>CM029402.1:12790953-13173453 GCA_017139565.1 Luffa aegyptiaca
TATGATTTAAAAACCGCGAACATGAATGGGGATTCATGTTAGAAAAATAATATTTCGAGAATGTTCGGGTATAGTGGCAAAATATTAATTTAATATTAAGATATTAAATTAATAATTAATTATTTAATTAATTAATTAATTAATTAAAAATTAATTTTGAATTAATTTAAAATTAAGAAATTGAAAATGATTTTTCAAAATTTAGATTAATTAAAATAATTAAGTTAGTGGATTAATCCAAGATAATATTGGATTAATTAAAATCAAAATTAATTTTGATTTTTTGGAGGTGGAGTGCATGGTGACTAAACCCATGCACTCACCTCTCTTAAGCCACTTAATACTCCATTAATTTGGAGATGATTTGGTGGCAAATCTTGGACATTTCCTTCAGCTACAATCCCTCTATAAAGCTGAAGAAGAAGGCTGAAAAACAAGAGGAAGAGAAGTGCTGAAATGCTGCCAAAATCCATACTCACACCATTTTGTGTTCTTGAACTAGTTTTTCAAGCTTTCTCTCTAAAATTCCATCACTTGAGGATCCCACAATCCGTTCCAAAGGCTTGAAGATAGCAAGGAAGATCCTTTGGTAGTTCATGACTCATTGGTGAAGAAAAACAAGCAGTCAATCCAACCAATTTCTCCATTAAACACAAGGTAGGTTGTTGTCTCTGTTTTTCTCATTATGAACAACATGTCTTTGGTGATCAAATTGAGCTTATTAAGTGTTCTAGATCCAAAATTGCTTCCGCTTTTATGATATTAACACTTTCATAAACATCGATAGGATCGATCGTTTAGTTAAAGATGGACTTCTAACTGGTTTAGAAGATACATCTTTACCCCCTTGTGAATCGTGTCTCGAGGGTAAAATGACTAAGAGGCCTTTTACTGGAAAAGGTTATAGAGCCGAAGAACCACTTGAACTAATACATTCGGATCTTTGTGGTCCAATGAATGTAAAAGCTCGAGGTGGTTATGAATATTTCATCTCTTTTATAGATGATTATTCTCGATACGGTTACGTATACCTAATGAGCCATAAGTCTGAGGCTCTTGAAAAGTTCAAAGAGTTTAAGACTGAGGTAGAAAATCAGATAGGTAAAACAATTAAGATACTTCGATCTGATCGAGGTGGAGAGTATTTGGATCAGAGATTCCAAGACTATATGATAGAACATGGAATCCAATCCCAACTCTCAGCACCTGGTACACCTCAGCAGAATGGTGTGTCAGAAAGGAGAAATAGAACCCTGTTAGACATGGTTCGATCTATGATGAGCTATGCTCAATTGCCTAGATCGTTTTGGGGATATGCAGTAGAGACTGCAGTACATATTCTCAACAACGTTCCCTCAAAAAGTGTTTCTGAAACTCCTTTTGAGTTATGGAAGGGGCGTAAACCTAGTTTGCGTTACTTCCGTATCTGAGGTTGTCCTGCACATGTGCTAGTGACAAATCCTAAGAAACTGGAACCACGTACAAGAATATGCCAATTTGTTGGTTACCCAAAAGAAACGAGAGGTGGTCTTTTCTATGACCCTCAAGATAATAAAGTGTTTGTATCGACAAACGCAAATTTCTTGGAGGAAGACCACATTCGAGATCATAAACCACGAAATAAGTTAGTATTAGGAGAAGCTACAGAAGGATCAACAAGAGTTGTTGATGAACCTGGTCCTTCAACAAGAGTTGTTGGAGAATCAAGTTCTTCTCGTCAATCTAGTCTCCTCACGTAGTGGGAGAGCTTCGACGCAGTGGGAGGGTTGTGATACAACCTGACCGCTACTTGGGTTTAACGAAAACACAAGTAGTCATACCTGATGACGGTGTAGAAGATCCATTGTCTTATCGTCAGGCAATGAATGGCGTAGATAAAGACGAGTGGGCCAAAGCTATGGACCTTGAGATGGAGTCTATGTACTTCAATCAAGTTTGGGAACTTGTAGATCTACCTGAAGGGATTAAACCCATTGGGTATAAATGGATCTATAAGAGGAAAAGAGATGTCGCTGCGAAAGTACAGACTTTCAAAGCGAGACTTGTAGCAAAGGGTTATACCTAAAGAGAAGGGGTGGACTATGAAGAAACCTTTTCTCCAGTTGCTATGCTAAAGTCCATAAGAATTCTCTTATCCGTTGCCACGTTTTATGACTATGAAATATGGCAAATGGATGTCAAGACTGTTTTTCTGAATGGCAATCTTGAAGAGAATATTTTTATGTCTCAGCCCAAAGGGTTCATAACCCAAGGTCAGGAGCAAAAGGTTTGTAAACTGAATTGATCCATTTATGGGTTGAAACAAGCCTCCAGATCTTGGAATATTCGATTTGATACTGCGATCCAATCGTTTGGCTTTGACCAAAACGTTGATGAACCTTGTGTATACAAGAAAATCAACAGGAATAAAGTAGCTTTCCTTGTACTTTATGTTGACGACATCCTACTCATTGGGAATGATGTAGGATATCTGTCTGACGTAAAAGAATGGCTAGCGACCCAATTCCAAATGAAAGATTTAGATGAGGCCCAATATGTTCTTGGCATCCAGATTATTCGGGATAGAAAGAACAAAAAGCTAGCTCTGTCTCAAGCAACGTATATCGACAAGATGTTGGCCTGATATTCGATGCAGAACTCCAAGAAGGGCTTATTGCCTTTCAGGCATGGGGTTCACTTGTCTAAGGAACAGTCTCCTAAGACACCTCAAGAAGTTGAGGATATGAGACGGATTCCCTACGCCTCTGCAGTGGGTAGCTTAATGTATGTTATGCTCTGCACAAGGCCTGACATCTGTTATGCTGTAGGGATTGTCAGCATATATCAGTCGAATCCAGGGTTTGACCACTAGACCGCCAAGGAATCCTCAAGTATCTTAGGAGAACGAGAGACTACAAGCTTGTGTTTGGGGCTAAAGAGTTAGTCCTTACTGGATAACAAGGATTCTAGAAAATCCACGTCAGGGTCAGTGTTCACCTTTAACGGGGGAGCAGTAGTTTGGAGAAGTATAAAGCAAGGATGCATAGCAGACTCCACTATGGAGGTTGAGTATGTCGCTGCTTGTGAAGCAGCTAAGGCAGCTGTTTGGCTAAGGAAGTTCTTGACAGAGTTGGAAGTTGTTCCAAACATGAACTTGCCCATTACTCTATATTGTGACAACAGTGGGGCTGTAGCCAATTCCAAAGAACCTCGCAGCCACAAACGAGGTAAACACATAGAGAGGAAGTATCATCTGATTCGAGAGATTGTGCAAAGAGGAGATGTGGTCGTGACCAAGATCGCTTCGGAGCATAACATTGCTGATCCGTTTATGAAGGCCCTCTCAGCTAAAGTGTTCGAGGGTCATCTAGAAAGTCTAGGTCTGCGAGACTTGTATATAGTGTAATCTAGGGCAAGTGGGAGATGTGTAATGGGTGTAAGGATGCCCTAGTTTATTGTATTTTGTATATTTACTTTTCATGTAATGTACAACATACATTTACCATTTCCAAGCTTTGGATTATTTTTGTATATACTTTCCCAAAACTTGACTTTTAGTTCAAGTGGGAGTTTGTTGGGTTTTATGCCCTAAAACTCGTAGATAGTAAATTTACATTTGACCGAACATTAATAAAATTGATATATTATTCGTGTTTGTATTATATCTTGTCTTATTAACCCTAATCCAATAAACTAAACATCCAAGGCTAATAGAATGAGGCTTGAACTAGTATGTAGGGACATACGGGGATCGATGTTCAAGTTTTAGCCTAAAGGGTATGTAGTATAGGGATAAGGCTGGGTACCTTATCATGGTGACACTATGGATACGGCCCACTTTGTATAATGATACAAACGCAATGATCCAACGCGTTCGTGTAGTTGACATGCGAGTTGGGGTATCCTGTGCAATGAGTTTGCACAAAGACCGGACCGCGAAATAGTAAACCACTAGCTGTAACACCGTTAGTTAATTTTGGTTTCTATTTCACTAGGATGACCTAGGCAACTTGGCCTTAATCCTGAGTGGATTATGGACTCCTGTCCATGAGGGATTGTCCTTTGATTTGTACGGGTGAGAGTGGGCTGTTCGCCGACTCAATAAGCCTACCATTTTGGGGACAAGACCGAGTGGGGAGCTGGGAACATAGTCTTACAAGATGGAATTCACTCTTTCCCGACTTTAGGGTAAGTAGAGGTGTGTTCCCTTAAGTGGTGTCTCCGGGTCTTGAACAATGGGCCCTACCCTCTCTATGGCACGAGAGGGACTTCTGTTTGCTGGTTGGACCTCAAACAGGTTGTTCATTAGAGGAGCACTGATACTTAAGGACTAAGAGGTAGTCAAGGGGTAAAACGGTAATTTGACCTAGCTGGGGTACGAACACACGTGAAGGGCTGACTTGCTGTTGACGGTCGATATCTGTGGACACAGAAATATATCTGCAGTGAGAACAGTGCAGCCGTGGTTCTTTAGTGGAGTGAACCACGATTAACGAATATTGATTAACTTGGTTAATGAGTTTAGCCAATTAATCTCATATCGTTGGAGCTTCTGATCTGTAGTTCCATTAGGTCCCACCGGTAGCTCATTTAGGGTGTTGAGGTAAATTTCTAAGGGATAATTGAATATTCGAAAGGTGTTCGAATATTGAGCTAAAATATGAATTTGATTCATATTGAAACTATAGGTTATAATTAATGTGCATTAATACTATAGTTTAAAATTGAGAGAAATATAATTAAATATGTGATATTTAATTATTGTATTAATTAATTGTTGAATTAATTAATTTTTTGTTTTAATTTAATTCGATTAAATTTGATTTAATTGAATTTCATTAAAACTATAGGTTAAAGTGGATACATACATATAAATGTGATTTATATGGTTTTATTAAATTAAGTAGTTAGTTTAATATTATTAATTAATTGTTTTTCAATAATTAATTAATTGCTCAATCAATTGTTTAAACTGATTGAGTCTTCCACTATCCCAGCAACTGAACGTTGAGGGAGAGAAATTTTAGGGAGGTTACTCCCATTCGTTGGTTTCTAGCAGATCTCTCTCCCTCATTCGGTCAGTCTGAGTTTCCCGTCTATCTCTCACCTTCTATTTCTCTCTGCAATTTCTCTGCAATACAGAAGAGAAATTTCTCCCTATAAATCTGAGGTTCCCACCATCCTCCTCTACACACATCCCGTGAGATTACCGGTGCAACCCAGTGGTGGTGTTGGTGATAATTTGGGTCTTTTGTTGCTGGTTTTTGCGTGGAATCGAAGGAATTCAGGCGTTTCCAGTCAAGAATATCTCCAAAGGTATAGCATTCTTGAACTAGGATCATTAAGATCCATTCCCTAGATTAGATCTAGGTTTTTAATTATGTTTTAGCATGTTTTATATGTTTTTACAGCATGTATAAAAGTGTTTATTTTGCTGTGTTTTTTTTTATTCCAATGTACGGTATTTTAATCCCGATTAAAAACGAAGTTAAGGTTCTGAAAAGTTTTCGCTGCGCTAGGGTTTTAATCCCTGCAACCTCCCTACCCACCACCTTCCAGAACCTCTGATAGAACAGAGCTGGGAGACCATCCTCCCTTGGAGCCTTCCACGGGCCCATATGCTTTAATGAAGCCAATAGCTCATCCTCAGTATAATTACGCATTAATCGGGCATTCATCTCCTGACTGATGCACGGCTGAATATGCCTCAAAAACTCATGCAACCACCCACTGCCCTGCTGCCCATTAGAGACAAACAATTTTTGAAGTACCCATAAACAATCTTCTCCATCCCTTCCTCGTCCTCCACCCACCGCCCATCAATATCCCATAAGCCCTCTATCCTATTACATCTTCGAAGCTGGGTCGCCCTTTGATGGAACCATTTCGAATTACGGTCCCCCCACTTCAACCAATCCACCCGAGCTCGCTGCCTCCAGTAAATTTCCTCCTCCCCTAACAGGTTCTCAATCTGAGCCCTCGGCCCTGTACATTCCCCATGTTAACCAACTCCTCCTGTAACCTCTGCTGGGCTACCAGTATTCGTTTCCTATAATTCCCCTTCCTCGATTTTCCCCATGCTGATAGTTCTGCCACACACCCCTTTACCCTTTGCTTCCATATTGTCACTGGGGAGGGCAAACCCACCCCCCGCCCTACCCTAGCCTTTGTCCACCCTCTCTCCACCACCTCCTGGCAATCCTCAAACTGGGTCCACACCTCCTCAAAACGAAACAAAGGTCTTTTGGCCATCACCCTTCTACCCTCTGAAACATTCGCCTCAATCATAATCGGGCAATGATCCGACAACAAGAAATCAAGATGCTGGACCCATGAGAAAGGGAACAGCGAATAGAAAGCAGAGTTACAGAGACCCCGATCTAACCTTTCCTGAATTACCACCGACCTCTTGTTAGACCGATACCAGGTGAATGCTGGGCCTTTAAAAGGCATATCATTTAGATCACAGTCATCTATAGCATCTCTAAACAATTGCATCTGTCCCTGACTTCTGATGGCTCCTCCCCATTTCTCCCCCTCAAACAACAACTCATTAAAGTCTCCTCCAACCACCCAATGAGGGGAGATTGTTCAGCCTTCTAAGCAGCTCCCACAGTTCCTTTGAGAACCATCTGGGTCCCCATAAAATCCTATAGACTGCCAATGTCCCTCTTGGGACTTCACTACCACATCAATATGGAACTTGTTGTAGGATCGTAGAACAACCTGCAAACCATCCCTCCAAAACAAACATAACCCACCACTCTTGCCCACGCAATCCACCACCACAACACCTTCAAAACCCATCCTTGCCTTATACTCATTCGCTTTCTTACTGCTTATCTTTGATTCCGATAGGAACAACAGTTGGGGATTCTTCTTCTGCACCACTTGGTGCATCGCCCTGAATGCCCGAGAGTTCCCCACCCCTCGGACATTCCAACACAATATTTTCATGGCTGTCGGAGACCCCGATCCTCAGGGTTCGCCGATACACTACTCTCACCCTTCTTCTTCTTACCACTCAACTCCTCCCCCTCAGAACTAGCATCCCTCTTTCCCAACCTAACCACCTCACTTCCCTCAATCATGCCTTCCCCCACTCTCTCCCTCCTCTTCTAAGTTCTCCCACTCCCAGTCTTCATCCCCAATTTCGATTCACTCCCACCCCCACCTACCCCTTTCAAAACGCTTGCACCTTCCCCCACCTCCACTACCCTTCCCAGATTCGGGGCCTCCACCTCCATACTTTCCTCAGCCCCATCCTCCCTAGACACTCCCTCCATCCCCCCTAACACTGGCGTGGTGTCGTATTCCAATCCCCCCAACTCCTCCCCCTCATTCCTCCACTCCTCATCTTCACCCGTCTTCCCCCCCGCTTTGTTCACCTCACCTCCCTTCTTTTCCCCACTCCTCTCCTCCCTCTCCCCTTTTTCCCCATCCGTATCCTTCTGGACCCCCCCCCCCCCCCGCCTCCACCGAGATCAAAGGATTTCTTAAGCAAACCTGCCCTCATCCACTCCCCATATGGGAGTTCTTCTAATCCATCTCCACTAACAGAGGCCACCTGACATTCCCTAAAAGAATGGCCAATCACAGCACAACTAAAACAGATATCGGGCAACTTTTCATATAGGATTGGACACCACTCCTCCTTACCTTCCTTTGTCCTAATCTTTACCACTTTCTGTAACGGCTGGGTAATATCGATTAAGACTCGAATCCTCATGACTGGCCCCGACCAATTGTTCGCCCCAACCTTATCCACCTATTCCACAAGGCCCATTGAACAGCGAAGGGCCTTTGCCATCTCAATAGTCATACAATTCATTGGAACACTATGTATCTGTATCCAAAAAGCCGTCTGAGTAAATCGCATTTCACATATCTGATCATCCTCATTAGGCGACCTCATAACCAACAGGGATCGATCAAACATCCATGGCCCCGTATTCATAATCTGATCCTTCTCCATGCGAGATTTAAATTGAATTGCAAACACGTTTTCTCTTGCTGCCTCAATTTTAGTTTGTTGATGGACCTTCCAGACAGATCGCATAACGTTCCTAAAAGCATCCACGTTTGCCCTCTTACTCGATATCAGTTTTGCCACTAGACATAAGTCTACGTCTTCCTTCGAAAACAGCAAATTCTTAGCCTCCTCCACTGACTTCCCTTCCTTTTCCGTCAAATTCCACCCTTTTCCACCGCTCCATAAGATCCTCCATTGCCGCCTGTATCCGTCAAACCCTCACTAGCCTAAACCCCTAGGTCAACCCGCCGCCACCACTCTCACTTAGGAGAGAAAACTCTCACTTAGGAGAGAAAAAATCGGAATTTAATTAATGTTTGTTGGGATTGGTGCCCTAAAACTCGTAGATAGTGAATGTTAAACAAATATTATATACTTGTTCGATAGAGTTGTTATCGAGATTAATTCAGTAAAGTCATAACTGAATAAGTAAATTGCACATTAGATAACCCAAATCCAATAAACCAAGATCCATGGCTATAGGTTGAACACTTGAGCTTTATGTAGAGACATAAAAGTGGATCAAACTCGAGTTATAGCCTAAACGGTCTATAGTATAGGAATAGGGCTGGGTACCTTATTCTGGGGACACTATGAGACGCGGCCCACTTTATAGATAGTATAGACGATGTGATCCTAAATCGTCCATGTAGAGACATGTGAGTGGGGGCGTCCTATGCAATGAGTTTGCATAAGACCAGGACCGAGAAATAAGTCACTCTCGCTTTATAACACCGTTTACTGACGAGACTGACTATTTCATGTGATGACCTAGGTAACTCGATCTTAATCCTGAGCTAACTATGAACTCCTGTTTATTCGGGCTTATCCTTAGATCTACATAGGTGAGAGTGGCTTAGTATCGCCGACTCAATAAGCCTCCCATTTCAGGGATAGGAACGGGTAGATGGCTGGGGACATAGTCGTGCGAGAAGGAATTCACTCCTACCCAAATTAGGGATAGTAGAAAGGTTGTTCCCTTAAGTGCTGACTCCGGGGCTTGAACAAAGGGATCCCGCCCTCTCATTGGCCCGAGAGGGACTCGGTTTATTGGTTGGACCATAAACCAATTGTTCATTAGAGGATCAGTGGGACTTAAGGAACTAGAAGTACTATAGAGGTAAAACGGTTTTTTGACCTAGCTATAGCTACGAACAACCTGTGAAGGATCGACTTACTAATCATGGTTAAATCAAGTGGACGGAAATATATCTATAGTGAGGGGAGTGCAACTATCGGGCGATAGTGGAGTGTCCCGGTAGTTAACGAATGTTGGTTAAGCTTGGTTAATGAGATTAGTCGGTTAGCCTCGAATCGTTGGAGCCCATGATCTATAGGTCCATTAGGTCCCCCTACTAGCTCATATCGGAATAAAGCCTAGAACAAAAAGATAGGAAGCTTTGAATCGTTCAAAATCGGGAAAAAGGGTATTATTGTAAATTGTGTTTGACACAATAATTTAATTATGAATTAAATTAGAAAATGAGAGATGGAGTATTTAAAAGTGTTTTGAATACTATATATATGTATTAGGAATCATATATGATTAATTGCACAAGATTAGTATGATTAATTGGATTAATCATAAGAAATCATTTTGAAATGTCTCAAAATCAATTTCCTAATGTTAAATTCAATTTGGAATTGAAATCAACATTAAATTGCAAGCTTGAAATCATATTTCAAAGATGTAATTAGTGGATTAAGTTGGATTCCACTCTTGCATGAAGATACAAAGTGGAAAACAACTCACCTCATGCAATAGTTGCATGTCTTGTAAAATGGACAATTAGAATCCACTTTGGCTTGCAAGACTACCATGTGTCTTGTGTCTTGAGGCTACTCCTTGCATGGAGAATTTCTTTATAAGGGTTATGAATCAGATTCAAGAGGGGAGAGTGATTTTCCATACTGTTATGCTGCTGGAATTTACACTCAAGCTCTCTCATCTCTCATACTTCTCCATAGCTTGATCCTTCAAGCATTCCCTTCCCATTCTCTATCTTATATAGACTCCCACAAGTCGTTCTTGGTCCCGAGGATAGTAGGGAAGACTCTAGAGGTTGTCCAAGAAAGGTTGGAGAAGAAGACACAACAAGGAGCATCACATAGTTGAGCTACAAAAAGGTTGGTGTTTCTTTCTCTCTGTTCTGTTTTTCCTAGAACAAGCATGCTTTAGGACCAAAATTGATGTAGTTAGGTGCTTCCAATCTTCAATTGCTTCCGCATGTGTTATATGAACACCTTCAATGTTTTTAATAAATATCTTTAACTACAATAATTTAATATGTTTGTATCCATAAAAATAAATTAGATAAATATTTTAATAATAATATGATTATTTTTTTATTAGGAAGAAATCCAAAAAATAATTAATTAATTATAAATAATCAATAAGTAATTAATCATAATTATCGAAAAATGAATTTTTATACTAAATTCATTTAAATAATTTTAATAATTAAATATATTTTTGATAATGTTAACTAATTAATTATAATTAGAAATGATTTCAAAATCTTATTTGCATTTGGAATCAAATTGATTTAAAATCATTAAAAATAAAATCTCTTATTTGGATGCTCACAAGAAATGAAAAGAAAGTATAACATTTTACTGTTATGCACTTATAAATTTGCAGGAAATAATTTTAATCAGTTGCAAAATATTTTAATATCAAATAACAATGTTAAGCACATATAACTATGAAAACATGTATTTTTTTTTTTATAATTTCTTCTTCAATTAATGTATAAAAACATGTATACATAAATTATGCTATTTATTAAAAGGACCAAGAAAAAATATATTATTCTCATCCAAATCAATAAAAGTGGCTTAAGAAGTTGAATAAAGTAACTAAAACGGAAAAAAAAAAAAAAGTTTAAGAAGATGAACACATAAAGGAAAAAAAAAAAAAGCTTACCTCTAGTATGCTAGACTATAAATGTTTGTAGGAATCGAAAAGCTACATTGAAAAGATTATAATTATTATCAGTTTTTCTTTTAAAAAAACTTATTATCAGTTTTTTAAAAAAATACAAGAAGAAATAAAATAGAAATCTCTAGTTTAAAAAAAAAAAAATCTCTATTCTTGTGAATGACGTCAAATGACTTTGAGTCTGGGAAAAGATAGGAAGAGTCGATATGATGTCGATATAATGGAAAACTTATCGAATAAAAGAAAGGTGTCAAGGGTTAAAATTGGAATTATTTTTTTAAAGTTTGAAATCCTACCAAATCCGAGCTATTTGGAATGGAAAATTTATTTAAAAAAAACAAGATTTGAAATCAATTCTGATTTGAAATCTGTTGCTTTTTTTGTTTCTTCCCAACAAATGAAATGATAATCCTCACAAATCCAAGGGTTCCATACAGGGGTAAACTTCTATTTTGGTGAGTTTTTTTTCACAAAATTGTCTGTTAGTGATTGTGTGCCAAGGGAAAATTAGTGGAACAATCTCTTCTAATCTGGAGAACATTCAGTTGTAGAACTGATTGTTAATTAAGGTCAAAATTAGACTTTGTGTTTTCGAAAGGCCTATTCTTCCTTCTTTCTTCGACTCTGGGTTTTCGAAAGGTAAGATTCGAATTTTGGCCTTCTCTAAGATATTTTTTTCTCCATTTTAGTGAATAAGGTAAGATTGTTCCTCTGTTTCATGTTCTTACTTTTGGCTCTATGGAATTTTCTTTTTCCGGTTGATTGGTTGTTTGATGGAAAGTCAACTACGTTTAAGATCAGTTGTTTTCTTTCTCGTATAGTTGGGTTGTGGTATTTTGCATGTGGAGGGTTTCTTCTTCTGTTTTCTTATTGGATGACTTTCTTCGACTTCAAGAAAGAATGAAATTCAGTTTATAATGAATTTTATGATTCAGTAACCAGTGATTTTGTCAGAATATCGATATTCTATTTTTCTTCTGGTACATTGGGGTGTTTTGATTCTTTTTTCTTTTATTAGAAGACTGTTTTTGAGCTAGACTAGAGAGAGGAATTCTGTTTAGAAATAATATCATGAGTCTGTGGCCTGTGATTAAGTAAGATTGTTATCTTTTGTAAAAGCTTTCACTATGATCTACTTCGATAATGTTATTCTGCTTTCATTGTTATCTTTTTGAACAGCTTTCATTCTCATGTTATTCTGCTTTCAGTTTTCAGGATTTCCTTCCCTTTTTCTTAAGGCTGCATTACTCTAGAAATTGTGACATGGGTGGGCTACCAGTTGGGAACCCTTCATCTGCCTTAGCCTTGCCAGAGTCAAAACTTGACCAGGGATCAGTAGTGGTCAAGTCTACCCCAGATGGAAAACCAAAAAAGAAGATTTGTTGTGCTTGTCCTGATACTAAGAAGCTAAGAGATGAGTGCATTGTGGAGCATGGTGAAGAAGCCTGTGGAAAATGGATCGAGGCTCATCGTAAGTGTCTTCGTGCCGAGGGATTCAATGTCTGATATTGATAAGCTTATAAAATGAAATGTTTGAGTTTCTGCTAGTGTACCGGTTAACTTTTTGAGGTATACTGATAACAGAGAAAATTGAGAATAAAGTGAGAGAGAGAGCAAGGTATAGCCAAAGCTGCAGTGCAGTAAGTACAATTTTGCTGTGTATTTTTGTAGGCTCGGGCTTTGTTAATGTATTAACTTCCTCCTGTTATTTTTAGTGTCTTATCGTTTGTTCTTTATTTTGATACCTATTGAATTTTTGCATTCTGCATCTCTATCATGTGTTCTAAACTAATACCTTGTATTATCAGACTTGGAGTGATATTATAAATCAAGTATTAATATAACCATATAATGGGTTTGTCCAAGTCCGATTGAAAAATGGGCAAGCTGTAAATGTACATGTCTTTTGAGGTCATGAGAGGTACAAACCTTGATGGCCACTTATTAGAGTTTGTCAATGCTTCTTGGTGACCATAGAGGATAGATATAAAATCTGCTCAGAGTATCTAAACACCCAATATTTTAGGCTTTGATTTAGTGTGGGTAGTTTGTAACACCCCGTGCGCTTTGGATGTATTTAAATCCCGAGTTTAGAGTTGAAAGAAATATAAATTCTGTTTTGACTTGAACTTAGGGGTTTAATTTTTAAACCAAAGTGTTTGGGAATTAAGCATTATTAAATAAAAATCCCTCCCTAAAGCTTGTTGGTCGAATCTCAGCGTTATAATTTAGTTTACGCTGAATATTGGGTGTTGGTTGGGTGAAATCCTATTTTTGGGCTTAAGGTTATTTGGAAAAAGAAAAGAAATCTTAAAGAAAGAGGAATTAAGGAAAAAGCCCTAAAACTCCCCCTTTCTCATCTCTTTCTCTCTTTCTTTCATGAGGCAGCTCCCCCCAGCCGAGATCTGCATGCGTGTTGTATGCGTGTGAGAAGCATGTTGTTTGTCTTGTTTGATGTTTGTGACCTGGCTTGTGTGAGCTACTTACCAGTACCGCGGTTGTACTGATACCCCCTTCCCCCCAACATTTTAGATGTTGCAGGTATCGAGGATGATCCAGACCTTGGTGGCGAGGAGGAGAACTGCGAGGAAAAGTTCCTAGAGTCTTGGTTTTCCTGTTGCTATGTTTTTAAATGGTTTTAGTGGGATAGTATGAGTTGTTTTGTAATTAGTGGTTCTGTGACGGTGAGTGATTCACCCGAGAAAGGTTTTGTTTTCGAGTTATGAACTAGACTTGTTTATTTGATTAAGTTTAATAAATGTTTTAGCTAGTGGTCTAGCTTTCCTGTTAGTAATGTCTTTAAGTTCCGCTGCATGGTTTCAATTTATTGTATGTTGCCATAAATTTTGTCTCGTCTAGAGGACATAAGTTGTGAAATCTGGCTACAGACTGGTGGAGTTTGACTTGTGTATGTTTAGAAGTGCTTATTGTCTTTATCAGGAGTTGTAAAATTTTGGGATAACCAGTTTTACGTCGTTATGCTGCCGAAATTTTCGGTACATTCGGTTTAAGGAGAGTTGTCCTAGTTGCTTAGGAGTCTATAGTGTGTAGTAACGTCGCTAGGCTAGAGGTTGGAAAACCTGGGGCGTTACATAGTTTTCCTCGTGCAGCCACCTGTTATGAAAAAGAAACGGATGGTATTGGTCCCCAGGCATTTCTGCCTTTATGTATTGTATCATTGGCCAATAGCTTCCTTTTTCATCTTTCTTGTTTGGAGTGATAAAGATGCAAATGGCTTGTTTTTTAACATTAATATTGATATTAATTATCCTAGATTTTATTGTATTTTATTTTCTTTTATTTTTTTTTGAGAAACACATCGGATCATATCATTAACATAAACACTCACAATACATCTTACATTTGCTGCGAGTTGTCGAACTCGCTGAATTTAACCAAGAAGGAAATTGTGATAACCAAAGCATAGATTTTGTATTAGCTAAAGCATCTTTAGCTAAGAGGTCTGCTTTCCTATTACCATGTCTAGGTACATAGTTGAAAGTGAGCTTGGAGAATTGAGTAATCATTTCTTGGATTTGAACAACCCAATGATACACCTCGAAAGAAATTTGCAGCTTCCTCGTAATCATGTCGATAGCATTAGAGGAGTCAGAGAAAACACAAACATTCATATGCTGCAATCGTTTGACCGGTAGGACCCATGACCACCATGCGATATCCCACGCCTTGAAATCTTGGATTAACGGCCGCATCAGCAAACAATTTGTAATCTTCTTCATGCGTATCTTGATGGATACCTTGAGGGGAAGAAACATTTTGCACATACCTTGAGGTGAGATGTCCATTCCCCGCTTCATTAACGGCCAATTAATAGGCAAGCAGTCATTGTATGCCTTCCAAATGAAGGAATCCAATTGTCCTCCTCACTACGAGGACTAATGGGGATGGTTGCTATAATATTCACATCTTCCCTCGGCACCACACTTGAGTGGGGTGGGGGGATTCGAACCTCTGACCTCATGGTCGAGGGTACAATTACCTATACTCGCTTTGGCATGTATAATGACAAGATTTTTCCCTAATTGTTTTCAGGAATAATTCAATTGACCTTTTGTTATATCGATAGGTGTAGGGGTAATGTATGATTTGGGTATGGAATTACGATGATATAGTATACACTAGTCATATAAATTTAAATGTGACCACAATGGAAAAATATAAGCTAACAGTTACTGCACCGTTCAGTAACATAGAATAATTCAACTACTAGCATTGATGAAATTCAATTAACATTAGGCATGGGAAAATGGGAAATATATGCTAATTATATGGTATAAAATACACATATCTATAATCTATATCTATACTATATATAAAATGGGCTAGAAGAGGAGAATCTTTGCTTTCCTCTTTTTCCCTTATAATTTTCATAAGTGTCCATTTTATCCTTCAATATTTGTTAAAGAGACACAACTCTTTGAATTAAAGTGTTATTCAATCTTTGCTGATGGGACGCGACTGTTCAGGTGGTTACACATCAGATGCATCCATTCGAAGATTAAAATTAAAAATACTAGTGTAATTGGCATGATTTTTTTTTTTTTTTGTTTTTTGATACAATAATTGGCATGATTTTGATGGTGAAATTTTGAGAAGTCATATTCATGACTTAAGGAAAAAACTTTATTATATAATATTCATATAACTTCCGAGTTTTCTACATATTTTTCGACAATAATTTCATCACTATTTTGATTTGTATAGATTTTTTTGTATCAAAATCTATATAAAACAAAAAAAAAATGCAGAAAGCACCAATAAAATATAGCGATCGTTACCATTGCTATCCTAAATTTTTAGTTTTAAAAATTAAGTCATAAACTTATATAATTGTAAGAATTACTCTTTTAAAGGTACATAATTGTAAGAATGTGGAACTCAAAAAAAAAAAAATGGTAAGAATGTGGTTTTTTACCAAATTTTTTAATTCATTCTCTATTAGTTATAAAGTGAGATTCCTTATTTCTTTTTAAGTGAGCATTTTGTCTTTTTCAAAAATTTGTTGAATGTCTCGCTTCATTTTACTTAAAATATTATAAATGAAACATATTTTAAAATTTTAAATAATAACAAAAAAAATCATTTTATAAAAATAAGTACCATATTCATTAAAATTTAAAACTCATTTTGATTGAAATATAAGATTTGAATAACATTCAAATATTATCATATTTAATCATTATTGCACAAATGTCCTCACAAGTTCCACTTAGTATACTGTTATAAATAATAATAAAAAAAATCACTTAGTATATTAAATTTGAGTTGTCACTTGTCTAAAAAAAAAAAAAAATTGAGTTGTCACAATCATTAAAATGAATATAACTTATTCTTTTTTCTTTTCACTAAAAAAATTATTCTTTTTTTTTTGTAAAAAAAATCACTAATAAACTTTTTTTTTTGGTATCAATATATTAATAGTCTAATTATTATGCAATTACTTTATTATTTTTTCTTTTTCTTAAATTTATAACTTTTTCTTGCAATCTTTGTACCATTCCTTTCAAAGTCCTATATAATTTATATTTACCTATTTGGAGAAAGTTCTTCAAGAAAAGGTATAAGAACTATATTTAAATTGTCGAAGTAGTAATAGGAGAACATGCAGGGAAACACATTTTGATATCATGATTTCCATTAATTAAGTCCACCCAATGACACAAAATAATATCCATTCAAGTTCGAAAAGGAAACAATTTTCTGTTATATTATGTTGTGCGATGACGTTAAACAAAACAAAAGGACAAATTGTTTCAAATATTAGAAAATATATTTCTAAATATGTAATTTCACATTAACAACTTTTTTCAATGTCAATACAAAAATTCTTATCGAATCACTTGAAGATCAAAATTTGTCATCCAAACATACAAAAAAATGTTATTTTTAAAGAGGTTATACTTTATTAAGTACTTTAGTTTTTTTCAAAAAAAAAAAAAAACTTATATAATTCTTATGAAAATATATTTCTTTCTTTCTTTTTCTCCAAAATACAGTTTCAAAGCACACCAATGAATTACCCATGAGATAATAAACTATCTTTATGATGTCACTTTTTATGTTTTATCAAATTTAGTTTACAACTATTATATGTATTTTAATTTTAATTATATATCTTTTATTATTATTTTTTTATCTCTTACATTATAGTTTAATGTCAAATATTTACTATTTGAACTAGATGAAAAATATATTTATTCAAAAGTTAACTTTCACCATAAAAAATATATTCTAAAGATAAACCACGTGCAAAGTATTTCATATTCATTGTAAATGAACATAGAACAAGATAACATATAGTTTTAGACTTCTAGGCACTATCTTTTTTTTTTATTATTATTATTATTTTCAATTAAAACAGTGAAATTTAACGTGCGATCTACGTGTTTTTGAACTAGTCTATATCTATAGTATATATAAAAGCCACAATGAGGAGAAACTTTTTGTGACCAATTTGCCCTTGCATTTCATTCTTTGTTAATATTACTTTGGTGGCAATTTAGGCAATCAATATCATAAACTTTTTGTGACCAATTTGCCTATAAAAGCCACAATGAGGAGAAACTTTTTGTGACCAATTTGCCCTTGCATTTCATTCTTTGTTAATATTACTTTGGTGGCAATTTAGGCAATCAATATCAGAAACTTTTTGTGACCAATTTGCCCTTGCATTTTATTCTTTGTTAATATTACTTTGGTGGCAATTTAGGCAATCAATATCAATTGAGGATTTAAACTAATTATGGAAATACGGTTTAATTTAGGAAAAGGCAATCAATATCATGGAAATACGGTTTAATTTAGGATCAATATCATTTGAGCATTAAAACTAATTATGGAAATACGGTTTGATTATGGAAATTGAACAGTTTAATTTAGGAAACTGCCCTTTCATTTTTTTCCTTTGTCAATATTACTTTGGTGGCAATATTATGGAAATACGGTTTAATTTAGGATCAATATCATTTGAGCATTAAAACTAAAACTAATTATGGAAATACGGTTTGGTTTAGGAATTGAATATCATTATTAAACGAATAAATTAAATTAAGAATTAAAAACCATTATTATACGGTTTAACTAATGAATACCATAATTTAGGATCAATATCATTTGAGCATTAAAACTAATTATGGAAATACGGTTTGATTATGGAAATTGAACAGTTTAATTTAGGAAACAAATTAATACTATTTGATGATTAATAATTAAAACCGATTATGGAAATTAAACTGATAGTATCAAATTAATAACATTTCATGATTAAATTCAATTATGGGAATTAAACTGGCTTTTCAATTCCTCTATTCAATTTTCTATAAACGTTAGTGAAATTTCCATATTTAAACATGAAGTTCACAACAAAGTTAGCAACATCTTCTGAATTTTGAAAAACTACGAAATTTCCAAAATGTCAGCATCTAGATCATACTGTTTTATTAGAGAGTTGAAACCTTTCAACAAAGCATGAAAAATAAAAGTGATGGTTCTTCGTAAAGGAAATATTCAATCCTGTCAAGATAAGAATTTGAATCTTTTGAAGTTCATTTTGGCAGATGAAGAGGTATTTTTCTTACTACTTTTATCTATCCATTTCAAATTTCTACATTTTTATTTATTTATTTATTTTAATATTTCAGGGGACAAAAATACAAGCTGTCATGTTCAATGATGTGATCGAAAAAATAGGAAACAATATGGAAAAAAATAAAACTTACTTCATCCAAAATGGAAACGTAAAATCGGTAAATATCAAATACCCAAATGTTAATCGTGAGATTGAACTCAGTTTATCTCAATCATCCGAGGTTGAAGAAATTGAAGAGTGTTTTGGCTTAGATATGTTGAAGTTCAATTTTATTGAATTTCCAACAATTTCATCACTGGAAACGGGTAATTTAATCAGTAAGTAAATTTATTGTTTAAATTTGTGGTTTAAATGAGTTTTTACCATTTTTGCCAACTTTGTCATTTGTTTAACTTTTTTTCCATTCCATGAATAGATTTTACTGGAATTGTTTTTTCGATAAGATCAATGGTAGAAAGAATCCCTTCTCCCCCCAGAAAAATTTGAAATCAACAATTGAGAAATTGAAATTTTATTGAATATTGAATGGCTCTGATACCAACTGGGAACAGCTTACAAATCCCTATAGAGGATCAACTAGCTGATAACGGAAAGCAAGGTGAGATTCAAGCTTTACAAGTGAAGATAGCTTGAGAAGTCTCAGCGCATGCCTTAGAGATACAAGATGGAAGTCTTTTATAGACTCCGGAATTCAAACGAAAATTGAATGCGGAAAAATAAAAGATAAGATCGAATCGTCAGGACAGGACCCCTGATAGATTCTTCTTTTTTGAAAAGTAAAAACGAAAAAATTGAAAAAGCAAAACTAAATTATTATTCCGACAGGACAGGACCCCTGACCGGATAAACTAGACATAAAGATAAATAATTACAAAATGACAAAAGAAAGGATAAGAGAAGATAAGATTTCATGTCTGCTACTTTACAACTGTTGAAGATGCTTCAGCTTTATCTCTTTTCAGAAGATAAGATTATTTATCTTGTCGGCTGAATAATTGGCTTTTCTCCTAATCCTCGATCACCCTAGGCGAATTACAGGCTTACCAACGGACTCACTGCTCTTAAACATTTGCGAGACTTACGGCCGGGAACACCAAACTAGGTCCTCATGATTTTCAGGAAAATTGCCAACTATCTTCGTCTTCAAAATATAGGATCTTTGGTCTTGAAAGCTCTGCTGCTTCATCTTCTAAAGCTGTGCTTTAGCAGAAATGTATTTACAGTGTAAACTAGATTATTTACAGAGTTTACACCTCTTAAGACTAAATGGTGAGAATTTACAACACTTTTTTTTTTTTTAATTTGATGGAATTACTTCCTTTCGAAGCATTCCAGATGTATCCCGACTGCTTCTTTGTGAAACAGGATAATTTGACTCGGAGCTCACATGGGTTGTGAGTCGAGGAACGGATCGTCCAGATCGTAGTCTGGCTCGCTTTCTTCTCCTTCTTGTGATTAAGAAGCTGGTGATGTGCTTCTGTTTGAAGCTGCCATCTGCAATATTCTCTGGAAGTCTGCATCCGATGTAGTCTGAGCAAGAGCTGCCAGAAGCTTGGATTTGTCATTTAGAAATTCTGCATTTCTTTTGATATCAATATCTTGAAGATATCCATTTGCTGCAAACCACTCCTTTACCTTATTAAGGGTGGCGTTCTGGAAATTGAATTTGTCCCACCATTTGATCTTTAGGATCTTGGTGACAGTCTTGTATTGAGGTTGATTGCTGGTTGAAAAGTTCCAGCAAAAGATCCAAGGGATTTGAAAGTATAAACAGAATCTCATAGAGTTATGAAACGCTGTTTTTTGAATGTTCCTTGCAAAATGATAATATGATTCTTGCAAGGGTGTTGGTAAAATATCATCCGTCAAACCGAATGTATTCCACCATTGAATGAACCATAGGTTTTTCGTAGCTATAGCTAGGTAAAATAACCGTTTCACCTCTATAGTACTTCTTGTTCCTTAAGTTCCACTAATCCTCTAATGAACAATCGGTTTGCGGTCCAACCATCAAACCTAAGTCCCTCTCGATCTAACAAGAGGGTGGGGCCCCTTGTTCAAGTCCTGGAGTTAGTACTTAAGGGAACAACCTATCTACTAACCCTGAAAAGGGTAGGAGTGAATTCCTTCTTGCGAAACTATGTCCCCAGCTATCTATTCGATCTTATCCCCAAAATGGTAGGCTTGTCGAGTCGGCGATGCTGGCCACTCTCACCCATGCAGATCAAAGGATAATCTCGCATAAACAGGAGTTCATAGATAGCTCAGGATTAAGAACGAGTTACCTAGGTCATCTATAAGAAATAGTCAGTTTCTTCAGTAAACGGCGTTATAAAGAGAAAGTGACTTATTTCGTGGTCCAGTCTTATGCAAACTCATTGCATAGGACGCCCCCACTCGCATGTCACCACATGAACGATTTAGGATCTCATCGTTTGTACTTAATACAAAGTGGGCCGCGTCCATAGTGTCTCCAGGATAAGGTACCCAACCTTATCCTTATACTATAGACTATTTTGACTATAAACTTGAACTTGATCCTATGATATGTCCCTACATATAGTTCGAGTATTCATTTTATAGCCAAGGATCTTAGTTTATTGGATTTAGGTTAATCATTCGCAATTTACATATTCAATAACATCTTTTACTGAATAACCTCAATAACGTCTTTATTGGAAATAAAATATGTTTAATGATTTACAAACTACGAGTTTATAGGACATTAAACCCAACAAACTCCCACTTGGACTAGAAACTCTAGTGGGGTACATAAAGTTAGGTGTGAGAGAAGTATAAAGACAATAAACTAGGGCATCAACCATACCCTTACATTTCTCCCACTTGCCCTAGTCTAATAAAGCTCGTAATCCTAGATTAACTAGGTGACTCTCAAAAACTTTAGCCGTGAGGGGTTTTGTAAACGGGTCAGCCATGTTGTGCTCCGAAGCAATCTGCGTGACGATCACATCTCCTCGTTGCACGATCTCCCTGATGAGATGGTATTTGCGCTCAATATGCTTTCCTCGCTTGTGACTTCGAGGTTCCTTAGAGTTTGCAACTGCACCACTGTTGTCACAATAGAGGGTGACAGGTAGTTGAATATTTGGAACAATTTCCAACTCTGTTAGGAATTTTCTTAGCCATACTGCCTCTTTTGCTGCTTCACAGGCGGCTACGTACTCTGCTTCCATGGTGGAGTCAGCAATGCAACCTTGCTTAATACTCCTCCATACTATCGCTCCTCCATTTAGAGTAAACACAGATCCCGATGTTGATTTTCTTGAATCTATATCGGTCTGAAAATCTGAGTCAGTGTATCCTGTAAGGATCAGATCCTTAGCTCCATACACGAGCGTATAATCCCTAGTTCTCCTTAGATACTTAAGGATGTTTTTAACGGCAGTCCAATGCGCATGACCAGGATTGGACTGAAATCTGCTGACAATTCCTACGACATAGCATATGTCGGGTCTGGTACACAGCATGGCATACATCAAACTACCAACTGCTGATGCGTAGGGAATTCGTCTCATTTCCTCAACTTCTTGAGGTGTCTTAGGACTTTGTTCCTTTGACAAGTGAACCCCGTGTCTAAAAGGTAATAATCCTTTCTTGGAGTTCTGCATCGAATATCGTACCAACATTTTGTCGATATATGATGCTTGAGACAGTGCTAGCGTTTTGTTCTTTCTATTTCTAATGATTTTAATGCCTAGAAAAAATTGAGCCTCACCCAAATCTTTCATTTGGAATTGAGTCGCTAGCCATTGTTTTACGTCAGTCAGGAATCCTACATTATTCCCAATAAGTAGGATATCATCTACGTATAGAACTAGAAAAGCTACAGTGGATTTGACGATTTTCTTGTAAACACAAGGTTCGTCAATATTCTGCTCAAAGCCATACGTTTTGATCGCAGTGTCAAAACGTATATTCCAGGATCTTGATGCTTGTTTCAATCCATAAATGGATCGTTTAAGTTTGCAAACCTTTTGCTCTTCACCCTGGACTATAAATCCCTCTGGTTGAGCCATATAGATAGTTTCTTCAAGATTGCCGTTCAAAAAGGTTGTCTTGACATCGATTTGCCATATTTCATAATCATAGTATGTGGCAATGGATAAGAGTATTCTAATCGACTTAAGCATGGCAACAGGGGAAAAAGTTTCTTCATAATCCACTCCTTCCCACTGGGTAAAACCCTTTGCCACAAGTCGAGCCTTAAAGGTTTGAACCTTACCAGCTTGGTCTCGTTTTCTTTTGTAGATCCATTTACAACCAATAGGTTTTACCCCATCCGGCTGTTCTACAAGTTCCCAGACCGAATTGAAGTACATTGACTCCATTTCGAGATCCATGGCTTTGATCCACTGGTCCTTATCAACATCATTCATTGCCTGATTAAAGGACAATGGATCCTCTACACCATCATCAGACATGATGGTTTGAGTTTCTGTTAAACCCATGTAGCGGTCTGGTTGTATCATAACCCTCCCACTACGTCGAGGCTCTCTCACTATTTGAGATGGATGTGTTTGATCAACAACTTTTGATGGACCAGTTTGATCTACAACTTTTGTAGATTCTTTTGTAGTTTTTCTTGAAATCTCATCTAATACTAGCTTACTGCGAGGTCGATGATCTTTTATGTGATCTTCCTCAAGGAACGTAGCGTTTGTCGATACAATCACTTTATTATCCTGAGGATCGTAAAATAGACCACCTTTCGTTTCTTTAGGATATCCTACAAATAAGCACAGTTTTGAACGTTGTTCCAACTTCTTTGGGTTTTGTACTAACACGTGTGTCGGGCATCCCCAAATCCTGAAGTGACGTAAACTACCTTTACGCCCTTTCCATAGCTCATAAGGTGTTTCAGAAACACTTTTAGAGGGAACCATGTTCAAAATGTATACGGCAGTCTCAACTGCATATCCCCAGAACGAATCAGGCAACTGAGCATAGCTCATCATTGATCGAACCATGTCTAACAAGGTTCGGTTTCTCCTCTCTGATACAAAATTTTGTTGTGGTGTAGCAGGGGCTGAGAGTTGGGACGTAATTCCATGTTCTATCAAATAGTCTTGGAATTGTATGTCAATATATTCTCCACCTCGATCTGATCGTAGTGTTTTAATCGTTTTACCTAAGTGGTTCTCAACCTCGGTCTTGTACTCCTTGAACTTTTCAAGGGCTTCAGACTTATGATGCATTAGGTAAAGGTAGCCATACCTTGAATAATCATCAATGAAGCTGACGAAATATTCATACCCTCCTCGTGCTTTGACATTCATAGGACCACAGAGATCCGAATGCACGAGTTCTAAGGGTTCTTTGGCCCTATAACCTTTTTCCGAAAAAAGTCGTTTAGTCATTTTTCCCTCGAGGCAGGACTCACATGGTGGTAATGAGTCATCTTCTAACTGGTTTAGTAGTCCACTCTTTACCAATCTTCCAATCCTATTGCGATTTATGTGACCTAATCTCAAGTGCCAAAGATAGGTATTAGGAGAAACTTTTCGCCTTTTGTTTTGAGTTTCTGCTACTTTAAACATTTCCGTATTAAAAATAGCTTTAACTTGAATTGGCCTTAACACGTATAAGTTGCTTTCAAGTTTTGCAGAACATATATGCATACCTCTTTTGTTAACAAACACTTTATTAATATCAAAAGATACTAGGTATTCATGTTCAATCAAACAGGAGATAGAAATTAAGTTCCTTTTTATATCGGGAACGTACAAGACATTTTCTAGTAACAAAAATCTATCTCCAAAAGACAACTTAAGAGTTCCTGAAGCTCTGGCTGTGACGACCTCTCCAGTTCCAACTTTGAGAGTTACTTCGCCGTCTTCCAACATATGCCAGGAACTAATTTCCTGTAAAGAAGAGCATACATGGTTAGTCGCTCCTGAATCTAATATCCAGGCAGAGCTATCTTGCTCAACTAAACATGTTTCGATAATGAGCAAATCATATTTACCTTGTTTTTCCTTTTCAGCCTTCTTTTCCGCAAGGTACTTGGGACAATTGCGTTTCCAAAGTCTGTCTACATTACAATGGAAACATTTTCCTTTATCTGCAGCTTTAGTTTTTGCCTTGCTTCCCACTGGAGCTTTTCCTTTCCCTTTATCCTTCTTTTTCTTCATTTGAATACTCTTATTCTTTGAAGTGGAAGGTCCAGACTTGGTTCCTGAGGATGATCCCTTTTGGAACCTTTTGGTTGTAGCAACATTTGCCTCCCCTTCATGTCCCCTCTTAGTGAGACTGTGGTAAGTCTGGAGCTCGTTTAGCAAAGTAGTCAGGTTAAAGTCTATTTTGGAACCTTTTGGTTGTAGCAACATTTGCCTCCCCTACATGTCCCCTACTATTCTCTTGGGCCTAGAAAGACTTGTGGGAGTCTATAGAAGAAAGAAATAGGAAGGGAATGCTTGATGGTACAAGCTTTTGGAAGGAGATGAAATGAGAGAGAATTTGAGGGAGAAAATTTGCAGCATAACACTAAATGAAAGCTTGATCATCTTGAATCTAATTCAAGCCCCTTTTATAGACATCTCCCATGCAATGACAAGCTTCATGACACTTAGCGACATGGACAAGTTGCAACTCAAAGTGGATTCTAGGTGTCTACTTCACAACACATGCGTCTAATGCATGTTTGTGTTGTTTTCCACTATGTATCATTATGCAAGAGTGGAAAAACCACTAAATCCACTATGAATTGAATCCTAATTGTGAATTTTAAGCTTTCAATTCATTTCAAATTCAATTCAAAATTGAAATTGATTTCTAGGCAATTAATTGGGACATTTCCAAGTAATTTTGATATGATTGATCCAATCAATCTTTATCACCTAATGCCATGAATTATATATGATTCCTAATACATATATATGGTATTTAAAACACTTTTAAATACCTCATCTCTCAATTCCTAATTTAATTCATAATTAAATCATTGTGTCGAACATGTTTTACGATAAAACCCTATTTCCCGTTTTTGAACGATTCAAAGTTTCCTATCAAAATACTCTAGGCTTTAATCCGATATGAGCTAGTAGGGGGACCTAATGGACCTATAGATCATGGGCTCCAACGATTCAAGGCTAACCGACTAATCTCATTATCCTAGCTAGCCAACATTCGTTAACTATCGGGACACTCCACTATAGCCCGATAGTTGCACTCCCCTCACTATAGATATATTTCCGTCCACTTGATTTAACCATGTTTAGTAAGTCGTTCCTTCACAGGTTTTTCGTAGCTATAGCTAGGTCAAATAACCGTTTCACCTCTATAGTACTTCTTGTTCCTTAAGTTCCACTAATCCTCTAATGAACAATCGGTTTGCGGTCCAACCATAAAACCTAAGTCCCTCTCGATCTAACAAGAGGGTGGGGCCCCTTGTTCAAGTCCTGGAGTTAGTACTTAAGGGAACAACCTATCTACTAACCCTGAAAAGGGTAGGAGTGAATTCCGTCTTGCGAAACTATGTCCCCAGCTATCTATTCGATCTTATCCCCAAAATGGTAGGCTTGTCGAGTCGGCGATGCTGGCCACTCTCACCCATGCAGATCAAAGGATAATCTCGCATAAACAGGAGTTCATAGATAGCTCAGGATTAAGAACGAGTTACCTAGGTCATCTATAAGAAATAGTCAGTTTCTTCAGTAAATGGCGTTATAAAGAGAAAGTGACTTATTTCGTGGTCCAGTCTTATGCAAACTCATTGCATAGGACGCCCCCACTCGCATGTCACCACATGAACGATTTAGGATCTCATCGTTTGTACTTAATACAAAGTGGGCCGCGTCCATAGTGTCTCCAGGATAAGGTACCCAACCTTATCCTTATACTATAGACTATTTTGACTATAAACTTGAACTTGATCCTATGATATGTCCCTACATATAGTTCGAGTATTCATTTTATAGCCAAGGATCTTAGTTTATTGGATTTAGGTTAATCATTCGCAATTTACATATTCAATAACATCTTTTACTGAATAACCTCAATAACGTCTTTATTGGAAATAGAATATGTTTAATGATTTACAAACTACGAGTTTATAGGACATTAAACCCAACAAGGAGTACTTTCACCCGATGACAAAAGGATATTGGATATAGCAAGTGGTGGGGATGCACTAGAAAAAACACCGAGTGAGGCTAGAGAGATAATTTCGAGCTTGGCAACGTATGTTGGACTCATCATATTTCAAACACATAAGGTAAATTCTTCCCATTCCTCGAATAGGCAAGATTCTAAGCAACAACATGAAGGTAAGTTAATAGAATGTTCCAATGAGGCCAGTGAACCTGAGCTTGAGCCTTCTTTATATTCTGAGCCTAATTCATGTGAAATGCCATGCATGATAGGAGAGATGGAAATAGTTGATGAGTTAGCTTCGGTTGATTTTATGAAAAATTATATTTCCCCAAGCTTATTAATTTCGATTTGCATGAGTTAGACTTAGTCATTCCAGCGAGTTACTTAGCTCATATTCCTGTTGTCACCCTAATAGGTGTAAGGTTAAGCGAGAAAGTCTAATTTTTTTGAAAAACAGTGTGCGGAGTCTTTCCTTGGAGAGAAAAAGAAGATATGCTTGCTAAAAAAACAAAAGAGTGGAAAAATAAGTCAATGAGCTGATAGCGAGCATAGCTAGCTAGTTTTCCCTAATTAATTTAGCTAGTCTTTTATGATTTATTGGTCATTTTATTGCACTTAAATGTTTATTTTGTAGGAAATCGTTATTGTGAGCTAAAACGAGAATTTGGAGTTAATCGGGTGTTCGGGATGTGAAAAGAGGCCAAAGAACCGGAAAGAAACAAAGTTGGAAGAGTGCAAAAGAGTCTTGTCCGAGGGCTAGTGTCGAGACGCTAGCCTTGTGGCGTCTCGACGCTAGCATTTTCCTTAATTGAATTGGGCGGAAGAAGTCACAGCGTCGAGACGTTGTGACAAGAGCGTCGCGACGCTCTCGGTTTATTCCATTTCCAGAATGCGCGGCAAGGCACAGCGTCACGGCGCTAGGTCCACAGCGTCGCGACGCTATCGACAGATTTCCTATTTAATCATCTTTTCATGCTACGCCCAGGGGGAGTCCAATTGGTTAGATTTTAGCCCTAATTTCAACTAGAGACCATCTGTGGGAGCTGAAGGCAAGGCCAAGGAGAGGGAATCAATCGAGAAGACGTGGAGATCGTGACGGGGACGTGCGGTGTCGACGGATTTGAGTTTTCCCTTCTCTTTCCCTTAATTCTTGTAGTTTTTTTGGCTTTTCTTGCAATTAGTGTTTATGGTTTAAAGACTATGAATTTCTAGTTGTTTGTCTTAGGGTTTGATGTAGTTGTTTTAGTTTGTTGGATTGATTCTTTGGGTATGAATGTGTTGTTATTTTATGCATGCAATTTTTTGTAATGCTTTCAATTACTTGATCACTAATTGAATGATTTGAGTGTTGAATCTAACTTGGGAGAGAGGATTTGGCTTAAGACTTACCTTGTTTAATTGCATGACTAGAGTAGAAATTCTAGGTTTGTGACGGGATTTAGAATTACTTTAGAAGCATAACAAGGACCGAACCGAATAATACCTTGCATGTTAATGAACTTAGATAGGGATATCAAGTTAGTTACATGCATGAGAATCAATTATACTCGGGAGAGGTAAACGTGATAAAAGTTTCCTTGGCTTGTAGAATAATTGCACGGTCAATTCATTCCTATTAGTCAATCCTCAATCTTAAATAATGAAATCAATTCCCTAAGAGTCTTTCCATTTGAGTCTCCACCCTTTATTTTATGCTTTTTGTCTTTAGATTTATCTTTTTCATTAAGTTTTGGCTCCCTAAATAAAATTGGACAAAAGTATTCACGGTACTTAATTTGCTAGAAAACCAATCCAGAGGACGACACTCGTTTTACACGAAAACACTATATTATTACTTGACCCGTACACTTGCGGTAAGCAAATTGCACATCAAGTTTTTGGCGCTGTTGCCGGGGATTGACATATTTAGTCAAATTAATATTGTGGAAAAATTGTTCGGTCTTAATTTAGGGTGTATTTTTATTTTTTATTTAGGTAGATTGCATTTTTTTCCTTATTTGTTTTCTTTCCATATGTGTTAGGTTCCTATTTTAGTTCTTTCCTTATTTGTTTATTTTCCTTATTTGTTTGTTTTCCTTCATTGTCTTTTCCTTATTTGTTTTTTTTTTCCCTTTTTGATTTCTTACCTTTTATGTTTGAGTCTTAGTCCTTAGTTCTTGTTGTGATTTTTTTTGGTGCTTGTATCTAATTGAAAGCCTATATATCATTGATGCTTTAATTGTTTTAAATGGCTTTTTATAATTTTGGGTGGCCCGTTAGGGAATCTGTGCCCGAAGAATCAACACAGTTTTCCAATTTTTCATCTTCAAGTTATCCCCCTTTAAAAGAAAAATTCTTTCTTAGAAAGCATAGTTCAAAATTATATTGAGGAGTCTAGAGCGAGGAGTCTAAAATTTGATGAAATTATAAGAGGACTTCAAACTCCAAAGGAAGTTAGAGAGGTGGGATCCACTTCCATAGGATGTCTAGTGAGTCATGTGGCCAACGATTCGTTGGCACCCATTCAGGAGCGTATTTCTTTCGATCTTGCTAAGGATGAGCATTTAGGGGTGAGTTGCATGAATAGTGGAGAAGAATTGGAGAGTGTTAGCACCTTTCAAGAACACGTTTGTGAGGAAGAAAATGAAAATGAGCTTGCAGTGACAGAGGAAGTTCAGGAGGTAGAGTTTGAGGTTGAAAAGCCTTCGTCTGTTTTATCTTCTCCATCCTTTGTAGAATATGATTGTTCCTTTTTCTATTCTCACGAGTCAGTCTTAGAGTCAAAATCTCTTTATTTTGATCTTTCTCCTTTTATGCTTATTTAATTAAAAAATACAAAAAATAATTTTGTTTCAGGGGCCCATGAGAAGCTAGTAAGCTTGCTAGCGATCGTGAGTTTTATTGATTCAAGGAAGAGGGGCCCAAAGAAATATGAGAATTTTTATGTGCCTTGACAGACTGCCGAGCACGTCGAGCTAAAGACGTTAAACAAGCGCTTATGGGAGGCAACCCAAGTTAATTTGTTTTTCCTTTATGTCTTTGATCTTTTTTTTGTTTTTGTTTTGTAGGAGTTCCCGCGTTCTTGCCCTTGCCAAGCATTCATGAAAACGTCATCATTCCAGGGCAGTATTGTTCACCCCTTCCATTCTTTTCTTGTTCTCATGCTTATATGTGCTTTAGATTTCTATACATTGAGGACAATGCATGTTTTAAGTTTGGGGGTGGAATATCATGTTTGTGGAGCCCTTGAGCATCTGAGTTGGGGTTATATTTTTTGAGCTTTCTTTGAATTGAGCATGTGGTTGTTTTCTGGATGCTATTTTTGCATGACTATGATTTCCTAGGATAGGCTTTCTTGTCAATTTTCAAGCTTTTGATGAGTTGTAAGCATGAGTGCCTAAAAAGGGAGACTTTTTAAACTTTTCTAGGAGATGTCTTGCATGAGTAGAGTATTTTTCTTGCTAGATTTAGATTTGAATGCTTAGGAGCGAATTATTAAGTTCATATGCTTGTTGTCAACTCGATAGGTGTAGGGAAGAGCTAAAGAGTTAATTTTTTGCAAATTAGCTTGTTTAATCTTGCTTAGGAGGAAAGAAAAGAATATATGCTTATCATGCTCATAAAGAAAAATCATTCTTGTTGTTACAAATTAAAAAGAAAGATAAAGTCATGACTTATGCGCGCAATGCAATGTTTAATAAAGATTTAGGCAAAAAGAGCTACCCCTATTGTGATCAGTTAGGCCAACCAAAGGGTAAAACTCGAGTTATGGGTCCCTGCAATAGGTGTGTGAAAGCTAGTGCCACATATAAATGCATGTTGTAATTTTCAATTATAAGCACCTAAGTATGGAGGAAAACAAACTAATTTGTTTCATTGACTCGTTAGTGAATCCTTAGTGCCAGTGTAGAGGGAAGATCAGTTGAGAGTTTAGTAATCCAATCCCGGGCTAGTAGAGTCTAATCTAGTTGAGTTAGATCTCGCTTGTGCAAGTTAATTTTGGAAAACTTTGGATTTGTCTAACTCATTTGACCTTATGTGCATGTCTCTTGATTGCTCGATTATTGACTTTTGAGCCTTGAGGATTGAGTCATGTTTGTTGCATCCATTCTTCAACTGTATGTTTGATTTTTAGTTTGCTCAAGGACTAGCAAAAGCTTAAGTTTGGGGTTGTTTGATAGCGAGCGTAGCTAGCTAGTTTTCCCTAATTAATTTAGCTAGTCTTTTATGATTTATTGGCCATTTTATTGCACTTAAATGTTTATTTTGTAGGAAATCGTTATTGTGAGCTAAAACGAGAATTTGGAGTTAATCGGGTGTTCGGGACGTGAAAAGAGGCCAAAGAACCGAAAAGAAACAAAGTTGGAAGAGTGCAAAAGAGTCTTGTCCGAGGGCTAGTGTCGAGACGCTAGCCTTGTGGCATCTCGACGCTAGCATTTTCCTTAACTAAATTGGGCGGAAGAAGTCACAGCGTCGAGACGTTGTGACAAGAGCGTCGCGACGCTCTCGGTTTATTCCATTTCCAGAATGCGCGACAAGGCACAGCGTCACGGCGCTAGGTCCACAGCGTCGCGACGCTATCGACAGATTTCCTATTTAATCATCTTTTCATGCTACGGCCAGGGGGAGTCCAATTGGTTAGATTTTAGCCCTAATTTCAACTAGAGACCTTCTGTGGGAGCTGAAGGCAAGCCAAGGAGCGGGAATCAATTGAGAAGACGTATAGATCGTGACGGGGACGTGCGGTGTCGGCGGATTCGAGTTTTCCCTTCTCTTTCCCTTAATTCTTGTAGTTTTTATGGCTTTTCTTGCAATTAGTGTTTGTGGTTTAAAGACTATGAATTTCTAGTTGTTTGTCTTGGGGTTTGATGTAGTTGTTTTAGTTTGTTGGATTGATTCTTTGGGTATGATTGTGTTGTTATTTTATGCATGCAATTTTTTGTAATGCTTTCAATTACTTGATCACTAATTGAATGATTTGAGTGTTGAATCTAACTCGGGAGAGAGGATTTGGCTTAAGACTTACCTTGTTTAATTGCATGACTAGAGTAGAAATTCTATGTTTGTGACGGGATTTAGAATTACTTTAGAAGCATGACAAGGACCGAACCGAATAATGCCTTGCATGTTAATGAACTTAGATAGGGATATCAAGTTAGTTACATGCATGAGAATCAATTATACTCGGGAGAGGTAAATGTGATAAAAGTTTCCTTGGCTTGTAGAATAATTGCACGGTCAATTCATTCCTATTAATCAATCCTCAGTCTTAAATAATGAAATCAATTCCCTAAGAGTCTTTCCATTTGAGTCTCCACCCTTTATTTTAAGCTTTTTTGTCTTTAGATTTATCTCATTAAGTTTTGGCACCCTAAATAAAATTGGACAAAAGTATTCACGGTACTTAATTTGCTAGAAAACCAATCCAGAGGACGACACTCATTTTACCCGAAAACACTATATTATTACTTGACCCGTACACTTGCGATAAGCAAATTTCACATCATGAGCGCGAGCCAAAAGAAAAATCATATGCTCTTATTTCTTATTTATATTTTGAGAAAATGCATGCTTGCATTGTGCTGAATGCTTAGGGGTAGAAAGAGCTACCTACAGTGTGATCAGTTAGGCCAACCAAGTGTTAAACTCGAGTTATGGGTTCTTGAATTGTAGTGTGAAAGCTAGTGCCCCATTCTAAAAGAAATGTAAAAGAAAAAGAAAAAGAAAAGCAAAAGAAAAAGGAATTCCTTATTCAGGCACATAGGCAAAGAGGAAGCAACCTAGTTTGTTCCATCTAGACCTTTTTAGCAAGACCTTAGTGCCAGTGTAAGGGGAAGATAGGATGAGAGTTGAGTAAGCCAATCCCGAGCTAGTAAAGTCTTCTTTAGGTGGGATGGAGCTCTCTTGTGCAAGATTGTCTTCGAAAAGTTTTGATTTGTCTCTTCATTTGTCTCTCTTGCGAATGTCTCTTGATTGCTTTAGTTTTTGGAATGTTTGAGCCTTGAGGATTAAGTCACTTTTCAATTCTATGCACAACGTCTTCTTCCTTGGTTTATGTGTGCCTTGCTCGAGGACTAGCAAGATTTAGGTTGGGGGTATTTGATAGTGAAGGATTGGAATTTTGTAATTCCGTAAAGCGGAAGCATGATTGGGACCAATTCGTAATGAATTTTGTTTAATCTAAAATACCAATACATTGGCAATAATATTAGAACTATTCTAAATATATATTAAGGCTAAGCATACAAAAATATTAGATCTAAATCTAATTTATAAAGTAACAAATTACTTACTCTCGTTGACGACTCAGATTAAATTCACCAACTGCTTGTGAATTAATCACGAACTAGTGCGAACACCACCACTATGGTTACACCGGTATGACTCTGAGACTTCTAGAGGCAGGAGACTTGTGGGAGCCTTTGGGAGAATTCTCTGAGAGTAGGAGAATGAATGAGATACCTTTCACCCCACCCCAGGGGTCCTATATATAGTAAAGGCCAAGACCTTTTTCCTAATAGGAAAATGGAGACCTTTTCCTAATAGGAAAAAGTCTCTAATTTTAATAAATAAATAATTAATTCCATAATTAATTAATTTCCCAATTAAATATCATATATTTAATCTTAGGGATTTTATTAAAATTAAAATTAATATGAATCCAATTCATATTAAATTTATTTGAACTCTTTCAAATACTTTCTCTTAAGAATTAATTTTTTTTAAATTAATTAAAAAATTATATTATAAAGTTTCATAAACTTTATATTATAATGCATCAATATACATTATACGATTTCCCAAATAAATTGAACACTTTCAATTTACAATTTATACTTAATTGCCTCAAGTCTCTTTACGAGCTACCAGTGGGACCTAATGGACCTACAGATCAGAAGCTCCAACGATACGAGACTAATTGGCCAAACTCATTGACCAAGTTCAGTCAACATTCGTTAACTATGGGTCACTCCACTAAAGACCCACAGCTGCACTCTTCTCACTATAGAATATTTTTGTGTCCACGGATATCGACCAAGCAGTAAGTCAATCCTTCACGTGTGTTTGTAACACCAGCTGGGTCAAATTACCGTTTTACCCCTGGGTTACCTCTGGTTCCTTAAGTACCACTAATTCCTCTAATGAACTAGTTGTTTAGGGTCCAACCACTAAACAGGAGTTCCTCTCAGGCTAGGAGAGGACGGCGTGCCTTTGTTCAAGCCCTAGCATCAGCCCTTAAGGGAACACACATCTACTTACCCCAATAGGGGAAGGAGTGAATTCCATCTTGTACTGTAATGTTCCCAGCCCCCATTCGGTCTTGCCCCTGAAATGGTAGGCTTATTGAGTCGGCGAATTGACCACTCTCACCCATACAAATCTAAGGACAGTCCCTCCTGAAAGGGGTTCATAACAGACTCAGGATTGAGATTGAGTTATCTAGGTCATCCTATTGAAATAGAAACCTAAACTAGTTAACGACGTTACATCTAGTGGTTACTATTTCGCGGTCTGGTCTTATGCAAACTCATTGCATAGGATACCCCCACCCGCATGTCTCCTACATGGATGCTTTGGATCATTGCATCTGTATCGAATACAAGGTGGGCCGTATCACATAGTGTCACCAGGATAAGGTACCCAGCCTTATCCCTATACTATAGACCATTTAGGTTGTTACTTGGACACTGATCCCCGTATGTCCCCACATACTAGTCCAAGTTTCATTTAAACAACCTTGGATCTTAGTTTATTGGATTTAGGGTTTATTAATGCAAACTCGATTATTCAATAACCAAATTACTGAATTACTCAAATAACACTTTATTGAGATCGATTAATTTGTTTCATTTACTATCTACGAGTTTTAGGGCATAAAACCCAACATATACATTATACGATTCCCCAAATAAATTGAACACTTTCAATTTATAATTTATACTTAATTGCCTCAAATCTCTTTACGAGCTACAAGTGGGACCTAATGGACCTACAGATCAGAAGCTCCAACGATACGAGACTAATTGGCCAAACTCATTAACCAAGTTAGTCAACATTCGTTAACTGTGGGTCACTCCACTAAAGACCCACAACTGCACTCTTCTCACTGTAGAATATTTCTGTGTCCACGGATATCGACCAATGCAGTAAGTCAATCCTTCACGTGTGTTCGTAACACCAACTAGTTCAAATTACCATTTTACCTCTGGGTTACCTCTGGTTCCTTAAGTACCACTGATTCCTTTAATGAACAAGTTGTTTAGGGTCCAACCACTAAACAGGAGTTCCTCTCGGGCCAGGAGAGGACGGCGCGCTTTTGTTCAAGCCTCGGAATCAGCCCTTAAGGGAACACACATCTACTTACCCCAATAGGGGATGAAGTGAATTCCATCTTGTACTGTTATGTTCCCAGCCCCCATTCGGTCTTGCCCCTGAAATGGTAGGATTATTGAGTCGGTGAACTGGCCACTCTCACCCATACAAATCTAAGGACAGTCCCTCCTGAAAGGGGTTCATAACAGACTCAGAATTGAGATTGAGTTACATCGGTCATTCTATTGAAATATAAACCTATACTAGATAACGGCGTTACATCTAGTGGTTACTATTTCGCGGTCCGGTCTTATGCAAACTCATTGCATAGGATACCCCCACCCGCATGTCTCTTACATGGATGCTTTGGATCATTGCATCTGTATCGAATACAAGGTGGGTCGTATCACATATTGTCACCAGGATAAGGTACCCAGTCTTATCCCTATACTATAGACCTTTTAGGTTGTTACTTGGACACTGATCCCTGTATGTCCCCACATACTAGTCCAAGTTTCATTTAAACAACCTTGGATCTTAGTTTATTGGATTTAGGGTTTATTTACGCAAACTCGATTATTCAATAACCAAATTACTGAATTACTCAAATAACACTTTATTGAGATCGATTAATTTGTTTCATTTACTATCTACGAGTTTTAGGGCATAAAACCCAACAGATAGGACCTAAATCGTCCTATTTTATCACCTATAATCTAAGCTTGTTAGAGTAATTTTATGCTTTAATTGTCTTATTTACAGGATCTTTAAGCTTAGGCGATGTCGGGAGCCAATCACACTAAATTGGTGTTAATTCGAGCCAATAAGATCCTAGAAATAGGACTTTGACTTCTTGCATCCTAGAAATAGGACTGATACCACTAGGGTTTTGAGAGTTGTGAGTACTATTCATCTAAGTTTTAGCTAGCCCTAGAAATAGATCTCTAGCTAGCTTAGTCTCCTAAAGGCACCTACAGTGGAGGTGAATAGGAGTTTGACTTAACTCACAATCTGGTTGTCAGGGGATTGTGGGCGCATACTGAGTTGTGCTATATGCACCATGTCTATGTGGGCAACATAGATAGTGTGGCTTGGCCGTCTGCAAGACGTGAGCAATTTGCAGATGCATAAGTGGAGGCGATCTAATGCTCAAGGTTGAAACTGTTTGAATTGCCCTACTTATCTCATTGATTTTTAATATGTCTTTATTATCTTTTTGCTTTAGTCTTAAAACCAAAACCCCAATCAACTATTTATATTTGGTTACCAATTGTGCCCGAAAATTTAGAGGGGGTTCATATTTTACAGAATTGTGTGTTAACTTAACTAGTCACTATCTCCCTTAGGTACGATATCCGAAATACTTTCCACTTTATTACTTGATAGTGTATACTTGCACTCGAGCAACGTCATAGCACACACACGTCAAGTTTTTAGCACCGTTGCGGGGGAGACTGGTAAAACGGTCGAATAACACAAGTTTTATTTCTGTAAAGTATGAATTGCGATCGGTTTGCGACCGAAAACCCTTTATCACAGGACACTATTTCTTTTTGCAGGGATTTCTTTGCCGATTGATTTGGTGTATGCTCAAAAGACCTAAATATAATTTTGACCCTGAAATAGAGAAGACTTTCAGACAGCGTTGTAAGAAGCAAAGAAGAAAGTTGAAGGAACTACGAGAAGATCAACAACAGGAAACCCCAGAAGGAATTTTTCTGTTGGAAATTAATATGGAGCCACCTGTTGGAGACCCTCTCGGTGCGCAACAAAGAGGAGCACAACCCAATAATGTGCAAAATCAAGATCTGCCATAACATAATCTCATACTTATTGCAGATGAAAGGAACAGAGCCATACGAGATTATGCGACCGCAACTTTCTATAATCTTAATACATGAATTGTTGAGCCAGTCATTGATGTTAATCATTTTGAGCTCAAGCCAATTATGTTCCAAATGCTTCAGACAATAGGCCAATTTGCAGGACTTTCGAGTGAAGATCCCCATAAGCATATGAAGCAATTTTTAAGGATATGCAACTCATTTAAACTCAATGGAATATCCAACGAGACCTTGCATATGAAACTTTTTCCATTTTCCTTACAGGGTAATGCAGAAGCATGGTTAGACTCTTTTCCACTGGATAGCATCCCCACATGGGATGATCTTGCTGAAAATTTTCTCTTGAAATATTTTTTGCCCACAAAGAATGCCCAAATTCGAGGAGAAATCATCACTTTTAAACAAGGACCACAAGAAGAAGTAGACACAACATGGGAACGTTTTAAAAAACTAATAAGGAAATGTCCACACCATTGCTTGCCCGCATGTCTTCTTGTAGAGCATTTTTACAATGGATTGACTCAAGCTTCTAAGGCAGTAGTCAACGCATCAGCTAACAGTTGTTTGCTTAAAAAGACATTTAATGAGGCTAATGAAACTCTAGATGCTATTGTTGCGAACCACAATCAATGGGGAGAGGAAGAAACACCTTCAAGGAGTAGTGTTAAAGTATAAGAAGCCAATCATATAGAGACACTCTCAGAACGGATGCTGACTATGAATGATATGCTCATGAATCTAACCATGGGAAATCAAGCTCAAGTTGTAGCCAGATTGTCTGCAAAATCCAACTTCAGTTTCTTTTGTTGGAGTGCAAAATAGAATAAATCCTTACTCTAATATGTATAATCCTGGATGGAGGCAACACCCTAATTTTTCTTGGGGAGGAAAAAATGCGAGCACATCAAATACAACCCCATTTGTCAAACAAGGAGGACCAACCGGATTTAGTGGCCAGACATAGATGAAGATTGCACAGCCTTTGCAACCGCAAATACACACAACCAATGCAAGTGCAACCCCAATCCACAACTAACTTAGAGAATCTAATGACGGAGTTAATAACAAAGAATGATGCTGCAATGCAAAGTCAAACAGCTTCCTTAAGGAGTCTTGAATCTCAGATTGGGCAGCTGGCTAAAGAAATGAGGAACAGACCATTGGGAACCCTACCAAGAAATACGGAAACCTTAAGAGAGAAGATGTAAGTAAGGATAAGGCCTCCATTGATCAAAAGTAATCTAAAGTTGAAATTGTGTAAGATATGTATGATATGTATACTAGTTTGTTTTTATTTTTGTATGTATTTGTTTCTTTGCTTTGTTTTCCTTTGTTAAAGCCAAGAATATTTTCAAAAATACTTTGAGCAAGAATGTTTAGAGCAGTGGAAAAACAAGAAAATCAAGTTTTGTGAACGAAGACTTGCATTTTTCAGATTTGTCAAAAATCTAGCAAAATCTTCATTTAAGTCATGTAATTCTTCTTCAAAAATTTGTATGCTTATTTCATGTGAACGTTCTAAGCATTTTGAACGAGTGTGTAGGAAGTAAGTTAATACAGGAAAAAGGTAATTGGAGGAAGGCAAAATTTGCAACGTGAATGCGGTCGCAAAGCAACCCTAAGCTACATAAGATTTTTTTTTTTCAAAAGGCATTGCGATGCATTTAAGGGCGCAATTTCGGTAAAATCTGGAAGGGCAGAGTGACGTTCAATTAAAAATGACAGTTCATTGAAGGAAGTTTCGAAACGTATAAATAGAGGGAAATTTGACACTGGTCAAGCATTTACTTTGAACTCCCAATGTCTCTCTCGACCCTAACGATCCCGCCAAACCCCGACCACTCCAATCAGCCAGTCCGACCATCCATACCACCGGATTTTGCCGCCATTCAACTCAGAAACTTCTGTTGGAAACTTATATTCTCAACCCACCAAGGAAAAAGCTGAAAAGATGAGGCCTTCATAAGCTCCTCGGTCGAAGAAACCAAGCCCTAAATGAAAATCTTCAAGGGCTTCTTCATCTGAGCAGTTGAAAGAGGTTTCTAATCCCTCTTCAATTCCCAAGAAGTAAGCATAAAGCGAATAGTTTGTTCGGCCTCTACACGGTCGAAGCCTCAAGGTAAACCACCCCGACCCAATACTCGTGCAGGAACGTGCTCGAAAGAGTTGGAGGAAGAACTGAGGAAGGCTGCTGAGAGAAGCCGTAAGGCCATTGAAGATGCTGTCATGGACGCGGAAGAAGAAGAAGCACCGTTAGTCCTTAAGCCGGAGGTAGTGAGGATGAAAGAAAGGGAAGAAGCAGAACCGTGGAAAGTAGCGGTAAAATACATTCGAAAAGAAAAAAAGATGAAGCTGAACCATGTAGACAGGTTGCGACCGCAAATGTGGAACAACCTGAAGATTTGTCTGAAGGTCGACTTGGAAATGCGAGCACAACTACAGCCCAGACAGACGAGGGTGTGCCAGTTTTTGAGGCACTTTCTAAAGAAGATGCGTCCGCATCTGAGGCTCAAAGACAGGTTCAGGCTTCAACTTCAGCCGTGGATCCATCCAAACCAAGAACGCAAAGATCAACACGATGGGGTCCGATGTTGCAGCAGTAGAAGAAGCAGGAAGAGCTGAGCAAAGTAGTAGTTGATGCTCTATGGCTTGCAAAAGCCATGACCTGCTAGATTTGAGACGAGCAACAGGCTGAAGAAAGAAGAAAAAAGAAGGAAGTGTAAAGAGAGGCTAAGAGGAAGAAAATCGAGGAAGAAGAGCAAGCTGCTCCCGACTTCGTCGCCGCTTACCTTAAAGACTCAGTGGATACAATTGAGTAAAAAGAAAAAGAGTATGCGCCTGCTTCTGAGGCCCTTACAAGAGATTTTGCAGAGAAGTTTGCGGCCACAACCTTGGTGCAAACAGAAAAAAAAATGGAGTCTGCACTAGATCATGAGGTGCAGTCGAAAGAGCAAATCCTGCCGCCACCACAAGAGGATGAAGCAGTGTTCGAGGACCTAATCGAGCACCAGAAAGAAGCCATGTTCAAGGACCTGATTGAACATGAGAAAGAATGCAAGATAGTTGAAGGGACAATTAAGAAAACAAAAAGAGAAGATAGTTCCTTGAGGAAGCAGAACAATAGGGAAGCAACTTCTAAGCTTCCCCAAGTAAAGACACCACCATCACCACCACCTGTGAGGAGAGAACAAGTTGTTACTCGGCCAAAGAAGACTCCAACAAAAAGGTCGAGAGTAGAAGTCCAAGTGGAAGCACATCCAGATGCTCATACCCATGTAGTTATCATGAAGAAGCGGGTTCTGATGTGTGAGAAAGCGTTCTCCACGAAGACAGGTCCTCTCCCAATATTCATCGAGGACATTTTGCGTAGGTACGGCTGGGAGCGACTGTGCAAGGAGCCGAAGGCTGCATCTATCCCATTGACCTGGGAATTCTTTGCACAGATAGGGAAAGAAATGTAGAAGGCCATGCTCCTGCAAGATAGGGTGGTGGACTTTTTCAGCGAGGCAGATCAATCAGATTTTCTGACTGCCATCCATCCGGTACCCAGCTGACAATAAGGCCATTGAAGAACAATCTGATGAGCAGCTAGCCGAGACCCTCCACATGGTGGCCTATAAGGGAGTTAAGTGGCAGGAGTCCAGAACGAGAGTCAGGACTTTACTGTCAGGAGACTTCACCAAAAAAGCTCATAGAAAATGGCAAGCAAAAGGTGACTTCACCTGAAAAGAAAGCTCAAGAAAATGCCCCTGTTGCTCAACAAGCAAAATCTCCTGAACAAGCCATTTGTTATAATGAGTATAATATGTGTATAGGTCCTCGACGGAGGTTTAGAGCCAATTCGAGGCTAAAACGAGCTAAATCGAACAAAATGACGAAAATACTCTCGATAAAAAAAAGTCAACGCACGTAGGGTCGAGACGCCACTGTGTAGGGTCGAGACGCTGCCATCAGGGTCGAGACGTGGTGTGGTAGAGGCTGAATGATGGAGCTGAGATAGGATGATAAATAATAATAAAGGTGAATTTAGCCAACCATAGTGCAAGTAAACACTATCGCACGTAGTAATAAAAACCTTAGTAGTATTCCAAGGGTATCGATCCCACGAGGACTACATTGGAAATTCAGATTTGAATAAGAAACTGCTCGAATGATTGCTTAAAGAATAGGTAACCAAGGAAATATGATTGATTGAATTTTAGAAAAATAAATAAGACAAGCAAAAGAGTAAAAGAATAACAATAAGAAATAAAACGAGGTATTCAACATGGATTCATCCCAAAGGCAATAACCTTAATCATGAATTACTTAACTTAAGCCTATTCAATGCATTTAGTCAGATTTAACTTCTATTTCGCCTTGCTCCCAAGAACAGTTAGAAGGCTAAGCGAGTACTGTTATGCACATTTCTGTGACTCGACTCCAACATAGATAATTCACGAATGCAATCTATAACCCTATAGTTGATATAGGGTGCCTTAGGCAGCTTGGCCTATACCACCAAACAATCTCTTTCGAGCTTTTTCTCCTATATCACCTTTATGAGAACCGATATTGTCTGTCCGTTTTGAGATCAAACTAACATATCATGCAAAGTCTAAGTGATCAAGTGAAACTCAGCAAGATCAGAATGATATTCAATAAAGAATGACATGCATTGAACAATACTTAAGCAAATAAAACACTTTCGAGGTATTGAACCATAAGGGAATTCACCACATTGAACCCCTCAACGAAATTTAGCTACTCATGGTGAGATAAAGTGCAAATGAATACATTTTCATTGAAAATAAGATGTAAAGAATACAAATAAATGAAAAGTATCAAAAGCTGGAAATAATGAAAGTAGCCAAACACTATGGGTTTTTCTATTTATCCAATCCTTCTGGAGTTCACTTAGACACTCCACTCTCTCGCTTTTACAAGTGGGAATGGGTGAAAATCTCTACAAACCCTAAGGTTTGATGTCTAACTAAGGTTAGAATTTAGTCATCTAAGAATGACTTCTGGCATCCTTACTCATAGGCCTCAACTAGGATTCTATCACCACCATCTTCTTCCAAATGAGTTCTGCTTGAATTTGACTTCAAATCACGAGCTCATATAGTGTGGGAAATGGTTGAGGAGCTGCGAAATAGGTGCTGGTAGGTGGCCCAGTCAGTTTCGGGGTCAAAACAGCTGGTTAGGTGCGAAGAAGTCTCATTCAAAATGACCTGCGGACGACTCGAAACTGTCTCTGTTTTTCCAGAAATGCGGTTGAATTTCATTTTGCCTTCTCAGAAATGCGGTTGGATTTCTAGGTAAATTCGAGCATTTCCTCTGTTTTCTGCACAACAACAAACTTAGTCAAATTCCCTTAAAATTGAGTCTTTTTAAGCACAAATGAGCATAATTTAACAAAAGTGATTCTCAACACCCTAACATAACAATTGTAACATATTTTGAGCTCGGGAACAGTAAAATTGATCTAAAACATATAGTTTTGACAAGATAATGAGCTAAATATAAGGGTAAAATAGGTATATTTTTTACCCTTATCATACCCCCAAACTTAACTCATTGCTTGTCCTCAAGCAATTGCAAATCAGAACGTTAGAGATCAACTTTTTAATTGCTAATCAGAATGTAAGAGCTCAATACTAATTGCAAACCAAAATGTTAAGGTTCATGTGTAGTAATCAATCATGGTACTAGTATCAACTTTCAATTTCAAATCAAGTGACATGAAATCAAGTAAACATGTTTTTCAAGATCGTTTCCTAAAAAGTTTGCCTTTCAGGAGTGGGTTCTACTCTAGTACTAGTCACAACGTCTGAGTTTCCTAGGCATGAAGATTTATATTGTTTTTTTCCAAAGCAAAACTCTCCCTAGTCCTTCCTAACCAATATGTTTAAACTACCTAACTTCTACTCATAGAGCCTAGTGTAGTTCTTTTAGTTAAGAAAAACAATCTTGAGGAAAAAAAATGAGCATACATGAGTTACTAGACTTTTTCTATCTCCCCCCAAACTTATTTGACTGTCGATGCTTTTTTTATTCAACTTCTTTTTTCTCCCAAGAGTATCCTTGCTGTCATCTTCACCTTCGTTCTAGCTTATCGATATTTTGTGGTGAAGATATCTAGCTATAAGCAAAGTTCACAAGCTTGGAATGATACTCACTTCCCTAAGTAAACCTTTCATGCAGTGGCAAACCATGGGTGTCATGAATACTCCTGGTTACTCAGTAAACCCTATGAAGGAGGAGTAACTCTCGGTTTTTCATCTTTTTTAAAAGTGTATATACTGAGCACATATTCTTTTTCCAGCATAACTAATTTACAAAAAACATGGTATAAATCATAAAGCATAAAACACCCCCCCCCCAAACTTAAAGTTAGACAATGTCCTCATTGGCTTTGTTTTTTAGGCATGGGCTTAACATGAGGCTTTTTGTCTTTCAAAACATCAAGGCTAAACTTTCCTAGAGTGTTAGAAAGGTTAAACATGAGGAAGTTTAGACTTAGGAAAATTTTGTAAAGAAAAAGACTAATGGAAAACCTATGACTAGAAAACAATTCAATTGTGACAGTGACACTTTTGAGATAGAACAAAGCTCTAGTTTTCATCATCAAGGGCTTAAAAGAAAACTCCTTTGAAAACATGCTTTTCATCCAAAACATTTTATCAAGCAATTTTTCTTAAAGTTGATTTTTCTTTAAAAAACAATTCATAGATTAAGCTAAAAAATATCAAGCAGATTTTTCTAAGAAAAGATTTAAAAACCCAATTTTATCTAATCTAAGTTATCAACAAGCTATCTAAACTACTCTAAGAATATACTTTTAACAACTAAACAATTAAAGCAAATAAAAACAACAACAAAACAACTAAAAACAAAATTTAAATCATGCTAAAACTAAAAAAACAGCAAGCAACAAAACAGTATTATGTACAAAAAAACAACAAGTAAAGGGGTCAGAAAACTCCCCTAGTCCTCGTCCGAGGAACTCTCTTTCTCTTCATTATTTTCATCATCATTTTCATCTTCATTATCATCAGAAACCTTGTCTTCTTAAGGCAAAGCGATTGAGGGAAATTGGGAAAGACCGGAGCAATACTCGAGGCGATAGAGAGATAGAACTCTCTAATGGCTTCATCCCTCTCCTTTGCATATGCCAAATAAGTCCTCAGGTTGTCCCTGATCTGATCTAACTGGCGGTAGGCAATGGCCAGGGCTTCAGATGATGGTGAGGGCCCTGAAAAAGGAGTGTGCTAGGATGGAGAAGCCATGTTCAGCCCTGATGGTGGATTGCCCTTAGATGTGGAGGCTTTATCTTTCCTTTGGATGCTATTCTGTTGGAGCTTCCCAATCAAGGACAGGTCAATGGTCGGCTTAAAGAAATGACGCTCCTCGTCCTTGCCCGGAACTATCTTCACCCTTTGACAAAGTTGGGTGATGAGTGATCCAAAGAAAAGTTTACCTGCTCTTTTCCTTCCATAGGCTGGAATCTCCTCCCTCATTACGCTCCCTATGTTGATCTCCAACCCCTTCATGATACAATAAAGTAGCATAACTCTATCTACTGAGATCGTGCTGTCGTGGGTGGTTGGCGTCAATCGGTTCTTCAGAAAGTGAAGCCAAATTGCCGATTCTGGCTTGAGATCGCTTGACACTAGAGTCTTCACCTTCGTCTGGGACTCTTTCCACTGAACTCCCTTGTTGGCAACAAGTTTTAATGCTTCTTTCATCTCCTTGGCAAAGGGGTTCCTAATAACATCGTTCCCTGTTGATGTCTACTGAAGAGAAGCTGACCATTTTGCCTCTCACCATCGCCATACCGATGCTTTCCTCCCTCAGGCCGGCGTAAAATTCTCGACCTAAAGGTACTACAGTCTCCTGAGGGTGAGCACAGAACTCCTGCCACTTGTATTGTGAGATAACTCTGCTTACGAACTGTGGCGGTGCTCCTGCTTTGTTAGAGAATCCCTTTTGGTTGAGGAAATCCCTTTTTCTCATGATCTCCATCCGTTCCTAAAATTTATATCTCTGAATACCTCGGGGAATGCATTTTTAGGAGATTTGGCTTTTGACTTCGCGGGTGAGACGGTAGGAGGAGCTGCAGAAGAGGCGTCCATGGACCTAGGCCTCGACCTCTTGGCAAATATCGGGTAATTCTTGTTTTTAGTCCTCCTATCAGCTTTGATCTCTCTTCTTCTCTTTCTCCTCAATGCTGCAGAAATAGGAACTTGGTCATCATCCAATTCCTTGATCAATGAATCTGATTCTGTTTCAGAATCACTCGAGGTCTCGGCCTCCTTGCTTTCTTTCTCTTCTTCACCTATCTTCTCTCCCGAGGAGGTGCTATCAGCTGCTGGTGGATCATCTTTGAATAGAGGTTCGAAAACCTCATCAACTGGCTGAGCTTCAGTGGCCTCATCCTGGCCTTCATCAGAATGCGGCCGCATTCTTGGCTTCATCCACTTCTTCTCTTTCTTTTTCTTTTTTCTGAACTTTCTTCAGTTGGCCCCTGTTGGGCCTCTTCCTCTCTTCCTTGTAGCATTTCAACCTCACTTTGAGCCTTATGGAGTGGCTCAAAAGCTGCAAGGAAGGCTTCAGCTTCCTTTCTTCTTTTCTCATATTCTTTCAATTCTTCTCTTCTCTGTTTTCTTCCTCAAGAAGTTGCAATTTAATTGCTGCACTCCTGAGGTTCTCTCCTAACTTTCTTTCCTCTTCTTCAGCTAACTTGGCCCTCTCAGCCTCTTGCTTTTCCTCTTCCTTTTTATTTTCTTCTTCAAGATCTTGTTTTCTCGCAACCTCATCCTCTTCCCTCATATGCTGATTTTCAAGTTCTCTTTCAGCCTCAATCTCCTTTAAAGCTTCTTGTTCAGCCCTGTCGCCTTCGGCAATTACTAGAGCCTTTGCCACAGCTTGGCGGATTATGTCCTCAAACACATCTGGGGCATTCTTACGGTTTTAAGGGGCTGATGACAAGCCGCTTTTTGGGCACCACTTTCTTGGGACTCCTCCTCCTTGCATTGTAGGTAACAAATGGTTTGTTCCTATTCGCTGCTTCTTCAAGAGCAGCACGTCTCTGAGCTCTCATCGCCCGGGTCATTGAAAACCACTCCCGCGAGTGTTTTCTAAATTGTTGAGTTGCTGGTTTTTGGGTTTTATAGACGACATTGGCACGCGTGGACCTCCTAAGTTGACACGAACTCGGATTCACCCTCGAGGTGCCCAACATTGTCGAGGAAGAAGGAGTTTGAGCGTCAGGTTCTTGGTTCACGATCGCCAGTGAGAAATCCGAAGGTCTCGTTCTTCTCGTGCCGTGCATGGGTGTTTCAGGGTGCTCTTCTTGCTGTCGAACGCTTGCTTCAGCTTCGTGGGCCGTTTGAGCACTCTGAGATCGAGTGATCTTGCGTGATGATGAAGATTTGGGCGAGTTCTTCATGGCTCTTTGATGTGGGTTTCGGTTTCAAGATGAGAGAATATGGAGAGTTCCTGAGTTTGACTTGAATACCCAAAGTCTTATTGTTTGGTGAAGAGGGAAATAAAAAGTCAGCTATTTATAGTTTTCTAATTAGGTCACGTGATGGTAAAAAATTTTCGTGACTGCCCTCTTATTTCTGAAAATGCGGTCACATTCCCAAATACATTGGGGAGAAATGCAATCGCATTTTCCCTAGTTTTCTGCCATTTTTTTCTTGACTTTTCCTCTTCCTTTGCTTTTCCTTTTTTACTGAATCAATCATAAACATGTTAGAAAGTTCATATGCTCAATCATGATATTATTATTTTCTTTTAAGAGAAATTAAGTAAAAAAGTTTGATCAATTCAACTTCTAGGTAAGTCCCCAGGTAGAGGTGTTCCCTACGGTCAGCTTAAATACCTCAGCCTAGCCAGGACTTTCCTTAGGAAAAGTTCCCTCTTGATCAAAATCCTTTATTGTTGACTTCAAACTTACCATTTTCTCTTCTCACTTTTTTCTATTTAAGATAGATAGGATACAAAATAATATGGACTTTTCAAACTCCCAGGTAAATCCCTAGGAAAAGGTGTTCCCTACGGTCAACTTAAGTACCTTTTCCTAGACATAGTTTTTACTCTTGTCCAGATATTTTGGAGTTCCCATTTGTATTATTTTTATCATTATTTCACTATAGTCCAGATAATATACAAAAATTAACTTTCCAAAGTATATAATTCATACCAAGTCAATCACGGAAACATGGGCTTCTTCATCCTCGAAGCCTTTCCCCCAATATGGTTTAGTTCTTTGTCCATTCACTTTGAAGTGCATGCCCTAATTATCCATCAGTACCACAGTTCCATAATCGAAGATTTTTACGACCTTAAATGGTCCTGACCACCTTGATTTGAGTTTTCCTGGAAACAGCTTGAGCCTGGAGTTAAAAAGCAATACTTTCTAACCCTTGTAAAACTCCTTTGGATGAATTCTTCTATCATGCCATCGCTTGACCTTCTCCTTGTATATTTTTGCATTTTCATAGGAGAAATATCGGAGTTCTTCCAGCTCATTAAGTTGCAACTTCCTTTTGATTCCTGCTTTGTCCATGCCCAATATGCTTTGTGTTCTAACTCAAGTGGCAAATGGCAGGCTTTTCCAAATATGAGGCGATACGAAGACATCCCTAAGGGCGCTTTATAAACAGTTGTGTGGGCCCATAGTGCTTCATCAAGCAGTAATGACCAATCCTTGCGGGAGGGGTCCACTGTCTTTTCCAACATAGCCTTGATTTCTATGTTAGAGAGTTCTTCTTGTCCATTTGTTTGAGGATGGTAAGCAGTGCCTACTCTATGCCTAATGTTATACTTGGAAAATAAGTTGGCTATCATTTTGTTCAGAAAATGAGATCCTTCATCATTTATGATGAAACGAGGGGTTCCATATCTTGTGAAGATATTCTTCAGAAAAAAGTTTCTTCACCACCTTTGTGTCATTTGTTGTGGTGGTTATTGTCACACCCCCTCCCGGACCACCTGCTAGCTTAGCCCGGAAGACGGCGTGAAGCCAACAGACATCGTCACCTCTAACGATCCCTGTTGACCCTACTGAAATGTTGAACCTGATAAACATACTAGAAACATAGATATAAAACATTCTATATGAAACACCACACAGCGGAATCCACGGAAACCTTTCAACATACACATGGTGCAGCCCTGACATAACCTGGTTTGGAAAGTAACCTGATATAGATATCATGACCAAAACATATACAACTAGGGTTATACATCCACGACCTCTAGGACGATATTATACAACCCTTACAAAACATTTACAATATGAACGGACTCAATATACAACTCCAACCACGTACTGGAGCTTGATCTAGAACTTTCAGCAGACGTTGGTAGTGTATCAGGCACCGGGAGCTCGATCTCTACCTGAAATGTGGAAAACATTTTGAAAGAATGAGGTACGAAGCCCAGTGAGTGACTAATTTTAAAACTCTAAATCTGGAAGTCAAAACACGTGATAAACCTTTAAATGTATAAATATGCTCAGTCAAAGCGTTTAACATAAACGTGTAAGGATAAAGGCTTTCTAAAACATTTCGCAAGTCCGTCATTAAGAATCTAGCAAGGCATATGAAGTATATCAAACGTTTTAACTAACATGACCGATCTACGTTGTGTAGGGCACGCCCAGTACAACCAACGTTTACTAGTCCTACGATGTAGTGGGGCCCGCCCAACACTCCCATCGTCTTTGTCGTAGTGGGGACCGCCCAGCACTCACGACAGCATCGTTGTCACGGAGTACACTCAACGTCAACAACGGAATATAACCTGTGTGCACACGGTACCATATAGCCTCGGGCTCAATATCTCTGTCATGTAGTCAATAGAAATCTCAGAAAATCACATGAAAACATTAAAACGTGCTTGCTTTTAATCTTTCGTAAAACTCAAGCTTACTCAGCTTGCTCGTGAAAAACTTTAAATCATTAAAAAATACTTGCTAACACATACTTTACTTTAAAAGATATCGTTTCAACTACTTTTCATAAAGTCATTAGCCACGTGCTCGTATATAAACCTCATTAGAAAATCTAAGCTCAAAACTTATGCTTGAAACCGTTCATAGAAATCATGTATCAACCATAGAAAAGCATGTAAAACGTTTAGAAATGAGTAACCGTTCGAAACAATTTTCGAAATTCATTTTGTCACTCACAGTCTTATCTAGTTCCCCGGTTTGTAGACTCGACCTACTTCCTCTTGGCCTGTCAAATAACCAAAACCGAGCATTAGAACCATAGATAGCTTTGTCTTTCCATGCTCATGAATTTTTAAACAATTGGATTAAGAATCACATTCACAATTCTACTTTTCAGATTTTCCAGATTCTATACCCTAACTTCCAACACCCATAACTTCCTCAATACTTAACCAAACTTAATGTACTACACATCAAACTCTTCATTTTAGAACACTCTACAACTTACCTGAAGAAATGAAAACGAGATTCCCAACCGATTTTCCCAGAAATGCCCCGAAATCAGACAACACAGATTCAAGCTTCTCTGTTACCCTTTATCTTCCTCCTGAAATTAAACCTACTTCAAGTCATTTTTTGGCTCACAAATTCTTCATGAAAGTTGTAGATAATTGAATTAGATTTTCAACCATACCAAATAGAACTTCTGATTCAAGTTGTACACCCCAGAATGCTCAAAACATCAGAGAAAACCAGAGATCCTCCTGCTTTGCTCGAAAATCCTATGCTCTGTTTTCCATTCCAAAAACCATCAACTTCTCATACGATTTAGGTCAAGCTTCCTTCATGAAATTTGTTAGAAAATGAACTAACATTCAAGAAAATCAAACCTCACCTCTTAGTTCTTTCTGTGTAGCTCAAACCAAACAAAAAACCAGAGGTTGACAGGTTGATCTCAGATCCTGCAATGGCTGGCTTTGCATGAGCTTTTCCCTATCTTCTTCAACCTCAAACCACGAAATTCTTCTTCTTCCTCCTCCTTCACTCTCTCCCTAAAGTGCTCTGAAAGTTTTAGTGTGAAAGGATGAGAAACGAGGCTGATAATGGGCTGGAAATAAGTTAGGCGGTGGTGGGTTTGCTTGCTGTCAATTTCCCATCTCATTTCTTTTCTTTTTTTTTTTTTTTTTTTCCTTTTTTCCTTTTCCTTTTCTTTCCTTTCTCTTCTTCTTTATTTCCTTTCTTTTCTTCTTTATTTCCTTTCTTTTCTTTCTTCTTTGAACTTACTAAATCCCAACAACTTAGTCCAACAATGAAACCACCAATAGATGATAAGAGAAAATTATCTAAGGAAAGTCTCGGATTTACAGTTATGGCCTCAATCCATTTCGATACATAATCGACTGTGAGCAGGATGTAGATGTTTCCAAATGATGGTGGGAACGACCCCATAAAGTCTATTCCCCACACATCAAAGATTTCTACTTTGAGTATGAAGTGTAAAGGCATTTCACTTTTAGCTGTCAGGTTCCTTGTCCTTTGGCATTGATTGCAGTTTTTCGTGAAGAGGTGTGCATCTTTGAAGAGACTTGGCCAAAAATAGCCGGATTGAAGGACTTTGGCTGCTGTCTTTAATCTTACGAAGTGTCTTCCCTATGCAGTGTTGGGATTTGTGCCCTAAAACTCGTAGATAGTGAATGTTAAACAAAATTATATACTTGTTCGATAAAGTCGTTATCGAGATTAATTAAGTAAAGTCATTACCGAATAAGTAAATTGCACATTAGATAACCCAAATCCAATAAACTAAGATCCATGGCTATAGGATGAACACTTGATCTTTATGTAGAGACATAAAAGTGGATCAAGCTCGAGAAATAGCCAAAACGGTCTATAGTATAGGGATAAGGCTGGGGACACTATGAGACGCGACCCACTTTATAGATAGTATAGACGATGTGATCCTAAATCGTCCATGTAGAGACATGCGAGTGGGAGCGTCCTATGCAATGAGTTTACATAAGACTAGGACAGAGAAATAAGTCGCTCTCGCTTTATAACACCGTTTACTGACGAGACTGACTATTTCATGTGATGACCTAGGTAACTCAATGTTAATCCTGAGCTAACTATGAACTCCTGTTTATTCGGGCTTATCCTTAGATCTGCATAGGTGAGAGTGGCTTAGTATTGCCGACTGAATAAGCCTCCCATTTCAGGGATAGGAATGGGTAGATAGCTGGGGACATAGTCGTACCCAAATTAGGGATAGTAGAGATGTTGTTCCCTTAAGTGCTGACTCCGGGGCTTGAACAAAGGGATCCCGCCCTCTCATTGGCCCGAGAGGGACTCGGTTTATTGGTTGGACCATAAACAAATTGTTCATTAGGATCAGTGGGACTTAAGGAACTAGAAGTACTATAGGGGTAAAACGGTCATTTAACCTAGTTATAGCTACGAACAACCTGTGATGGATCGACTTACTGAACATGGTTAAATCAAGTGGACAGAAATATATCTATAGTGAGGGGAGTGCAACTACCGGGCTATAATGGAGTGTCCCGATAGTTAACGAATGTTGGTTAAGCTTGGTTAATGAGATTAGTTGGTTAGCCTCGAATCAATGGAGCCCATGATCTATAGGTCTATTAGGTCCCCCTACTAGCTCATATCGGAATAAAGCTGTTGCGCCGAATTCCCTCGTCAAGCAATAAACCCAACTGATTAATGCAGCAAACAGCAAGCTATTTAAAGGAAATATAACAGAGAAAGAGTAGAGAGGAAAACACACCAAGGTTTTATAGTGGTTCAACCCAAGATTGGGTCTACATCCACTTTAGCCACTAGATTATGAACTCAATCAATCACAAAGATTACAGAGGTGATCTTCACTCAAACCCACAAGTTTATCCCCTCTCAATGGAGCTATTCATCAAGCTCAATGATACATAAAACCTCACACACCCAGAAAGCTCACAGCCACTCAAGAAGGATGAATCAACCTTCTTTCCTCTGTTTTCAGCTCTCTTCGCCGCTCTCCCTCGAATTCGCTCTCTCTCCAAAGATGCCTGTGCACAGACTATTAAAAGACCTTCACATCACGTGATTTCCCATGTGCTCAATAACAAATTCCCTAACGGAATTTCACAGCACATGACAAGGGAAAATCGGCCAGGGAAAAGAAGCTTCTAGAGAAATGGCCAGCTCATCAAACACCTCATCAACACATCAGCAGGAGATAAGAAAGAAAAGTGAGCTGGGAAAAACAATTCTTTCATCTATCAAAAATAACAAAAGCCTAGAACAATAAGATAGGATTCTTTGAATTGTTCAAAATCGAGAAAAAGGGCATTTTCGTAAATTGTGTTTGACATAATATTTAATTATGAATGAAATTGGAAAATGAGAGATTATGTATTTTAAAGTGTTTTAAATACTATATATGAATTAGGAATCATATATAATTAGATTGCACAAGGTGACAATGATTAATTGGATTAATCATAACAAATTAATTGGAAATGTTTCTAATTAATTGCCATGAAATCAATTTCAATTTGGAATTGAAATTTGAATTAGAATGCAAGCAAAATCTGATTGAGGATCAAACTTAGTGGATTTAGATGAATTTCCACTCTTGCATGTTGATACAAAGTGGAATACAACACATCCATGCACTTGTTGCATGTGTTGTGACTTCAACACCTAGAATCCACTTTGGTTTGCATTACCACCATGTGTCTTGCATCTTGAGGCCTTTCCTTGCATGGAATATCTCTATAAGTAGAGTTTGAATCAGATTCAAGGTCAAAAGAGCCATTTCCATATTGTTATGCTGGTGGATTTTGGTCTCAAACTCACTCATCTCCATATATCTCTCTAGTGCTTGAACCTTCAAGCATTCCCTTCCCATTCCCTATCTCTATAGACTTCCACAAGTCGTTCTTGGCTCGGAGAATAGTAGGGAATACACTAGAGGTGGTCCACACACCGTTCGTGATCAAAGGAATCAAAGCGAGTTGTTGAATCGGTCTCCAAAAAGGTTGGTACAAATTTTGCTCTCTTTACGGTATTTGGACAGCATGTTTTCATTTTCTAAAATTGATGTAGTTACGTGCCTCCGATCCTAAAATTGCTTCCGCATGTGTTATATGAACACCTTCAATTGGTATCAGAGCATGATTAAGGCACCTAACATGCATTAATTTTAGCTTGGTGGGTAGCTTTTCATATGATGAAACTGTGTAAAAACTAAAGAAAATTGGTTTTGGGATTGAATTTAATTCTCGTTCAATTCGTTGGAATTAATTGTAATTGCCTACATGTTTATGGGCATTAATATGTTCATATGGAGTCTGTAAAATTTGAGAGTCAATAGAGTCCATTTAGGCCGTCAATTTGAAGAAATTCGGAGACTACTCGCTGCTGGCCGAAAATTCCAACATGCTGTTTTTTAGTTCCAGCCCAAGTATGTTCTTCACTTAAAGGCAAAATGGTCTGGTTCAAGCAATCCAAGGGCGGTTCGGGTCGATTCGAATGGTTCGGGAGCGGTCCAAGCCCTATTTGAAATTATTATTGTAATAATTTTAGTTTTTGTTTCTGCTTGATTAAAAATCCCAAAACCAATTCACTTTAGTAAATTTAATTAATTGTGCATTATTGAATGTATGTTTTAATTAAATAGTATTTTATGTGCATAATGTATGCCATTTAGATTTAAAATCCCACCATAGGAAAGCATGAATCATGCATTAATTAATATGTTATAAGAGTTATGATATTAATTGAATGCATGAATAAAGTGTCATGAAATTAGTATTATAGTTATATTAATTTAGGAGATGCATGTTGGATGGTTTAATTTCATTTATGATTAGTTAATATAAATGTTATATTAATAAAATGAAAATGAACATGAACCAAGCATGTAGCATGAAGCTTCCTTAGCTTGTTTATAATGGTTATATTCAAATAAAGCTAGTTATGGATTTTTCCTTCGTTATAAGCGTTATAAACCGAGATAGACTTAAAATCTATAACAAGATAAATGCATGCTCACTTAGGTTAACGAACTTCCAAATCGATCAACTTGCATAGATTAGGTCGATATCTTGTAAAGCTAAGGTTACAAGATAACTCACCCGGTAAGATGTTGTCTAATGCTGGAGGTATTTAAGTTGACGGTTACGGAACACCTCCTACCTAGGCATCGAATCGGTACTTGAGTTAGGTTTGCCCAAGTTTTATGAGCATGCATGAGCGATGTGAGGTTTTAAAGAGTTATCACCTAGACATCGTAGTATAAAGAGTTATACACACCTAGACATAGGATGTTTCTAAATGGTGCTTTATATAACTTGAATGTTTGATTGTTATATGCTTTAAATCACCATTAGAAAGCATGTTATAGGGCTAATTCATTAAAAGTTATAAGAGTTATAAAAGTTAATGAATAGAAACCGTACAACCTATAACAAAAAGTTGGATGCTAAAATAGGATCTTAGGATCTTGACATAATTTTAAACGGTTTAAAATTAAATAGACCTAAGATCAACATTTCTAATAGGATTAGAAAATGTCTTACTTAGTTTCTTAATAGATTTAAAATATGGTTAAGTAGGACATAAGGCCTTGGTTATAAGGGAACTCTCCCGGCAAATGGTCCGGAACCTGAGTTGAATTAACCATAGTCTTACTAGCATGCAATGTCACTAGGTTATTAAAAGAATCTAATTCACCTAGACATTTAGTGTAAAAACCTTATTTAATAAGATATAGACTTAGATAGATTCATTTAGCCGGAATTTACCTAAGTAAATAGACCCTAATCTTAAAATACTCAGTGGGAGGAAATGTATAAAAAATAAGATGTCTCATATCAAGTTTTTTATTCCCACATATCTCCGCAAAGTTCACACCGTGAGAATCATGCTTGGCCTCGTGTCACCCTGGAAGTGACTTCCCTTCGGATAGTGTTTGCATGATTCAATACCAAGGTGAATGGAGAGAGTGTTTATAGTAAGTGGGAGCGGGAAGTGTGTCAACACATCCTTTGGTCTCCTCCATTGGTACGTTCTGAGATTTCATGCTCCACCTGCGTGTTGCCAATAGTGTGACCATCCCTTCGGAGGGCTTTGAGCATGGGGTAGCAGGGCGAACTCCGTAATGGATAGGGTTTCTTAGGTTTTGCCCCAACATTGTCTTTCTTGATCGTAGCTAGTTGGGGCGGACCTCTAGGATCTGAAACATGGCAGATCACACTTACAGGAAATTATTAAATTGTTAATAATTTCTTGACCAAACAACGGTAACTAAACACTAATAGAATATGAGTTATTATGGTGTTAGAGTTTGGTTGAGAACGTCTCAATTCAGGGGAGGAGTAGCTGATCACCCTTCGGTGGCTGTTGCTCTAAACCTCTGAAGTATCGTTGCAAAAGATTTATGAAATATAGGGTGCTTAATTACTTTTGCTAAATTGATTGGATATGTATAATGGGTTTAGTGCAACATTATTAATACAAGTTATTTGTTTGTTTCAGCAATATGTCGAAAAACATATGTGCTTTGTCTGACGTCAAATGAAACGGTTTAGAACCTCGTACTAAGAATATGCGCTTAAACACTGAAAAAGTGGCAAACAATTTATTGGTCTTAAACGAGGAACGTCCTCGACCAAACTGCTTGGCTTATGAGAACGCTACCAAAGACTTACTAGTCTTGGAAACGTGCTTAGTGGAGAACGATAGTTCTGCCTAGATACTTGATTCAGGGGCCACAAACCACGTTTGTTCTTCGTTTAAGGGAATGAGTTCCTGGGAACAGCTTGGAGCTGGAGAAATGACTCTCAGAGTTGGAACTGGAGAAGTTGTCTCATCTATAGCAGTAGGAAGCATAAAATTATTTTTCAAAGAAAACAAGTACATATTATTAGATATGTGCACGTAGTTCCAAAGATTAAAAGAAATTTTATTTCGGTGTCTTGTTTGCTCGAACAAACTTATTCCATATCTTTCTCAATAAATGAAGTTTTCATTTCCAGAAAGGGAATTAATGTCTGTTCAGCTATAATGGGAAATAATTTATATGTTCTAAGACCAATCGAGAGTATAGCAGTTAACAATACCGAAATGTTCAAAATTGCTACTACTCAAAGTAATAAAAGGCAAAGAGTTTCTCCCAAATAGAATACCTATCTTTGGCACCTGAGGTTAGGCCACATAAATCTCAATAGGATTGGGAGACTGGTCAAGAGTGGAATTCTAAGTGAGTTAGAAGACGACTCATTACCTCCCTGTGAGTCATGCCTTAAGGGCAAGATGACAAAACGACCTTTTACTGGGAAAGGTTATAGGGCCGAAGAACCTCTAGAGCTCATACATTCAGACCTCTGTGGTCCGATGAATGTTAAAGCACGATGAGGGTATGAATACTTCATCAGTTTTATTGATGATTATTCTAGGTATGGATATCTTTACCTAATGCATCATAAGTCCGAAGCCCTTGAAAAGTTCAAGGAGTACAAGACAGAAGTTGAGAACTTATTAGGTAAAACGATAAAAACGCTTCAATCTGATTGAAGTGGAGAGTATATGGATTTAGAATTCCTGGACTATTTGATAGAACATGGAATCACATCCCAACTCTCAGCACCTGGTACACCACAGCAAAACGGTGTATCGGAAAGGAGAAACAGAACCCTATTAGATATGGTTCGTTCCATGATGAGCTATGCTCAATTGCCTGACTCATCTGGGGTCATGTGGTGCAGACTGCCGTTTATATTTTGAACAACGTTCCATCCAAAAGTGTTTCTGAAACACCATTTAAGCTACGGAGAGGGCGTAAAACTAGTTTACGTTACTTTAGAATTTGGGGATGTCCAGCACACGTGTTAGTGACTAACTCAAAGAAATTGGAACTTCGTTCAAAATTGTGCCTATTTGTAGGCTACCCAAAGGAAACGAGAGGTGGATACTTCTTCGATCCACAAGAAATAAGAGAACCTCGACGTAGTGGGAGGGTTGTTAGATAGCCTAATCGCTATTTGGGTTTAACTGAAATTCCAGTCGTCATACCTGATGACGGGATCGAGGATCCATTAACCTTTAAACAGGCAATAGATGACGTTGACAAGAACGAATGGATTAAAGTTATGGACTTGGAAATCGAGTCCATGCATTTTAATTCAATATGGGATCTTGTATATCAACCTGAAGGGCTTAGACCTATAAGGTGTAAATGGATCTACAAGAGAAAACGAGACGCTGCTGGAAAGGTACAAACCTTTAAAGCACGACTTGTGGCAAAGGGTTTTACCCAGCTGGAGGGGATTGACTATGAGGAAACCTTCTCCCATGTTGCCATGTTAAAGTCAATTCAGATTCTTTTATCCATTGCCACATTTTATAATTATGAAATATGGCAAATGGATGTCAAAACTGCTTTTCTGAACGACAATCTTGAGGAAAGTATCTACATGTCTCAGCCAGAGGGGTTCATTGCTCGAGATCAAGAGCAAAAAGTTTGCAAGCTTAAACGATCCATTTATGGATTGAAACAAGCATCTAGATCCTGGAATATGAGATTTGATACTGCGATCAAATCTTATGGCTTTGAACAAAATGTTCATGAGCCTTGTGTTTACAAAAGGATCATCAACAACTCCGTAGCTTTCTTAGTATTGTATGTGGATGATATCCTACTCATTGGGAATGATGTAGGTTATCTTACTGACATTAAACAATGGCTAGCAACTCAATTCCAAATGTGTTGGGTTTTATGCCCTAAAACTCATAGATAGTAAATGTACATTTGACCGAACATTAATAAAAGTGATGTATTATTCATTTTTCCAATGTTTGTATTATATATTGTCTTATTAACCCTAATCCAATAAACTAAACATCCAAGGCTAATAGAATGAGGCTTGAACTAGTATGTAGGGACATACGGGGATCGATATTCAAGTTGTAGCCTAAAGGGTCTGTAGTATAGGGATAAGGCTGGGTACCTTATCCTGGTGACACTATGGATACGACCCGCTTTGTATATTGATACAAACGTAATGATCCAACACGTTCATGTCGTTGACATGCGAGTGGGGGTATCCTGTGAAATGAGTTTGCACAAAGATCGAACCGCGAAATAGTTAACCACTAAATGTAACACCGTTAGTTAGCCCGGTTTCCATTTCACTAGGATGACCTAGGCAACTTGGCCTTAATCCTGAGTGGATTATGGACTCCTGTCCATGAGGGATTGTCCTTTGATTTGTACGGGTGAGAGTGGCCTGTTCGCCGACTCAATAAGCCTACCATTTTGGGGACAAGACCGAGTGGGGAGCTGGGAACATAGTCTTACAAGATGAAATTCACTCCTTCCCGAAATTAGGGTAAGTAGAGGTGTGTTCCCTTAAGTGGTGTCTCTGGGTCTTGAGCAATGGGCCCTACCCTATTTATGGCACGAGAGGGACTTCTGTTTGTTGGTTAGACCTCAAACAGGTTATTCATTAGAGGAGCGCTAGTACTGAAGGACCAAGAGGTAGCCCAGGGGTAAAACGGTAATTTGACCAAGCTGAGTACGAACACACGTGAAGGGCTAACTTGCTGTTGATGGTCGATATCCGTGGACACAGAAATATATCTGCAGTGAGAAGAGTGCAGTTGTGGTTCTATAGTGGAGTGAACCACAGTTAACGAATATTGATTAACTTGGTTAATGAGTTTAGCCAATTAATCTCATATCGTTGGAGCTTCTGATGTGTAGGTCCATTAGGTCCCACCGGTAGCTCATTAGGGGCATTGAGGTAAAATTCTAAAGGGAAATAGAACATTCAAAGGTGTTCGGATGTTAAGTTTAAAATATGAATTGGATTCATATTAAAAACTATAGGTTATAATTAATGCACATTTGATGTACATTAAAACTATAGTTTATGTAAAAGAAATATAATTAAGTATATGATATTTAATTATAATATTAATTAAGTGGTGAATTAATTAATATTTTAGTTTTAATTTAATTTAATTAAATTTGATTTAATTACATTACATTAAAACTATAGGTTATGTGGGATGTTGACATAAATGTGATTTATGTTTATAATGTTAAGATTAATTGGTATTCTTAATATTATTTAATTAATTATTATTTGTTTAATAATTAATTATTCTTATCTGTTAATAATAACTGTTAAGAATTTTTCCTTCCCACTAATTGTGCAATACGCACGATGTAGAGTGAGAATAGGAGGAGGTTTTGCTATTTTACAGTAACTGAGTGGTTCAGTTAAAGTGAAATTTATTTTTGGCCTCTTAGATCTCTCTCTCTCTCACGCAATTTTTGACACACAGACGTTTTTTCTCTGCGTTTTTCCTCTCAAGTGAATACAGAGAACAAACTTCTCAAATTCCCAGAATTTTCTTGGTTCCCACAAACCTCTTAACTCCATTCTCTAGGAGGATACCGGTGTAGCACTTTTGGTTGTGTTCGTGGGAAATTTGCAGCGAAGAAAGGTTTCGAAGGCTGCTGGTTTTTACTACAATTTGAAGAGAATTAGGCGAAAAGATCAAGAATTTCATCTGAGGTATAGTTTTTCTTGATCTATTATCATTAGGGTCCACATCTAGATTAGATCTAGATCGTTTTAATAAAATTCCAGCATGCTTTGTTTGTTTTCCAGCATGATTAAAATGGTTTATATTGCTGTAAAATTTGTTTGCAAATTGTATCGGTATTTTAATCTGAAGAAAATACAGTATGGTTTCATGATTGTTTCCGCTGCGCTGGGGCTTTAATCTCTGCAATTGGTATCAAAGCCAAATCTTTTTTTTTCCTTATTGATAAAAATTTGGAATTTGCTGTGTTGTGGGATTAATTGCATTTTGAATGTATGTATTGCAATAAACTGTTTAGGTTTAATTTGGCCTTATATTTACAGTAATTTTATTGATTTGATCATGTAAGGGCCCTGTGTTTTTGGGCAAAATTCTGTAAATCGAGTCTGTATAGTCCATGTCTAGATTAGGCATGAAGATCTGTGAAGAACCCGGTAGATTTCGAGGCCAATTGGAAAAGACAATCGCTGTTTTGATCAGAAAATTGCTCCAGACGCGTTAGCGTCGGGACGCTTGGCTTTAAGCGTTTCGACGCTATTGCGATTTCACGCTGCGGACGGGTTGAAATTGCGCCAGCGTCGGGATGCTGTTCCTTAAGCGTCTCGACGCTGTCAAGATTTCATGCGGCAGTTCGTTCTTTACGTGGAGACGTGGGAAAAACCCTAAATGCTAGTCCGGTTTGCGTGAATGGGTTGAGCTGAGACCGGTTTGGTCTGGTTCAGCCCGTTTTTGGTTTGGTTCGGGTTCTACAAGGTCGGTTCGAAGCGGTTCGGGTCGGTTCATGCTTGCTGGTTCGGTTTTGGAGCTGCAGATTCATGTAATAGGATAGATTTTTTGTTTTCTTAGTGTAATTAAGCTTTAATTTATTCTAGGGGCCAATTAAATCGGTTTATTCGCTATTTAAATGCTTTGTGGATGTCATTTAAATTTATTCCCACCTTAGGTTATAAAGCATGCTCATGCATTATGTATGTTATAATATGATTATAATATTTGGATGATAATGCATGGATGTTTCATGATTAATTTATATATAGTTGAGTTATATAATAATCATGAAAATGGGATAACATGATGCATTCAATTACATAGTTTTAATATAAGAGTTATATTTAAAAATGAATTGTTTGCAGCATGCTACTGTGATTTTCCATTTTTGGCAATAATTAATTGTTAATTTATTAAAAATGGAAATCAAGTTGCATTGAGCATGAAACATCCATAGATTAATGTAAAAGTTATATCAATTTTCATGCAATGCTATTATATAGTTTTAATTTGATTAATTTGAATATGATTGTTAATTAAATTAAACTATAGTATGCATGATTATAGGGCTAATCAATAAAATTTTGAAATAGTTTAAAATTTATGGTTAGCAACCGTCAATCTATAATCAAGATATGCATGCTCACATAGGATCTTAGGTTAAAATGAATTAATTTTAATGAGTTAAAATTAATTAGACCTAAGATCATTTTCTAATAGGATTAGAAAATTCTTACTTAGTTTTAAAATAGTTTTAATGAACTAAGTAGGACAAACATTCTTGAGATTATAAGGGAACTCTACCAGTGAAGTTCTGTCTAAGGATTGGAGGTATTTAAGTTGACGGTATACGAAACACCTCCTACCTGGGAAGTGATCTGGATCACTGGAGTTGAATTAATCACATGTTAATGTTAGAATAATGTCGCTAGGTTAATTAAGTTTGTTTAATGCACCTAGACATCAGGTCATATTATAATAGTTATAATAGGACTAGACTTAGATAAATGACTTAGCCGGATTTATCTAGGTTTAATCAAACCCTAAAATATTCGATAGGTTACTTTAGTGGGAGGAAAATTCCAAAACTTGATTTAAATCTCATAAAGATGTTCTCATCAAGATTGCAATTCAGAAAGGCAGTCTTGACGTCCATTTGCCAAATCTCATAATCATAAAAGGTGGCAATGGACAAGAGAATTCTTATCGACTTTAACATGGCAACTGGGGAGAAGGTTTCCTCATAGTCCACCCCCTCCTTTTGGGTATAACCCTTTGCCACAAGTCGAGCTTTGAAAGTCTGTACTTTCCCAGCTGCGTCTCGTTTTCTCTTGTAGATCCATTTGCACCCTATGGGTTTAACCCCTTCAGGTAGGTCTACAAGATCCCAGACTTGATTGAAGTACATAGACTCCATCTATAGGTCCATAGTTTTGACCCATTGGTCATGGTCCACATCATTCATTACCTATCTAAAGGTCAATGGATCCTCAACCCCATCATCAGGTATGACAGTTGGAGTTTCTGCTAAACCCAGATAGCGTTCAGGTTGAATAACAACCCTCCCACTAAGTCGAGGCATTCTCAACTCTTGAGAAGGATGGGCTTGACCAGATGTACTGGGCTCATCAATAACTCTTGTTGAAGGTCCAGCCTCTGAACTGGGCTCATCAACAACTCTTGTTGAAGGTCCAGTCTCATCAACAACTCTTGTTGATTTATTTGTAGCTTTACCAGAAAGTTCACTTAACACAATTCTACTCCGTGGTATGTGTTCTTTAACGTGGTCTTCTTCCAAGAAAGTAGCCTTTGTCGATACAAACACTTTATTTTCTTTTGGATCAAAGAAGTATCCACCTCTTGTTTCTTTTGGGTAGCCTACGAATAGGCATAATTTTGAACGTGAATCCAATTTCTTTGGGTTTGCTACTAACACATGTGCAGGGCAGCCCCAAATTCTGAAATGACGTAAACTAGCTTTACGCCCTTTCTAAAGCTCAAATGGTGTTTCAGAAACACTCTTTGAGGGAACAACATTCAAAATATAAATTGCAGTCTCTACTACATAACCCCAAAAAGAACTAGACAACTGAGCATAGCTCATAATAAATCGAACCATGTCTAACAAGGTTCTGTTTCTCCTTTCAGATACACCATTCTGTTGAGGTGTACCTGGTGCTGAGAGTTGGGACGATATTCCATGTTCTATCAAATAGTTTTGGAATTTTAAGTCCAAATACTCTCCACCTCGATCAGACCGAAGTGTTTTAATGGTCTTACCTAACAAGTTCTCAACTTCAGTCCTGTACTCCTTGAACTTTTCAAGGGCTTCAGACTTATGACTCATTAGGTATAAATAACCATACCTTGAATAATCATCTATGAAAGAGATGAAATATTCATACCCTCCTCGAGCTCTTACATTCATTGGACCATAGAGATCCGTATGTACGAGTTCTAAGGGCTCCTTGGCACGATAACTTTTTCCAGTAAAAGGTCGTTTGGTCATCTTACCTTCGAGACATGACTCACATGGAGGTAAAGTACCATCTTCTAACTGGCTTAGAAGTCCGTTCTTAACCAATCTCCCAATCCTATTGAGATTTATGTGGCCAAGTCTCAAGTGCCAAATATAGGTACTTTAAGAAACTTTTTGCCTTTTTGGTTGAGTCTCAGCTATTTTAAACATTTCATTGTTCAAAATAGCCCTAGACTCTATTGGTTTTAAGACATACAAATTGTTCTCCATTTTTGCAGAACATATATTAAGACCCCTTTTAGTAATGAAAGCTTCATTCACAGAAAAGGACACTGAATACCCTTGTTCTAGCAAACAAGAAATAGAAATCAAATTTCTTTTTATTCTGGGAACTATATATACGTTATCTAATAACATATAGCGTTCCCTGGAGAAGAACATTTTAATATCTCCCACTGCTTTAGCTGAAATGAGCTCTCCAGTCCCAACTCTGAGAGTCATTTTCCCAGCATCCAACTGTTGCCAGGAGCTCATTCCCTCAAAGGAAGAGCATACGTGATAAGTGGCACCTGAATCTAGGATCCAGGCTGTGTCATCATTTTCCACTATACACGTTTCAATGATCAATAAATCAAATTTATTTTCATTGAGATGTGCTAAGCAGTCTATGTCATATTCATCATGAACAATTTTGGATAAATTAGACATATGGGCTTGAGGACCGTCCTCAGTTAAGACCAATTCCACGCATTTAGTGTTTAAGTTCATTTTCTTAGTTGTATTAGAAATACCAATTTTGTAGTTGGCGTTATTCGAGGAATATAAAGAACGTTTCATTGCTGAGAACAAACAAACTAACTTAATAAGTATTGTTACATTAACCCATTACACAAAATATAAATATTATTTTAATCCAATCAATTTAGCAAAAGTAATGATCAACCATAGAATAAACATTCATTTTGCAACGATACTTCAGAGGTTTAGAACAACAGCTACCGTAGGGTAGTCAGCTACTCCTCCTCTGAATTGAGACAATCTCAGCTAATCCCTATTCCCGGAATAACCCATATTCCAATAGTTCTTAGCTACCGTTTTTTCGGTCAGGAAATTATTAACACCTTAACAATTTCCCGTAAGTGTGACCCTCCATTTTTCAGATTTCAGAGGTCGGCCCCAACAATGCTACCATAGGGAAAGTCAAAGTTGGAAATGGACCTAAGAAACCCTATCCATTTCTGGAGTTTGCGTTGTTCCGACTCCCATGATCAAGCCCTCCGTAGGGTGATCGCTCCCAGGGCGACTCGCAGGCAGATCATTGGGATCTCACGGTGCAACCTAATGGAGGAGACCGTAGGATACGTTGACACGTTCCTGCTCCCACTTACTATAAAATACTCCCTCATTCACCTTGATATTGATCCATGCAAACACCATCCGTAGGGGGTCACTCCCAAGGTGACTCGAGGCCAAGCATGAACCTCACGTTGTGAACTTTTGAGGACGTGAGAGAGAAACTTGATTTATGAAAATCTTGTTTTGATATATTTCCTCCCACTAAGTATTTTTATAATTATAGGGTCTATTACTTAGGTAAATTCCGGCTAAGTGAATCTATCTAAGTCTATGCCTGTATATAACTTTTATATATATAGGTCTTTTCTCTAATGTGTAGGTGGATTAAACACTTTTAATTACCTAGAGACATTGCATGCTAATATAACTATGGTTAATCCAACACAAGTTCCGGCTCAGTTCCCAGGTAGCAGGTGTTCCGTAAACCGTCATCTTAAGTACCTCCAGCCTTAGACAGAACTTTACCGGTAGAGTTTCCTTATAACCAATAGTTATGATAAATCTTTACTCTAAAGATCTAGGTGAATTAAACTCTTTTAATTGACCTAGTGATATTGCATGCTAACATAACTATGGTTAATTCAACTCAAGTTTCGAGTCAGTTCCCAGGTAGCAGGTGTTCCGTAAACCGTCATCTTAAGTACCTCCAGCCTTAGACAGAACTTCATCGGGAGAGTTCCCTTATAACCATAGTAAAGTAAACTCTTTACTCTAAAGATCTAGGTGAATTAATCTCTTTTAATAAACCTAGTGATATTGCATGCTAACATTTAACTATGATTAATTCAACTCCGGTATTCCGGGTTAGTTCCCAGGTAGGAGGTGTTCCGTAAACCGTCATCTTAAGTACCCCCAGCCTTAGACAGAACTTAACCGGTGGAGTTCCCTTATAATCATAGTAATATTTTTCTTACTTAGTCAATTAAAACTATTTTTAATTCTAAGTAAGAAAATAATTCTAATCCTATTAGAATTATAATGAGCTTAGGTCTAATTAATTTTAAACATTTTAAAATTAATTCATTTTAACCTAAGGTCCTATGTTTGCATGCAACTCTTTGTTATAGGTTGACGGTTTCTAATCAATTTTATAACTTATTATAAAATTTTAATGATTAGCCCTATAACATGCTTCTATGGTGTTGGAAAAATAACAATCATATTTTAATTATTCAACACCATATTATTATGACGCCGATAATGATAATATAACGATTATATTAATCTAAAGTGGTGTCATGCTTCATGCAATTTCAATTTCATTTAATTAATATCGATTATATTAATTAAACATCCATGAAATTAAATTACATGAAATTTGACATTAATATAATATAACTCTTATATTAATCTAATTAATGTCATGCTCAATGCTATTCCATTTTCATTTAATTAATATAATATTTTATATTAAATCATACATGAAAACAAGCATTGATTTATATTTATTATTTTCATTCATAATATAACTAATTATATTAATTCTCATGAAAATAATGCTAAGCATGCATGCTACATTAATAAAATATAACAATTATATTTATCTAATTAATGTCATGCATCATGCTTTTCCAATTTCATATATTTAATATAACAATTATACTAAATAACTCATGAAATATAAATTCATGCATAATTATCATATATTATAACATTTATAACATAAATATGCATGAAACATGCTTAACCTATGGTGGGAATTTAAGCTATATGACATCCATAAAGCAAATAAATAGCAATTGAACTGGTTAATATTGGCCCCTAGGATAAAATAAAGCATAAATTACAATAATTATAGTTATATTCTATCCTTAAAGTCCTTCTGCAGCTCCAAATACTGGTCTAGACCGCCCGAACCAACCCGAACCACTTCGAACCAGCTACGAAAATCACGAACCGAGCTAAATTCCAGCTGAACCGGAACAAATTGGTCCCAGCCCAGCCAGACCGGGTGAATCGGACCGCCCAATAGCCTTGAACCGTCCTGTTGCGAATTTCTAGCGCGTGTTGTAATCGTGACAGCGTCGCAATTTCTCCGATTTTTATCTCATAAAAACCTATTCTAGACCCGGACTTACATAGGACTCGATTTTACATAAAATACCCGAAACACCGGGCCCTTACATGATCAAATCACATAAAAACAGTAAAATCTATGGCCATAAAATTAACCTAAACAATTCAATGCAAATCATACATACATTATGTATTAATCAATCCCACCAATAGCCAATGCAAATTTTAGAGAAACAAAATTAGATCTACGATCGGCTCTGATACCAATTGAAGGATTGGAATTCCGTAATTTCGTAAAGCGGAAGCGTGATTGGGACCGATTCGTAATTAATTTTGTTTAATCTAAAATACCAATACATTGGCAATAATATTAGAACTATTCTAAATATATATTAAGGCTAAGCATACAAAAATATTAGATCTAAATCTAATTTATAAAGTAACAAATTACTTACTCTTGTTGACGACTCAGATTAAATTCACCAACTGCTTGTGAATTAATCACAAACTAGTGCGAACACCACCACTATGGCTACACCGGTATGACTCTGAGACTTCTAGAGGCAGGAGACTTGTGGGAGCCTTTGGGAGAATTCTCTGAGACTAGGAGAATGAATGGGATACCTTTCACCCACCCCAGGGGTCCTATATGTAGTAAAGGCCAAGACCTTTTTTCTAATAGGAAAAGGGAGACTTTTTTCTAATAGGAAAAGGGAGACTTTTTCCTAATAGGAAAAAGTCTCTAATTTTAATAAATAATTAATTAATTCCATAATTAATTAATTTCCCAATTAAATATCATATATTTAATCTTAGGGATTTTATTAAAATTAAAATTAATATGAATCCAATTCATATTAAATTTATTTGAACTCTTTCAAATATTTTCTTTCCTAATAGGAAAAGGTCTCTAATTTTAATAAATAAATAATTAATTCCATAATTAATTAATTTACCCAATTAAATATCATATATTTAATCTTAGGGATTTTATTAAAATTAAAATTAATATGAATCCAATTCATATTAAATTTATTTGAACTCTTTCAAATACTTTCTCTCAAGAATTAATTTTTTTTAAATTAATTCAAAAATTATATTATAAAGTTTCATAAACTTTATATTATAATGCATCAATATACATTATACGATTCCCCAAATAAATTGAACACTTTCAATTTACAATTTATACTTAATTGCCTCAAGTCTCTTTACGAGCTACCAGTGGGACCTAATGGACCTACAGATCAGAAGCTCCAACGATACGAGACTAATTGGCCAAACTCATTGACCAAGTTTAGTCACCATTCGTTAACTGTGGGTCACTCCACTAAAGACCCACAGCTGCACTCTTCTCACTATAGAATATTTATGTGTCCACGGATATCGACCAAGCAGTAAGTCAATCCTTCACGTGTGTTCGTAACACCAGCTGGGTCAAATTACCGTTTTACCCCTGGGTTACCTCTGGTTCCTTAAGTACCACTGATTCCTCTAATGAACAAGTTGTTTAGGGTCCAACCACTAAACAGGAGTTCCTCTCAGGCTAGGAGAGGACGGCGCGCCTTTGTTCAAGCCCTATCATCAGCCCTTAAGGGAACACACATCTACTTACCCCAATAGGGGAAGGAGTGAATTCCATCTTGTACTGTTATGTTCCCAGCCCCCATTCAGTCTTGCCCCTGAAATGGTAGGCTTATTGAGTCGGCAAACTGGCCACTCTCACCCATACAAATCTAAGGACAGTCCCTCCTGAAAGGGGTTCATAACAGACTCAGGATTGAGATTGAGTTACCTAGGTCATCCTATTGAAATAGAAACCTAAACTAGTTAACGGCGTTACATCTAGTGGTTACTATTTCGCGGTCCGGTCTTATGCAAACTCATTGCATAGGATACCCCCACCCGCATGTCTCCTACATGGATGCTTTGGATCATTGCATCTGTATCGAATACAAGGTGGGTCGTATCACATAGTGTCACCAGGATAAGGTACCTAGCCTTATCCCTATACTATAGACCATTTAGGTTGTTACTTGGACACTGATCCCCGTATGTCCCCACATACTAGTCCAAGTTTCATTTAAACAACCTTGGATCTTAGTTTATTGGATTTAGGGTTTATTAATGCAAACTCGATTATTCAATAACCAAATTACTGAATTACTCAAATAACACTTTATTGAGATGGATTAATTTGTTTCATTTACTATCTACGAGTTTTAGGGCATAAATCCCAACAGTTTCAAAAACAGTACCTTTGGAAATGATTTCCTTTGGATATGGACAAATTCAGTCTTAATTAGTTTCCAACTTTACATTGCAATGAAGTTTTGATCTCAGGAAATATATTATAGACATGCTTAGACGTGGGTTCCTTTGAGTTTCCATATGTGGCTGCCATTGTGTGCTTCCCTGCTGGTATGCTTATAATGTTTTTAAAAACATTGCATTTGGCTAGTCTAAGAGCATTGATCTCAAGCTTTCTATTGTTGAAAAAATTATACTAGGAATTCTGTCTTCATTTTCATAGAATTGAAGAAATCGAAAGAATGGTGAGATAGAAGAAATTTGCATAATTATAATGTGTAATAATACAAGACTGTAGATTCAAATGACATAGATATCTCTTGTATACGGAAGATGTACTTGGTAAATTTTTAGACGCATTCTTCTTCCCATTTGCGTAGCCGTGTTTGCTGGTTTGGTTGGTTGTAAATGCTGAATTTGGTGTCTCTTTTGCAGCAATTATGCGACGGTCAAAAAAGAATATTGAAAGTTCTTTCTAGCAGAAGAAGATAGTTTATTCAAAGATTTTTGGTTGCTATTGTCTTAGTCTAAAAGATAGTGTAGCTTTTCTGTTTTTCAGGTAAAATTTTTTGGGTAGCTATAACTATGTCGTTATGTTGCCGAAATTTTCGAAGCATTAGGGTGTTTCACTCAAGTAATGTTTCTAGATTAGTTTATAATTTGGAAGCGTTACAGTTCATTTAGTATGTAAACATAAATAACACTCTAGACACCATATTCTCAAAGAACTAGCACAATAAAAAACAAAGCTTTAAAAGGTCACTTTTAAAGCTTTTTTTAGACGAAGAAGGTTACTTTTGATAAATTATTAAGTTGGTTGCAAACAAATTTCTGATTGGTGTGCATTTCTCAATTGTTGTTTTTGTAGATAACATTTTTATAAAATATTTTCCAATGGATAAGTCATGGATGAACAAAGATAGGTTGTTAGATGAATATAGCATAGGTGTAGAGAACTTCATTGAAAATGGACTACGTCATGCAAAAGGGTCGAAGTTCATGTGGTGTCCATGCTTAAACTGTGGAAATGCACTCAAACAAGATGCTAACATAGTTAGAGACCACATGTATATCCATGGCATTGATAAGAGTTATAAGATATGGATTTGGCATGGTGAAGAATTACCTATCAGGGATAAGGATGAAAACGACCCTACTTGTGGTGATGAGGACTTTACTGAAAGCGATGATATAAAAAACACCACTAAGTTGTTTGAAGCTACACAAGACTATTTTACAGATAAAGATGACAATTTTGACAAACTATTGAGTGATGCACAAAAGCCTCTGTACTCAGGTTGTCAAAATTTTTCTAAAATATCTGCATTACTAAAATTATATAACTTGAAAGCCAAATACGGATGGAGTGATAAAAGTTTCACCGACTTGCTAACATTAGTTCATGACCTCCTACCAAATCCGAATGAGATTCCATCTTCTGTGTATGAAGCAAAAAAGGTCCTGTCTACTCTAGTAATGGATTATCAGAAGATTCATGCATGTGTCAACGATTGTGTCCTTTTTAGGAAAGGACTATCTGATGCAAATTCATGCCCAGTTTGTAAAACATCTAGATGGAAGCTTCGTACGAACTCAACTGAAGTCAAAAAAGGTATTCCGACAAAGGTTATGTGGTACTTTTCTTCAATCCCTCGATTCCAACGCATGTTTCGACGTGCAGAGATGTCGAAATTGTTAACTTGGCATACTGAAGGAAGGAAAAAGATGGATTTCTACGACATCCAGCAAATTCGCCATCTTGGAAATTAGTAGACGACATGTGGATGGAATTTGGTTCTGAGTCAAGAAATCTTCGTTTAGCTATCTCAACTGATGGAATCAATCCTCATGGTGACCTTAGAAGTAGATATAGTTGTTGGCCAGTTATAATAGTGATGTATAACCTCCCATCCTGGTTGTGCATGAAACGAAAGTTTATGATGTTGGCTACATTAATATTTGGTCCCAAACAACTTGATAATGACATTGATGTATACTTAGGTCCATTAATTGATGACTTGAAAAAGCTATGTTTGATAGCGAGCATAGCTAGCTACTTTTACTTATTTAATTTAGCTAGTCTTTTATGATGTTTGGGCCATTTTATTGTGCTTTATTGTTTATTTTGTAGGAAATGGTTGATTGGAGCTATAATGCCATATTAGAGTGAATCAGGTGCTCGGGGCGTGAAAAGATGCATCGGAATGAAAAGAGTAAAAGTGGAAAAAAGTCAAATCTCGGTCAACAGCAGGCTAGCGTCTCGACGCTAGCTCTAGAGCGTCTCGACGCTCACATTCCATATCAGATTAGGCGCGTAAAGCTTACAGCGTCGAGACGCTATAATAGGAAGCGTCCCGACGCTACCGTTTTTCCTTTTTCAGAACGCGCGTATAAGAGGCAGCGTTGCGACGCTGTCTTGACAGCTTCTCGACGCTAAGACGAAAAAATCAGAATAAAAGCTTATTTTCGGCTAGGTTTTTGGGGAGTTCGATTTGGGACCTTTTGGAGCCGTAAACAGGGCAGAACAGAGGACTTTTGGAGCTGCAAACAAAGGAGGAACTTGGAAATCAACCCATTGTTCGTGGGGATCGTGACGGGGACGTCACGACTCGGCCTACATTGAGTTTTCTTTTCCCTTTTTCTTCCTTTAGTTAGAGTTATGGCTTTCACATGTTTAGTTGAGATTGTATTTACATTCATGAGTAGCTAAACTTGTAGCTTAGGGATTGATGTAGTTGATTAAGTTTATGGATTGATTTATGGTTTAAGTTGTGCAATGTTATTGTGTTTGTAATCTTGATTTAAGGCTTTCAATTAATTGGCCATTAGTTGGATGATTTAAGTTTCGAATCTAGCTCGGGAGAGGGGATTTGATCTAGACTTACTCAAGATTGCATGAATAAAGTTTACTTTCTAATTCTTGACGGTTTTAGATTATCTTTAGAATTGGTTAAAAGATCTCATTGCCTTGCTTGTTAATAAACTTAGATAGGGATATCAAGTTGGTTAATTTGCATGAGAATCAATTATACTCGGGAGAGGTAGTTGTGATAAAAGGGTCTTTGGCTCATAATTTCATTGTGCATAATAACTTATTCCTTAAAATCAATCCTAAACGAAATCGGCGAAATCAATTCCCTAAGTAGTTTTCCCAATTGAATTTCCATTCTTTTTACTTGCTTTGATTTGGTTTTATTATCATCTTTTCATCACTTTTTGATCCTTAAATAAAATTGGGCAAGATTATTCACAATACTTGATTTGCTTAAAAATCCAATCCAGAGGACGACATTCGAATTTACTATTCACTATATTATTACTTGACCCGTGCGCTTGCGGTTAGGAAAAGTCCACATCAATGTTCTGATGGGGTTACATGTTACGATGCATATAGAGATCAATCTTTTGTCTTGAAAGTTGTTTTACTGTGGACCATAAACGATTTTCGAGCATACGGAAATCTATGCGGCTGCACTGTGAAAGGTTACCATGCATGTCCAATTTGTGGGGAACAGACGTCTTCCATTCGACTGACGCATGGAAAAAAGATGGCATACCTTGGACATCGACGATTTTTACCTCGACATCATCCATATAGAAGGGAGAAAAAGACGTTTAATGGACAACAAGAGTTTGAACTAGCACCAAATGCATTGTCTGGAGAGGAAATCTTGGGAAGAATGAATAAAATCCACAATGTTTTGGGTAAACAAGCTGAAAAACGAAACCGGTCAGAAGAACTTTCAAGTAGTTACTGGAAGAAAAAGTCTATTTTGTTTTAGTTAGACTATTGGAAACGTCTTCATGTGAGACATTGTCTAGATGTAATGCACATCGAGAAAAACGTGTGCACTAATATCATCGACACCTTACTTGATATTCCTGGAAAAACTAGAGATGGATTAAAAACCCGAGAGGATTTGGTTGATTTAAATATTAGGAATGAATTGGCCCCACAAGTAAAAGGAAATCGAATTTTCATACCTCCAGCATGTTACACACTATCACGATCGGAGAAAGTAAGCTTGTGTAAGACACTAGCAGAAATTAAGGTGCCTGATGGATATTCGTCCAACATACGAAATCTTGTGTCACTCACAGATTTGAAGCTTTATGGTCTCAAATCTCATGACAATCACGTTCTCATGCAACAGTTGCTTCCTGTGGCAATTCGTGGGATCTTACCGAAGCATGTGAGGTATGCCATTATTCGGTTATGTTTTTTTTTTCAATGCTATATGCAATAAAGTGGTGGATTCATCGAAGCTCCATGAGTTGTAGAATGAAATAGTAGTTACTCTGTGTCTGTTAGAAAAATATTTTCCACCCTCATTTTTCACTATTATGGTGCACCTTACAGTGCATCTAATGAGAGAAGTAGAACTGTGTTGGCCAGTTTTTCTAAGATGGATTTATCCTTTTGAAGGATACATGAAAGTATTAAAAGGTTATGTTAGGAACAAAAACAGACCGGAAGGATGTATAGGTGAATGTTATATCATTGAAGAAGCCATGAAATTTTGTTCTGAATTTTGATCTGGTAAGCATCCAATTGGTTTGGGCTCAAGTTTAAAAGAAGATGATTCGTGTACTAGCAGACCATTATCAACTGCTACTTATATCAGACCAGATAAACAACAGTTGGATCAAGCTCACCTTTATGTACTAGAAAATACAGACGAGGTGCTTCCATTTATACAGTACGTATATACACCATTATTTTACTAACTTTATTTCAAACATCAGGTGATATGTGATTGTACTGACACATCCGTGTGATATATATGTATATATCATTGCAATAGGCAGCACAAGAAGTTTTTGAAAACAGTCAATCCAACCAAGTCAAGAAATCCAAAATGGTTGCAAGATGAGCACAATCGTACCTTCATAAATTGGATACGAGAAAGGGTATGAATTCATAATTTATTTCATACTATTTCTACATAAAGAGATATATATTATTATTTTATTGTAACAAAAATAATACAGGTCCTACTTGCCGTTGAAATTCCAAACAACAATGTCTCATCTACATTGAGGTGGTTAGCTAATGGCCCTCGTCTGGATGTATCCACATATGTCGGATATATGGTGAATGATCATCGATATCATACAAAAGAACGTGATCGAATAAGGAATGTCCAAAATAGTGGTGTTAGCTTAGTTGCTAACACTATGCAAATTTCCAATGCTAAAGATAAAAATCCCATTATCTCATACATGGTTTTCTATGGAGTAATTCAAGAAATTTTGGAGTTAAACTATTATGGATTCACAGCTGTTTTGTTAAAATGTGACTGGGTGGACAACAACAAGGGAATCAAGATAGATGAACTTGGATTTACAACAGTGGATTTTAATCGATTAGGACATAAATCAGATCCATTCATTTTGGCAACTCAAGCAACTCAAGTGTTTTATGTTAATGATCCTATGAATCCTAGTTGGTCTGTTGTGTTGTCTCCACCTCAACGAGATCACGAAGACGAGTCAAACGATGATGAATTGGGAGACACTGCTCTTGATTGTTATGGTTTATTGAAATCAATGTCTAATATTACCACACTCAATGATGTGAACGAAGACTCAACGTTGTTTACCCGAGCCGACTGTGACGGTACATGGATTGACAAAAATTAACATTTTCACTAAATGTATGTGGTTAAGACTATATAGTGTATTCTTCGTTTGTTTTTTAACAACTTTTTTTTTTTATTATTCATATTACTTTCATACTTCTGAATATGATTGTTATTTTTTATGTAAAGATTATATCATGGACTCCTCTGGCAGAAGCAGCAGTGATGAAGGAGATCAGCCTGATAGGAGATTCGTTCCTAGAGGTGCTACGACCATGCGCCATCTAACACGCATTAGGGATGGGGGAGAGAGACTTGTCATTAGATATAATGACGAAGGGCAACCTGTTGGAACGAACGCCACAACATTGCAAAGTCATCTTGGGGTTCCTGTGCGAAATCAAATTCCCATCACGTACGATCACTGGAGACACGTGCCACGTGATCTGAAGAACAGAATATTTGAATGCATTGAGGTATGTGAATAATAGGTCTGTTCTGTTTTTCTAAGTTTTGTTTCATGTGAGATCTGACTCGCTTTGTTGTGGGATTTGTAGTTGAGTGGTCTTGAATATAGAAGTGTGTTTATCATTCTTAACAGGTTATGAAAAAATTTTGTGTTAGCTATACGAACGTCGTTATGCTGTCGAAATTTTTAAGGTAGATAGTTAAAGTCAAGATCTAGGGTGTTACAGTAGATTATTTTGGTTATATGTGTTTGGTTGGATTAATTTTGTTACATTTAATATGAGTGTAGATGGCATTTTTTGTCGATCCCCGCTCGAAACACAGTTTATTGTAATCAGCGGGAACGAAGTGGAGAACATTCAAGAGTACGTTGACCCGAAAGTTTGTCATCCCATATAAAGACCAACCATCTTGTTTGGCCCATCCTCCACAGAGGTATAATCACATTCCACAGGCTGATTGGGATGCATTTGTTCGAGCCAGGTTATCTGAAGAATTTTAGGTAATGTGATATCGATTTACATAACATTGTATTATGGGATATTTCATTTATGACATATGTTTTTTTTAATTGTTTGTAGAAAATTAGAAATGATCAGCAAGAGCGAAGAGTGAAGAATAAATATAATCACTATCTATCGCGTAAAGGATATGCAAAGTTGGCGGATGAGATTGTAAGTGTTTATAACACTACGAGATTCATAGATTATTACACATGAAATGTACTGTTTAGATGGTATAAATATTCATAAAATAATATTTGAATACAGATATCTGCTGGGGAGGTAGTCAATCGTGGGACTTTATGGAAAGCCGCGAGATTGAACAAAAAGACAAAAGATTATGATAATGATTCCACACGTGAGATGGCACGTAGAATTGTGAGTATACACCTCCCTAATATATATTATGTGTGGATATTATAAATACTAAATTTCATACCATTTATTTACCTGTGATAGGATGAACCCAGACAAAGATATTTTGACTGAAGCACTTGGGACACCTAAACACGCTGGTCGTGTTAGAGGAGTGGGGGATTTTGTGTCGCCATATTCGTACTTCAATGTTGTGCGATCTAAAACGAAATTGGCGAACGATTCATCAACGCCGGTTCAAAGTACTCAATTAACGAAGATTGAAGACAAAGAAATCCCACATGTTAGTGATCAAAAGACTGAAGAAGTCAAAGAGATCTCACATGTCAGTACTCAAAAGACTGAACATGTCAAGGAGATTTCATCGGTGAGTACTCAAGTTGTTCAAAAAAGTGACAAAGGAAATCAGCAAGATAAAAACAAAATCGTCGTGCCTGAGCCAGAGTCTCCAAAGGTAAACTTGTTTGATATTATATTATATATTTATATTATCTGTTTGGATGCTTATGATTTAAAGTTGTGTTTATGTTCTAGATTTAATAAACATTTGGTGAAGTAGTACTTTGTGCTTAATGAGATCTGTCTCGCTTATGTTGTGAAGTTTGGGGCTTGTTGAGTTGTCTATGATGTTGTAGCGGTGTGTGGTTGAGTTTGGTGATCTTAGAAGTGTGTTTTCTCATTGAACATGTGTTATAAAAAAAATTGGTTTAGTCCTATGTATGTCGTTATGCTGCCGAAATTTTCGGAGCACTCGAATAGTCTTAATGAATATTGGGGCGTTATAGTTGGAATACTTTTATTTTTTCATTATACTAGTCAGTTTCTTGATTTTGTGTGATGGGAAAACCATGTAAATTAGCTGTAGGCTCGATATCTCACATTGTTGCAACGGGCACAATGCTCGAAAGTGAGGCGAGTGAGATGGTCAATGGAGTTCTCTTAGGAAAACACAATGCCAAAGTTTTTGTTGACATGATTATTGTCGGACAAGAGAACCCTCGCATTCCAATTCCAGTGAAAGGTGAGATAGAGTTTCTCTCTCAATCTATTGGTGCTGCAGTTACTTGGCCTCGTGCTTTGGTTGCTCTATGTAAAGATAAGGTATGTTTCTCTTGAACATATATTTAATTTCAATTGTGTGTTAATGTCCTATATATATCACATTTCAAATATATTGTGTTTTAATTTGTTTTTTTATAGGACTCGAAACATAAAACAGTGATAAAACACTCATTTCCTAATTCGACAACCACACCTCCATCTATCAAATTCCTGTATCGCTATGCCGAAAAGCTAGGCACGGATGATTTGATGCGAGTGCCCATCAGCGATAGGATATTTGGAGCAGACAAAACATTATATCTCATGCCCGATGATATAATGCAATTTTGTAGCATGGTCGAGATATCAAATACTTGTGTATTGGTCTATATTGCGTAAGTATACTATTTTAATAATATTATAATTTCATTTACATCTATTTAATAGTATATAGTCTTATATAAGTATGCTACAGGTTCCTTTGGACGCATTTTAAGGAGACTGGTAGATTAGACAGGTTTAAGATCGTTCACTCAAACGACATTGCACCGGTCTTTGGGACCAAGGAAAGTCATGCAAAAAGTTTAACTAACGTATTTTCTTCAGTACAACCAGGACAAATGGTACACCTTCCATATAATCATGGGCAAGAAAATAAATATATATATCAATGTTTGTTAGATTTAAACAAGTTTTGATAGTTGGTAATTATTAAATTGTATTTCTTTGGTTTTGATATAGGAATCACTGGGTATTGTGTGTTGTGAATGTAAGTGACAATACCGTTTATATATTGGACTCCTTACATCCTAGTCTCTTGGATGGCATCAAACATGTTATAAACACGTAAGTTTATTTGTTAAGCTAGTATATATGCACTCGTATAGTTTGTTCATTACTTATGTATTTCTTTTGTATGTTTAATTTCTTTTTAACTTCATATATAGAGCATTGAGGGTTAGTATGACACAAAGTACATCGAAGTAACAACGAAAGACTTCTTGGATACCTGTAAAGGTAATAAGTAGTAAATTTTTAATACTATGTAAATGGGTTTTTGAATATATTTTAAATACTGTTATGAGTTTTTTTTTTTTTTTTTAAGTGTCCTCGCCAACAAGGTTGCGTTGAATGTGGGTACTACGTGATGAAGTTTATGAGAGAGATTCTACATAATCCAGAGAAGCCCATCACTGCTCTCGTAAGTTTTGGATATTTCTAAACTTAGACTTGTGTATTATATATACGGTAAGACACTTTTCCTTAAATATAATAGTAATATCTATCTTTTTTTTTTTTTTTTTTACAGTTTAATACTAAGAATCCCTTCACACAAGAACAGTTGGACGAGGTGCGAGTTGAATGGGCGGGACATGTGTCAAACTTCACGTGAAGTGTATTCATCATTGTGGTAGTTAGCTGTTTCCTTTTAAACGATATAGGATATGAGTAGGGTTTTCAAGACATATATATATGTGGTAGTTTGAATGGACAATAAGGCGGTTGTGCTTACATTTTATTATTTTTGTAAATCTCTTAGTTTATTATATAGTTTAGAACAATTTAGTGGTTTTGGATATTGTATTGTGACGTTTGGAGTTTTTTGGATCGAATGAAATAAAGTATTTGATGTTTTCTCAATTGTTGTGGTTGGATTGAATATTATTCTCAAATGTTCGTTTTAAATATCTGAAGATTATTGGATCAATTAAAATATTTTGCATTGCAATAATAGGTATTCAGGATGTGAGATTTGAATTATAGCAATAAATATGTTGCAGGTGGTATATGAAGAAAGATGTCATTTTAAAACTGTCATTAATGTAGTCGTATATGTCGGTTGTAAACTGTCATTGTTGTAATCCGTGATCGTAGGGGTCAACAAAGATGTCGGTTTTAAACTGTCATCGTTGTAATCCATGATTGTACATGAAAGATCACATAGGCGTGTGATGAAGGTTTAAAACTGTGATTGTTGTAATCCGTGATCGTAGGGGTTAGATCACACCGAGAACAACCACGGTTTAAAACCGTGATTGTTGTAATCCGTGATCGTAGGGGTTCAATCACACCCAGAACAACCATGGTTGTAAACCGTCATTGTTGTAATCTGTGATCGTGGGGTTTCAATCACACCCAGAACAACCACAGTTGTAAACCGTTATTGTTGTAATCCGTGATTATACATGAAAGATCACAGAGGTGTTTGATGACGGTTTTAAACCGTTATTGTTGTAATTCGTGATCGTAGGGGTTAGATCACACCCAGAACAACAACGGATTCAAATCTATGATCATAGGGTTTAATAACGGTGCAGAACTGACATCTAAGCCCAAATTTGTTGAAGTGAATCTTGAAGAGAGTATTTTTATGTCTCAGCCTGAAGGGTTCATAACCCAAGGTCAGGAGCAAAAGGTTTGTAAACTGAATCGATCCATTTATGGGTTGAAACAGCCTCTAGATCTTGGAATATTAGTTTTGATACTGCGATCAAATCGTTTGGCTTTGACCAAAACGTTGATGATGAAAGATTGGAATTCCGTAATTCCGTAAAGCGGAAGCGTGATTGGGACCGATTCGTAATTAACTTTGTTTAATCTAAAATACCAATACATTGGCAATAATATTAGAACTATTCTAAATATATATTAAGGCTAAGCATATAAAAATATTAGATCTAAATCTAATTTATAAAGTAACAAATTACTTACTCTCGTTGACGACTCAGATTAAATTCACCAACTGCTTGTGAATTAATCACGAACTAGTGTGAACACCACCACTATGGCTACACCGGTATGACTCTGAGACTTCTAGAGGCTGGAGACTTGTGGGAGCCTTTGGGAGAATTCTCTGAGAGTAGGAGAATGAATGTGATACCTTTCACCCCACCCCAGGGGTCCTATATATAGTAAAGGACCTTTTTCCTAATAGGAAAAGGGAGACCTTTTCCTAATAGGAAAAAATCTCTAATTTTAATAAATAATTAATTAATTCCATAATTAATTAATTTCCCAATTAAATATCATATATTTAATCTTAGGGATTTTATTAAAATTAAAATTAATATGAATCCAATTCATATTAAATTTATTTGAACTCTTTCAAATAATTTCTTTCCTAATAGGAAAAGGTCTCTAATTTTAATAAATAATTAATTAATTCCATAATTAATTAATTTACCCAATTAAATATCATATATTTAATCTTAGGGATTTTATTAAAATTAAAATTAATATGAATCCAATTCATATTAAATTTATTTGAACTCTTTCAAATACTTTCTCTCAAGAATTAATTTTTTTTTAAAATTAATTCAAAAATTATATTATAAAGTTTCATAAACTTTATATTATAATGCATCAATATACATTATACGATTCCCCAAATAAATTGAACACTTTCAATTTACAATTTATACTTAATAGCTTTAAGTCTCTTTACGAGCTAACAGTGGGACCTAAATGACCTACAGATTAGAAGCTCCAACGATACGAGACTAATTGACCAAACTCATTGACCAAGTTTAGTCAACATTCGTTAACTGTGGGTCACTCCACTAAAGACCCACAGCTGCACTCTTCTCACTATAGAATATTTCTGTGTCCACGGATATCGACCAAGCAGTAAGTCAATCCTTCACGTGTGTTCGTAACACCAGCTGGGTCAAATTACCGTTTTACCCCTGGGTTACCTCTGGTTCCTTAAGTACCACCGATTCCTCTAATGAACAAGTTGTTTAGGGTCCAACCACTAAACAGGAGTTCCTCTCAGGCTAGGAGAGGACGACACGCCTTTGTTCAAGCCCTAGAATCAGCCCTTAAGGGAACACACATCTACTTACCCCAATAGGGGAAGGAGTGAATTCCATCTTGTACTGTTATGTTCCCAGCCCCCATTCGGTCTTGCCCCTGAAATGGTAGGCTTATTGAGTTGGCAAACTGGCCACTCTCACCCATACAAATCTAAGGACAGTCCCTTTTGAAAGGGGATCATAACAGACTCAGGATTGAGATTGAGTTACCTAGGTCATCCTATTGAAATAGAAACCTAAACTAGTTAACGGCGTTACATCTAGTGGTTACTATTTCGCGGTCCGGTCTTATGCAAACTCATTGCATAGGATACCCCCACCCGCATGTCTCCTACATGGATGCTTTGGATCATTGCATCTGTATCGAATACAAGGTGGGCCGTATCACATAGTGTCACCAGGATAAGGTACCCAGCCTTATCCCTATACTATAGACCATTTAGGTTGTTACTTGGACACTGATCCCCGTATGTCCCCACATACTAGTCCAAGTTTATTGGATCTTAGTTTATTGGATTTAGGGTTTATTAATGCAAACTCGATTATTCAATAACCAAATTACTGAATTACTCAAATAACACTTTATTGAGATCGATTAATTTGTTTCATTTACTATCTATGAGTTTTAGGGCATAAAACCCAACAGATGAACCTTGTGTATACAAGAAAATCAACAAGAATAAAGTAGCTTTCCTTGTACTTTATGTTGACGACATCCTAATCATTGGCAATGATGTAGGATATCTGTCTGACGTAAAAGAATGGCTAGCGGCCCAATTCCAAATGAAAGATTTGGGTGAGGCCCAATATGTTCTTGGCATCCAGATTATTCGGGATAGAAAGAACAAAACGCTAGCTTTGTCTCAAGCAACGTATATTGACAAGATGTTGGCACGATATTCGATGCAGAACTCCAAGAAGGGCTTATTGCCTTTCAGGCATGGGGTTCACTTGTCTCAAGAACAGTCTCCTAAGACATCTCAAGAAGTTAAGGATATGAGACGGATTCCCTACGCCTCCGCAGTGGGTAGCTTAATGTATGCTATGCTCTGCACAAGGCCTGACATCTGTTATGCTGTAGGGATTGTCAGCAGATATCAGTCAAATTCAGGTTTAGACCACTGGACTGCCGTTAAAGGAATCCTCAAGTATCTTAGGAGAACGAGGGACTACAAGCTGGTGTTTGGGGCTAAAGAGTTAGTCCTCACTGGATACACCGACTCTGACTTCTAGTCTGACAAGGATTCTAGGAATCCACGTCGGGGTCAGTATTCACCCTTAACGGGGAAGCTATAGTTTGGAGAAGTATAAAGCAAGGATGAATAGCAGACTCCACTATGGAGGCTGAGTATGTAGCTGCTTGTGAAGCAGCTAAGGAAGCTGTTTGGCTAAGGAAGTTCTTGACTGAGGTCGAAGTTGTTCCAAACATGAACTTGGCCATTACTCTATACTGTGATAACAGTGGGGCTGTAGCCAATTCCAAAGAACCTCGCAGCCACAAACGAGGTAAACACATAGAGAGGAAGTATCATCTAATTCGAGAGATTGTGCAAAGAGGAGATGTGGTCGTGACCAAGATCGCTTCGGAGCACAACATTGCTGATCCGTTTACGAAGGCCCTCTCGGCTAAAGTGTTTGAGGGTCATCTAGAAAGTCTAGGTCTGCGAGACATGTATATAGTGTAATCTAGGGCCAGTAGAAGATGTGTAATGGGTGTAAGGATGCCCTAGTTTATTGTATTTTGTATATTTACTTTTCATGTAATGTACAACATACATTTACCATTTCCAAGCTTTGGAATATTTTTGTATATACTTTTCCCATTAACTTGAGTTTTAGTTCAAGTGGGAGTTTGTTGGGTTTTATGCCCTAAAACTCGTAGATAGTAAATGTACATTTGACCGAACATTAATAAAAAGTGATGTATTATTCATTTTTCCAATGTTTGTATTATATCTTGTCTTATTAACCCTAAACCAATAAACTAAACATCCAAGGCTAATGGAATGAGGCTTGAACTAGTATGTAGGGACATACAAGGATCGATGTTCAAGTTTTAGCCTAAAGGTTCTGTAGTATAGGGATAAGGCTGGGTACCTTATCCTGGTGACACTATGGATACGACCCGCTTTGTATATTGATACAAACGTAATGATCCAACGCGTTCATGTAGTTGACATGCGAGTGGGGGTATCCTGTGCAATGAGTTTGCACAAAGACCGGACCGCGAAATAGTTAACCACTAACTGTAACACCGTTAGTTAGCTCGGTTTCTATTTCACTAGGATGACCTAGGCAACTTGGCCTTAATCCTGAGTGGATTATGGACTCCTGTCCATGAGGGATTGTCATTTGATTTGTACAGGTGAGAGTGGCCTGTTCGCCGACTCAATAAGCCTACCATTTTGGGGACAAGACTGAGTGGGGAGCTGGGAACATAGTCTTACAAGATGGAATTCACTCCTTCCCGAAATTAGGGTAAGTAGAGGTGTGTTCCCTTAAGTGGTGTCTCTGGGTCTTGAACAATGGACCCTACCCTCTTTATGGCACGAGAGGGACTTCTGTTTGTTGGTTGGATCTCAAACAGGTTGTTCATTAGAGGAGCACTGGTACTTAAGGACCAAGAGGTAGCCCAGGGGTAAAACGGTAATTTGACCTAGCTGGGGTACGAACACACTTGAAGGGCTAACTTGCTGTTGATGGTCGATATCCGTGGACACAGAAATATATCTGCAGTGAGAAGAGTGCAGCTGTGGTTCTATAGTGGAGTGAACCACAGTTAACGAATATTGATTAACTTGGTTAATGAGTTTAGCCAATTAATCTCATATCGTTGGAGCTTCTGATGTGTAGGTCCATTACGTCCCACCGGTAGCTCAGTAGGGGCGTTGAGGTAAAATTCTAAAGGGAAATAGAACATTCGAAGGTGTTCGGATGTTAAGTTTAAAATATGAACTGGATTCATATTAAAAACTATAGGTTATAATTAATGCACATTTGATGTACATTAAAACTATAGTTTATGTGAGAGAAATATAATTAAGTATATGATATTTAATTATAATATTAATTAAGTGATGAATTAATTAATATTTTAGTTTTAATTTAATTTAATTAAATTAGATTTAATTACATTACATTAAAACTATAGGTTATGTGGGATGTTGACATAAATGTGATTTATGTTTATAATGTTAAGATTAATTGGTATTCTTAATATTATTTAATTAATTATTATTTGTTTAATAATTAATTATTCTTATCAGTTAATAATAACTGTTAAGAATTTTTCCTTCCCACTAATTGTGCAATACGCACGATGTAGAGTGTGAATAGGAGGAGGTTTTGCTATTTTACGGTAACTGAGTGGTTCAGTTAAAGTGGAATTTAATTTTGGCCTCTTAGATCTCTCTCTCTCTCACGCAATTTTTGACACAGACGTTTTTCCTCTGCGTTTTTCCTCTCAAGTGAATACAAAGAACAAACTTCCCAAATTCCCAGAATTTTCTTGGTTCCCACAAACCTATCAACTCCATTCTCTAGGAGGATACCGGTGTAGCACTTTTGGTTGTGTTCGTGGGAAATTTGCAGGGAAGAAAGTTTTCGAAGGCTGCTGGTTTTTACTACAATTCGAAGAGAATTCGGCGAAAAGATCAAGAATTTCATCTGAGGTATAGTTTTTCTTGATCTAGGATCATTAGGGTCCACATCTAGATTAGATCTAGATGTTTTTAATAAAATTTCAGCATGCTTTGTTTGTTTTCAAGCATGATTAAAATGGTTTATATTGCTGTAAAATTTGTTTGCAAATTGTATCGGTATTTTAATCTTAAGAACATACAGTATGGTTTCATGATTGTTTCCGCTGCGCTAGGGCTTTAATCCCTGCAAAATGAAAGATTTGGGTGAGGCACAATATGTTCTAGGGATCCAAATTGTTCGGGACCGAAAGAACAAAATGCTAGCCCTGTCTCAGGCGTCTTATATCGACAAATTGTTAGTTAGATATAAGATGCAAAATTCCAAGAAGGGTTTATTACCTTTCAGGCACAGAATTAATTGTCTAAGGAACAGTGTCCTCAGACTCCTCAAGAAGTTGAGGACATGAGACGAATTAACTATGCCTCTGCAGTAGGCAGTCTAATGTATGCCATGTTGTGTACAAGGCCTGACTTTTGTTATGCAGTAGGGATTGTCAGTAGATATCAATCCAATCTAGGATTCGATCACTGGACTGCCGTTAAGAATATCCTCAAGTATCTTAGGAGAACGAGGGACTATGTGCTCGTGTATGGCGCTAAGGATTTGATCCTTACAGGATACACTGATTCTGACTTTCAAACCGATAAAGATTCGAGGAAATCTACATCGGGGTCAGTATTCACTCTGAATGGAGGAGCAATAGTATGGCGTAGCATCAAGCATGGATGCATTGTAGACTCCACCATGGAGGCTGAATATGTAGCCGTTTGCGAAGCAGCAAAAGAGGCAGTATGGCTCTGGAAGTTCCTATCTGACTTGGAAGTCATTCCAAATATGCATCTGCCTATCACCTTGTACTGTGATAATAGCGGTGCAGTTGCAAACTCAAGGGAACCTCGTAGCCATAAGAGAGGCAAGCACATCGAAAGGAAATATCATCTCATTAGAGAGATTGTGCACTGAGGAGACGTGATCGTCACAAAGATAGCGTCGGAGCACAACATAGCTGATCCATTCACAAAGGCTCTTACGGCTAAAGTGTTCGAGAGTCATCTAGAAGGTCTAGGTTTGCGAGATATGTATGGAAAAATAATCTACGGCAAGTGGGAGAATTGTAACCGGTATTTGATTCCTTGGTTTATTGTATTTGTACATTGTAATACGTTTTAAGTAATATACATGTACATTATACACCCACTGCTGTTATGGATTATAGTACATCCCACTGAACCAGAGTTTTAGTTCAAGTGGGAGATTGTTGGGATTGGTGCCCTAAAACTCGTAGATAGTGAATGTTAAACAAAATTATATACTTGTTCGATAAAGTAATTGTCGAGATTAATTTAGTAAAGTCATTACCGAATAAGTAAATTGCACATTAGATAACCCAAATCCAATAAACTAAGATCCATGGCTATAGGATGAACACTTGAGCTTTATGTAGAGATATAAAAGTGGATAAAGCTCGAGTAATAGCCAAACGGTCTATAGTATAGGGATAAGGCTGGGTACCTTATTCTGGGGACACTATGAGACGCAACCCACTTTATAGACAGTATAGACGATGTGATCCTAAATCGTCCATGTAGAGACATGCGAGTGGGGGCGTCCTATGCAATGAGTTTACATAAGACCAGGACCGAGAAATAAGTCGCTCTCGCTTTATAACACCGTTTACTGACGAGACTGACTATTTCATGTGATGACCTAGGTAACTCGATCTTAATCTTGAGCTAACTATGAACTCCTGTTTATTCGGGCTTATCCTTAGATCTGCATAGGTGAGAGTGGCTTAGTATTGTCGACTCAATAAGCCTCCCATTTCAGGGATAGGAACGGGTAGATAGTTGGGGACATAGTCGTGCGAGAAGGAATTCACTCCTACCCAAATTATGGATAGTAGAGAGGTTGTTCCCTTAAGTGCTGACTCCAGGGCTTGAACAAAGGGATCCCGCCCTCTCATTGGCCCGAGAGGGACTCGGTTTATTGGTTGGACCATAAACAAATTGTTCATCAGAGGATTAGTGGGACTTAAGGAACTATAAGTACTATAGAGGTAAAACGGTCATTTAACCTTGCTATAGCTACGAACAACCTGTGATGGATCGACTTACTGAACATTGTTAAATCAAGTGGAGAGAAATATATCTATAGTAAGGGGAGTGCAACTACCGGGCTATAGTGGAGTGTCCCGGTAGTTATCGAATGTTGGTTAAGCTTGGTTAATGAGATTAGTCGGTTAGCCTCGAAACGTTGGAGCCCATGATCTATAGGTCCATTAGGTCCCCCTACTAGCTCATATCGGAATAAAGCCTAGAACAATAAGATAGGATTCTTTGAATTGTTCAAAATCGAGAAAAAGGGCATTTTCGTAAATTGTGTTTGACACAATATTTAATTATGAATTAAATTGGAAAATGAGAGATTATGTATTTAAAAGTGTTTTAAATACTACATATGAATTAGGAATCATATATAATTAGATTGCACAAGGTGACAATGATTAATTGGATTAATCATAACAAATTAATTTGAAATGTTTCTAATTAATTGCCATGAAATCAATTTCAATTTGGAATTGAAATTTGAATTAGAATGCAAGCAAAATCTGATTGAGGATCAAACTTAGTGGATTTAGATGGATTTCCACTCTTGCATGTTGATACAAAGTGGAATACAACACATCCATGCACTTGTTGCATGTGTTGTGACTTCAACACCTAGAATCCACTTTGGTTTGCATTACCACCATGTGTCTTGCATCTTTAGGCCTTTCCTTGCATGGAATATCTCTATAAGTAGAGTTTGAATCAGATTCAAGGTCAAGAGAGCCATTTCCATATTGTTATGCTGCTGGATTTTGGTCTCAAACTCACTCATCTCCATATCTCTCTCTAGTGCTTGAACCTTCAAGCATTCCCTTCCCATTCGCTATCTCTAGACTCCCACAAGTCGTTCTTGGCCCGGAGAATAGTAGGGAAGACACTAGAGGTGGTCCACACACCGTTCGTGATCAAAGGAATCAAAGGGAGTTGTTGAATCGGTCTCCAAAAAGGTTGGTCCAAATTCCGCTAGGTTTACGGTATTTGGACAACATGTTTTCATTTTCTAAAATTGATGTAGTTAAGTGCCTTCGATCCTAAAATTGCTTCTGCATTTGTTATATGAACACCTTCATGGAGCTGTATGACAGGCTCCCAATATGAGGGGTATTTCTTCTTCTGATACGTATCGTCTTAGTATTTGATCAGGCCCTAGCTTATACAAGTATGGTTCATCCCAGTAGTAATCTTTGACATTTTTCAAAAACTTCTTGAGCTGTTGAGCGGTTCCTTCCAGTGGTTTTAGTCCACTGACTAGATAATTCACGTAATCTGCAAACCATGGAAGTTCAACAGTCCTGATCGCCAAAATTTGCTCATCCGCAAACGATTCTTTAATATCCAACCCTCTTTCTATTTGTGCTTCCTCTCCAAGCCTTGATAGGTGGTCTGCTACCTGATTCTCTGTGTCTTTTCTATATTGGATCTCTATCTCAAACTCCTGCAAAAGCAAAATCCATCAAATTAATTGGGGTTTGGCATCTTTTTTCGAAAGTAAATGTTTGAGGGCTGAATGATCTGTGTGAACTATGACTTTAGTTCCCACAAGGTAGGATCTAAATTTGTCAAAGTCAAATACTACTGCAAGTAGTTCCTTCTCTGTGACTGTATAGTTCAACTGAGCCTTGTTGAGTGTTTTGCTTGCGAAGTAAATAGGTTGCACTATCTTTCCTCTTTTGTGACATAGAACTGCACCAACTGCAAAGTCGCTAGCGTCGCACATCAACTCGAATGGTAGAGTCCAATCTGGTTCAATCATGATCGGTGATGTGCTGAGTGCCTTCTTAAAGTCTCGAACGCTTGTTTGCAATCTTTATTGAAGTCGAACGGTCTATCTACTTCCAGTAACCTGCACAAAGGTTTGGAAATTGTAGAGAAATCTTTAATGAATATTCTATAAAAACCTGCATGGCCTAGAAAGCTTCTGATATCTCGCACTGTTTTTGGGAAGGGCAACTTGGATATGATCTCGATCTTTTCCTTGTCCACCTCAATTCCCTTTCTGGAGATGCGGTGTCCAAGGACTATGCCTTCTCGTACCAAAAAATGGCACTTTTCCCAATTCAGTACCAAGTTGGTTTCTTCACATCTTTCTAGCACTTGGTCTAAATTTCATAAGCATGCTGCAAATGATTCACCGAAGATAGAGAAGTCATCCATGAATACTTCCACGGTTCGTTCTACCATGTCGGAGAATATAGCCATCATGCACCTTTGGAAGGTGGCTAGTGCATTGCATAAATCGAATGACATTCTCTAGAAGGCAAACGTCCCGTATGGACATGTGAACGTAGTCTTCTATTGGTCTTCTGGGGCTATTGTTATCTTGTTGTAACTGGAGTAACCGTCTAAGAAGCAATAATAATCCTTCCCTGCAAGCCTATTCAGCATCTGATCTATGAATAGCAATGGGAAGTGGTCTTTCCTGGTTACTTTATTAAGGCAGCGATAGTCTATGCAGACTCGCCATCCTTTAACTGTCCTTGTCGGGATCAATTAATTTTTCTCGTTCTCCACTACGGTCATCCCACCCTTTTTGGAACGCATTGTACTGGGCTGACCCAACTACTGTCCGAAATTGGGTAGATGACTTCGGAGTCCAACCACTTCAAGATCTCTTTCCTGACAACTTCTTTCATGATGGGATTTAATCTCCGCTGGCTTTCAATGGAATTCTTAGCTCCTTCTTCAAGGTTAATTATTTGCATGCAGAATGAGGGACTAATTCCTTGAATGTCTGCAATTGTCCATCCTATTGCTTTTTTATGTTTAGAGAGGACCTGCAACAAAGAAATTTAATCTTGTTCAGTAAGGTAGGCAGATATAATAACTGGTAATGTCCTGTTTTCTCCAAGAAAACTATATTTAAGATGCTCCGGCAGAGGCTTGAGTTCCAGTTCCGGAGGATTGATCAGAGATGGTTGTAGTGGCCTGGCTTCTTCTTGGTCTAATTCCAATGAATCCCTTAATGCCTCCATCCTTGCTGCTGTAGAATCATTTGTGACTGGTAGTTCTACTTCTTCAACAATTTTTCCACGTTTTTCTTCTAGTTCCTCCTTTTCGAGCTTGCTCCGTTCCAGTGGTTCTCCCTTTAGTGTTTCCTGCAAAATAAGACACAGAGAGTTCGTCAACTTCTTCAATCATAGAGCATTTCTCAAGATATGCTAGATATTGCATTGCCTTCATCACATTGAACGTGACTTGCTGATCATTGACCCTCATGGTCAATTCTCCTTTCAGCACATCAATTAAAGTTCTGCCAGTGCCTAAGAATGGTCGTCCTAAGATGATTGGCACGTCCTTATCAGCTTCACAATCTAAGATGATGAAATCTACTGGGAGTACAAATTGGTTGACCTTGACTAACACATCTTCAATTTTTCCGATAGGTTGTGTGAGTGATCTGTCAGCTAACTGTAAGTTTACAGTTGTTGGTCTTGATTCCTCTATCCCCAACTATTTAAATACTGAGTATGGCATCGGGTTTATACTCGCTCCTAGATCGCATAAAGCTCTGCCTACATCCCTTCCTCCCATGGAGCATGGAATGGTGAAACTTCTTGGGTCTTTGAGCTTGGGAGGGATTTCATTCTTGACCAGTGCACTGGAACATTCAGTAAGTGCAACAGTTTCGTATTCTCCCGACCTTCTTTTCTTTGATAGAATATCCTTTGGAAGTTCACATAGGTAGGCATCTATTCAAGCGCTTCCACCAATGCGATATTGTTGTGTAGCTGCTTCAAAACATCTAAGAACTTTTTAAACTGTGCATCTTGCGTAGCATGTTTAAATCTTTTTGGGTATGGAGCAGGTGGTCTGTATTCTGGATCTATCACAAACTTTTTAGGTTTTTTCTCTGAATTTGATTTTTCTTCTTTTTCTACCAAGGCTTCATGCTCCTTGGTCTTTTCTTTATTTTCTCTATTCTATATAATTTCTTAGATAATGTCTGACTTCTTTTTTAAAATCTTTTCTCGAGCTTCTTCTGGGATTTCTGCTTCCTGATTCACTAGGTACTTTGGGCCATCATACTCTAGTCCACTTCTCAAGGTGACTGCCTTGCATTGCTCCTTTCCTTCTATGTGAGGGATCTCAGTCTTGCTAGGCAACGTCCCTTGTGGTCTGTTTTTAATCTCCTGAGCAATCTGTCCAATCTGTACTTCCAAATTTCTGACTGCAACATCGTTTCTTGCGATGTAATCTTTCATAAGAGTCTCCAGATTTGATTCTTGACTCTGCACTTGGACTGGTTGGAAGTTCTTCTACGGCTCAGTCTATTGTTTGTGGCTATGGTGTCCAATATAGCATGTGCCTCATTTGCAGACTTCTTCAAGAAAGATCCGTTTGCAGATGCATTGACTAGTGCCTTTGAAGCTTGATCTAATCCACTATAAAAATGCTCCAAGATGATGCAAGCAGGCAATCCATGGTGTGGACACTTTCGAACCAGCCTTTGAAATCTTTCCCAAGCTGCATCCAGAGGTTCATTATAAGATTGTCTAAAAGCAATAATTTCAGTTCTATATTTGGCATTTTTACTAGAAGGAAAAAACTTCTCTAAAAATTTCTCTGCCAAGTCGTTCCAAGAAGTGGTGGAGTTTGGAGGGAATGAATCCAACCAAGCTTCAACATCTCACTGCAAAGAAAATGGAAAACGCTTTAGCTTCAAAGTATCTTCAGGCACTCCTGTAACTTTAAAAGAATTGCAAACTCTCAAGAATAGCTAAATGTGTTTGTGTGGATCTTTATTTGGAAGTCCAGAGAATTGGCCCATGGTATTCAACATTTGGAACATCACTGGTTTAAGTTCAAACTGTAAAGCATCTATCGGAGGCTCCAAAATTCCTGGATTTAATGTGTGAAAAACAGGTAAAGTGTAGTCCCTTATTGCTCTATTGCGGTCTTCATCAATATAAATTGGATTTTCTTGTTGTGGCATCGGTGGAACTGCAGAAACTGGAGGAATTCTCCGACCATTTTGCTCCCTTCCATGATTCTGTGGGTCAACTTGAGGATCGACTCCAGGAGGTTCCATTGGAAACTCTTGTATGTAAGAGGCTTCTTCTAGAGGTTCCTGTGCCCTCAACTCTTGTTGTTCCCTTTTCTTTCATCTTTGCTCCTTCCTTCGACGACGAAAGGTTCTTCCTATCTCAGGATCAATGTCAAGGAGTGGACACCCCTTGTTCATGCACTAACTCCAACCTGCAAAAGAAAAACAATTGTAAATCAAAGTCAAATTCCCCTTTGAGACAGAAATGCAGTCACAATCTGATTGCAATTTCAAAAACAAAACTGGTTTCACTTTTGGTCTCCGGCAACGGTGCCAAAAACTTGGTGCGGCAGAGGCTAAATGATGGATGTGAGATAGGATGATAAATAATAATAAAGATGAATTCAGCCAACCTTAGTGCAAGTATACACTATAGCACATAGTAATAAAAACCTTAGAAGTATTCTAAGGGTATCGATCCCACGAGGAGTAAATTGGAAATTCAGATTTGAAAAAGAAATTGCTCGAATGATTGCTTAAAGAATAGGTAACCAAGGAAATATGATTGATTGATTTTTAGAAAAATAAATAACACAAGCAAAAGAGTAAAAGAATAACAATAAGAAATAAAACGAGGTATTCAACATGGATTCATCCCAAAGGCAATAACCTTAATCATGAATTATTTAACTTAAGCCTATTCAATGCATTGGGTCAGATTTAACTTATATTTGGCCTTGCTCCCAAGAACCGTTAGAAGGCTAAGCGAGTACCGTTATGCACATTTCTGTGACTCGACTCCGACATAGATAATTCACGAATGCAATCTATAACCCTATAGTTGATATAGGGTGCCTTAGGCAACTTGCACTATACCACCGAACATTCTCTTTCGAGTTTTTCTCCTATATCACCTTTATGAGAACCGATATTGTCTATCCCTTTCGAGATCAAACTAACATATCATGCAAAGTCTAAGTGATCAAGTTAAACTCAGCAAGATCAGAATGATATTCAATAAAGAATGACATGCATTGAACAATACTTAAGCAAATAAAACACTTTCGAGCTATTGAACCATAAGGGAATTCACCACATTGAACCCCTCAACGAAATTTAGCTACTCATAGTGAGATAAAGTGCAAATGAATACATTTTCATTGAAAATAAGATGTAAAGAATACAAATAAATGAAAAGTATTAAAAGCTGGAAATAATGAAAGTAGCAAAATACTATGGGTTTTTCTATTTATCCAATCCTTCTATAGTTCGCTTAGACACTCCACTCTCTCGCTTTTACAAGTGGGAATGAGTGAAAATCCCTACAAACCCTAAGGTTTGATGTCTAACTAAGGTTAGAATTTAGTCATCTAAGAATGACCTCGGGCATCCCGACTCATAGGCGTCAACTAGGGTTCTGTCACCACCCTCTTCTTCCAAATGAGTTTTGCTTGAATTTGACTTCGAATCACGAGCTTATATAGTGTGGGAAATGGTTTAGGAGATGCAAAATAGGTGCTGGTAGGTAGCCCAATCGGTTTCGGGGTCAAAACAGTCGGTTAAAAATGACCCGCGGGCGACTCGAAACTGTCTCTATTTTTCCAGAAATGCGATCGCATTTCATTTTGCCTTCCTAGAAATGCGATCGCATTTCTGGGTAAATTCCAGCATTTCCTCTGTTTTTCTGCACAACAACAAACTTTTAAAATCGAGTCTTTTTAAGCACAAATGAGCATAATTTGACAAAAGTGATTATCAACACCCTAACTTAACAACTTTGGCATATTTTGAGCTTGGCAACAGTAAAATTGATCTAAAACATATAGTTTTGACAAGATAATGAGCTAAATATAAGGGACAATAGGTATATTTTTTACCCTCATCAAGACGCCACTTTGTAGGGTGGAGACGCCATCAACTTTCCAAAAGTGAATTTTTCCAAATTTGAAGGAGCAGCGTCGCGACGCTACCCAATTTTCCAGAATTGATTTTTTTCCTTATTTGCTCCACGAATTTTCCAAATTTGAGGTCTTCTTCAGCACCAAGCTACCACGATTTGAAGGCCAAGAACTCCTATAAATAGAGGCCTTTGGTGTAGGTTTAGAATCATCCCTCAATTCATCCCTCACTACAATTTTGTAGCCACTTTTCTCTCTAGTTTTCAAGTTTTCTTTTAAGTTTTCTTAGTCCAAGGGTCGATTGATCAAGCCTCTAGCTTGGAGGTGCTTGTCTATGGCCAACTAAGCTCGGATTGTTGTAATCGGGACTCAGTAATGTAAGTTTTGGTATTCTTGAGACCTCATATTTATTTTATTGAATTATTGTCGGTTGTGTTCTAAATTTCCGTTTTAATTACAATTAAATTGATAGAATAGATTGACAACCTATTTGCTTGACTTGGTTTAATTGTTATGCTAAATTGGTTAGTAATAGTTTATTCTGTTAATATTGTTGAATGGCATGTTATCCCAATTAGCTCAATTGCATGATAAATCTAGAAATTTAGACTTAAAATTGTATGAATTTAGGCTTTTCCTAATTTATACGAGTCTGTCTAACGATCCACTTTGACTTAATGCAATTAGATTCTTATTAATGAGACAACATTGGTTAGCAATCTAATTAGGCTCCGGCTTCGATGCATTGGTCGGGTTGGAAACATTAGGGGTCTTTAATCACTGGTTTCAGTGACGGTTAGACAATTTGTTAAATAATTCAATTTACTAAGAGAGTCAATGATTGAATCACCACACTTACATCCTGAGAACCGATTACATAATCCTCGTGGTAAGATCAACTAACCCTGCCTTTACTTTCATTGCATTTAATTTTCCTTATTTATTTTCCCGCCTATACTTTATGTTTTAATCCTCTATCCACAAACCCCCCTTTTTTGGTTACCTCCAAAACACAAAAGAATTTAGAAATAAATCGATTGTTCCCTTTGATCGAATCCAACCACTACTGCTACAAGTTAGCTTTAGGAATCATGAATTATAAATTTATTTGACAACTCGGAGCCTCGACAACTCGTCCGATCAGACCGCAAAATCATCGCATCATATATCAGATGCAGCCGCAAGTCAACTGCAATCTCCAATCCCAAAACTACAACCTGAAGGTGATTTAGTGGTTTTAAGAAGAGACTTGGAGAAGATGAGGAACAAGTTTAAAGAATACCTGACCTATGCTAAAGAGAGAGATGAAGTTGTCAAGTGCATCTTGGAGTGGTGGATGATTTGGATGAATACCTTCCACCATTCCCCAAAATAAACTGGAATCCAACGGCAGGTGATGGAGCAGGCCCTTCAAACGCCTAAGGGAGTCCTCCTTTCACCCTTATATTCTGTAATTCATTATTCTTTCATTGATAGGTGACTGGAAGTAGGGTCTAAGTTATCTTTACTTGCTTTTGGTTTTAGGTTATTTTGTTTTCTTTGATTGTTATGTTTTGTATTTTTACTTTTTTCTTTTGGTATGAAGTGTTCGATAAAATTCTGAAAACATATATCTCTTTTTAAAAAAAAAGAATTCTAAGAAAAAGTAGAAAGAAATGTGCTTTTTAGGTTTGTTTGTTTTTGAGTGCCCTTCATGATGATACCTAAAGCCCTCTCGGTTCTTTAAATGCTTTGGTAACTTCAAATCTTGAAAATAGGAAGCCTGAATAAACTTTTCTCTCCATAACACATTCAAGTCCAACCTCACCTTAGGCTTTGACTACCAATACCTTTGGGAAGGTGATAAGGGTAAAAAAATATACCTATTTTACCCTTATATTTAGCTCATTATCTTGTAACAGTTGTATGTTTTAGATCAAATTTACTCTTCCTGAGCTCAAAAAGTGTTAAAGTTGATGAATTAGGGAGTTGAGAGTCATGTATGTCAAATTATGCTTATTTGTGCTCAAAAGGACCCATTTTGATAAAAATTTGACTTAGTTTGGTCTTTTGCAGAAAAATAGAGGATATCTAAAATTTTCCAGATATGCGACCGCATTTCTAGCAAGGAAAAATCCAAATGCGACCACATTTCTAGGCAGATAAAGGTAGTTCCGAGTCCGTCGCGGGTCGTTTTGAACGAGCATTTTGCACACCTAACCGACTATTTTGACTTCGAAACTGACTGGGCTACCTACCAACACCATTTTCATGGCTCCTCAACTACTCCCCACACTATATAAGGCCTCAATTCGAAAGGAAATTCAAGCAGAACTCACTGGGAAGAAGAGTGTGGTGACAGAACCCTAGTAGACACCCATGAGTAGGGATGCCCGAGGTTCTTCTTAGAAGACTGAATTCTAACCTTTAGTTAGACATAAAACCCAAGTGTTTGTAGAGACTTTCACCCTATTCCCACTTGTAAAGGAGAGTAGAGTGTTGAGCGAACTCTAGAAGGATTGGATAAAAGAAAAAAAAAAACCTAATTTTAGCTACTGCACCTAATTTCCAGCAATTGTTCTTTTCATTATTTCTGTATTTTTACTTCATTATGTCAATGAAAAGTTATTATTTTGCATCTTATTCCATCATGCGTAGCTAGATTCCATTAAGGGGTTCAATATAGTGTATAGTGTATACTTGCACGAGGTTGGCTGAATTATTCATATCCGTTATTTGTCATCTTTTGTAACATCCATCATTCAGTCCCAACGCCACATCGTATTTTTGGCGCCGTTGCCGGGGACTAAAAGTGAAACCAGTTTTATTTATTGAGATTGCGATTTGATTGCGACCGCATTTCTGTCTTGGGAAGATCTCACTTTGATTTGCAATTTCTTTTGGCATGTTAAAGTTGGTGCATGAGCAAGGGGTGTCAACTCCTTGATATAGATCCTGAGATAGAAAGAACCTTTCGTCGACATCAAAAAGAGCAAAGATGAAAGAAGAGGGAACAACAAGAGTTGAGCGCACAGGAACCTCTTGAAGAAGCTTCTTATATACAAGATTTTTCGATGGACCAACCTAGAGTCGATCCTCAAGTTGACCCACAGAATCGTGGAGGGGAGCAGAATAGTCGGAGAATACCTCCAGCACCTCCAGTTCCATCGGTGCCACAAAATGAAAATCCAATTTATATTGCTGAAGACCGCAATAGAAGCTCCATAGTTTGAGCTAAAACCAGCGTTGTTTCAAATGCTCAACTCCATGGGCTAGTTTTCCAGACTTCCGAGTGAAGATCCACATAAGTATATCAAGTTGTTCTTGAGAATTTGTAGTTCTTTTAAAGTAACAGGAGTACCTGAAGATACATTGAAGCTAAAACATTTTCCTTTCTCAATGTAGGGAGATGCTGAAGCTTGGTTGGACTCATTTCCTCTCAACTCCATCATATCTTGGAATGACTTGGCTGAAAAGTTTCTAGAGAAGTTTTTTCCTTCTAATAAAAATGCTAAGTATAGAGCTGAGATTATTTCTTTTAGACAATTTTATAATGAACCTTTAGATGCAGCTTGGGAGAGATTCCAAAGGCTGGTTCGGAAGTGTCCACATCATGGATTGCCTGCATGTATCATTATTGAGCATTTTTATAGTGGGTTGGATCAAGCTTCAAAAGCTCTAGTTAATGCAACTGCGAATGGATTTTTCTTAAAGAAATCCGCAAACGAAGCACATGCCATATTAGAAACAATAGCCACGAATAATAGACACTGGGGAGAGACTGTACCTACAATTTTAAAGAATCCAGTGAAAGCTGTAGAGACGGAGGCAAATTCAACCATGCAAGCTTAGATCAAGGCCACTCACAGCATGACGATGGGCATGACCATGGGCAACCAAACAAACAACGCCCCCGCCAATGCTATCTCTTCTCCCTATTGTGATATTTGTAGTAAGGAGCATGTCAATAATAACTGTCCACTAAATCCTACATCTGTTTTTATGTAGGTCAACACGAGAACCAGAACAGATGGAATCGATATTCGACTACATACAACCCACGGTGTAGACAACATCCAAACTTCTCTTGGGGAGGACAAGCTAGTACCAGTAATGCCGGTACGAACAAATTCGGAAAAGCTTTAACAGGATTCAATTCCCAACCTACACAACAGCAGCCGCAGAAGAACTTCCAACCGTTTTAAGTTTAGAATCAAGAGTGAAATTTAGAGGATCTGATGAAAGAATACATGAGAAGGAATGATGTCACTGTCAGGAATTTGGAAGTGCAAATTGGACAAATAGCTCAAGAAATCAAAAATAGACCACAAGGGACGTTGCCCAGCAAAACTGAGAACCCTCACCGAGAAGGTAAGGAACAGTGCAAGACTGTCACCTTGAGAAGTGGATTGGAGTACGATGGACCAGACTACCCCATAACTTAAGAAGTAAGGAAGATCCCAGAAGAAGTTCCAGAAAAGAAGTCAGAAGTTACCATAGAAGTTTGTCAGAATAAAGAAAATAAAGAAAAAACCAAGGAGCCAAAAGCCTTGGAAGAAAAAAGTTCAAGTTCAAGTTCAGAGAAAAAACAGGAAAATGCGACTGCAAATGCGACCGCAAAACCTAAAAAGTTTATTATTGATCCATATTATTTGCCACCACCACAATATCCTCTGAGATTCAAATACGCTTCACAAGATTCACAGTTTAAAAAGTTTCTAGACATTCTGCAGCAACTCCACATCAACATTCCGTTGGTAGAAGCGCTTGAATAGATGCCAAATTACGTGAAATTCCTAAAGGACATTTTGTCCAAGAAGAGAAGATTGGGAGAGTATGAGATAGTTGCACTTACCGAATGCTCCAGTGCATTGGTTAAAAATAAGATCCCTCCCATGTTAAAGGATCCAGGAAGTTTCACTATTCCATGATCCATCGGAGGACGGAATGTTGGTAGACCACTATGCGATTTAGGATCAAGTATAAATATGATGTCGTATTCAGTTTTCAAGAAGTTAGGTATAGGAAAAGCCAGACCTACGATTGTCACCTTGCAATTAGCCGACAGGTCACTAACACAACCCATCGGCAAGATTAAGGATGTGTTAGTTAAGGTTGATAAGTTCGTATTCCTAGCAGACTTTATCATATTGGACTGTGAAGCAGATAAAGAAGTGTCGATTATTCTAGGTCGACCATTCTTAGCAACTGTTAGGACCTTGATCGACGTACAAAAAGTTAAATTGACTATGAGGGTCAATGATCAACAAGTTACCTTCAATGTCATGAACACACTGAAATATCCAGAAGATCTTGAAGAATGTTCAGTGATTGATGAGATTGAGGAGCTTTGTTTATCTACTTTGCAGGAATTGCTAAAGGGAGAAACGCTAGAAAACGTGCTTGAAGATAAAGAACAAGAGGAAAAAGGTGGGAAAAAGATTGAAGGAATAGAAGAATCAGCCACAAGTGGATCTACAGTAGCGCAGATAGAAGTGTTGAGAGATTCCTTGGAATCAAACCAGGATGAAATCAAGCCGTTGCAGCCGTCCATGATTAACCCTCCAGATTTAGAACTCAAACCGTTACTAGAACATCTTAAATACAGTTACTTTGGAGAAAACAAAACACTACAAATTATTATCTTAGCGTACCTCACTGACGAAGATGAAATGTCTTTGCTGCAGGTCCTATCTAGTCACAAAAAGGCAATATGTTGGACAATCGCAGATATTCATGAAATCAACCCATCGTTTTGCATGCATAGGATCAACCTTGAAGAAGGTTCCAAGAATTCCATTTAAAGTCAACGAAGGTTGAACCCCATCATGAAAGAAGTCGTCAGAAAATAGATTCTAAAATGGCTGGACGCAGGAGTTATATATCTGATTTCAGACAGTAGTTGGGTCAGTCCAGTGCAGTCCGTCCCCAAGAAAGGTGGGATAACTGTAGTGGAGAATGAGAAGAATGAATTGATTTCGACAAGAACGGTCACAAGATGGCGAGTTTGCATAGACTATCGCCGACTCAACAAAGTATCTAGAGAAGACCATTTCCTGTTATCGTTTATAGATCAAATGTTGGACAGATTAGCAGGGAAGGATTATTACTGTTTTCTTGATGACGACTCAGGTTACAACTAGATTACGATAGCCCCATAAGATAAGGAGAAGACCACATTCACATTTCTGTACGGGACATTTGCTTTTCGCAGAATGCCATTTGGACTATGCAATGCACCAACCACCTTTCAAAGGTGTATGATGGCAATATTCTCCGATATGGTAGAGCGAATATTACAAGTTTTTATGGATGATTTCTCTGTTTTTGGAGAAACTTTTGCAATGTGTTTACAGAATTTAGACCGTGTACTGGAAAGATGTGAAGAAACAAACTTTGTTTTAAACTGGGAAAAGTGTCATTTCATGGTACGAGAAGGAATAGTCATTAGACACCGAATTTCTAGAAATGGAATTGAGGTAGACAAGGCAAAAATTGAGATTATATCTAAGTTGCCTTTTCCCAAGACAGTTCGAGACATCAAGAGTTATCTAGGCCACGCAGGTTTTTACAGAAGATTTAGTAAGGATTTCTCTAAAATTTTTAAACCTTTGTGCAGGTTGCTCGAGGCAAATAGACCTTTCGAATTTGATGAAGATTGTAAGTAAGCTTTCAAAACTTTGAAGAATGCACTCTTTACATCTCCGATCATAATTGAACCAGATTGGACTTAGTTGTTCGAGCTAATGTGTGATGCTAGTGACTTTGCAGTTGGAGCGGTGCTATGCCAAAAAAGAGGAAAAATTGTGCAACCAGTCTATTTTGCAAGCAAGATGCTTAACGAAGCACAATTGAATTATACTATAACAGAACAAGAGTTACTTGCAGTAGTATTTGGTTTTGACAAATTTAGATCCTACCTAGTGGGAACTAAAGTCATAGTTCATATTGATCACTCAACCCTAAAGCACTTGCTATCCAAGAAGGATGCTAAACCCCGACTAATCCGTTGGATTTTACTCTTGTAGGAATTGATATTGAAATCCTAGAAAGGAAAGGAACTTAAAAATTAAGTGGCAGACCACCTGACAATGATTGGAGAGGAAGCGCAAGTGAAGAAGGGGCTGGATATTCGAAAATCATTTATAGATGAACAAATTCTGGCAGTACGGGCAATTGAACTTCCATGGTTTTCGGTCTATGTGAACTACTTTGTCAGTGGACTAAAGTCCCCAGAAGCCACAACTCAACAGCTCAAAAAGTTTAAAAACTGCAGCCAAAGTCCTTCAATCAGGGTACTTTTGGTCGAGTGTCTTCAAGGATGCACACCTCTTCACTAAGAACTGCGATACGTATCAAAGAACCAGGAATCTAACAGCTAAGAGTGAAATGCCTCTAAACTTCATACTCGAAGTGGAAATCTTTGATGTATGGGGAATAGATTTCATGGGCCTTTTCCCGCCGTCTTTTGGAAATATTTATATTTTTCTTGCAGTTGACTATGTTTCAAAGTGGATTGAGGCCATAGCCACATCAACCAATGATGCAAAAGGTGGTAAAGAAATTCTTGAGAACATTTTCACAAGATACGAAACACCTCATTTCATCATAAGCGATGAAGGATCACACTTTCTAAACAATATGATAGCCAACTTGTTTTCCAAATACAATATCAGGCATAGGGTAGCCACTGCTTACCATCCTCAAACGAATGGACAAGTAGAGCTCTCTAACAGAGAGATCAAAGCAATATTGGAGAAAACAGTAGACCCTTCTCAAAAGGATTGGTCATTGCGGCTTGACGAGGCTTTATGGGCATATAGAACTGCATACAAAACGCCCTTGGGAATGTCTCTGTATCGAATTATATTTAGAAAAGCCTGTCACTTACCACTTGAGTTGGAACACGAAGCCTACTGGGCATTGAAGAAATTCAATTTCAATCTGGAGAAAGCTGGAATGAAGAGGAAGTTAAAGCTGAATGAACTGGAAGAGCTTAATCACTTATCCTATGAGAATGCAAAATTATATAAGGAGAAGGTCAAAAGATGGCAAGATAGAAGAATACATCCAAAGGAGTTCCATAAAGGTCAACAGGTGCTACTCTTTAATTCCAGACTTATGTTGTTTCCAGGCAAGCTGAAATCATGATGGTAAGAATCATTCAAGATCGTGAGAATTTTTTATTATGGAACTGTAGAGCTGATGGATTGTCAAGGCATGCATTTCAAGGTGAATGGAAAAATAATTAAACCCTATTGGGGGAAGAATCTTGGGGCCGAAGAAGCCCTTGTATCTGTAATTGACCTGGTATGACTTCTATTTCTGAGAATCTTTTGTACATCATGTGGATTTCTAATAAATAATAAAAAAAATAAAGAGGATAACAAAATATATGGACAACAGTAAAACTCTGTCTAGGAAAATCCTATCAAGGAAAAGGTATTTAAGCTGACCGTAGGGAACACCTTTTCCTGCGGATTAACCTGGGAGTTGAAAAGTCCAAGTTATTTTGTGTCTATCTAAGGAAAAAAGGATATGGATAATCATATTTAAGTATGTGAACTTTCTAATAAGTTTGTTCTTGTTTCAGCCAATAAAAGAAAGTAAGAAAAACCAAGGAAATTGGAAGGAGTTAGAAAAAAAAATAATGACGGCAGAAAACTGGGTAAATGCGATCGCATTTCTTCCCAGTGCATTTGGAAATGCAATCGCATTTCCAAGATGGTCAAGGGCAGTGACGTCATTTAAATGACGGTCACGTGACCTAATTCTAAGAAAACTATAAATAGCTGACTTAAGGGGGTGTTTGGGGTGCCTATTTTGGAAGTGGGGGTTTTGGAAAACACCCCATTTTTCCAAGTGGGTGTTTGGGCTCCCATTTTCCAAAACCCCTATTTCCCAAACCCCCACTTCACAAATCATTCCACTTTTCTCTCTCCATTTTTCAAGATCACTCCCCATTTCTCTCTCCATTTTCCAAAATCACTCATTTTTCTTTTTTCTTTTCTTTTCTTTTTTTTTTTTTTTTTTGAAAAACCCTATTTCCCAAACCCCCAACTAACCCTTATTATTTTTATTAATTTATTTAATTATTAAGTTTATTATTATTTTAATTTAAAAAATATTATTTTATTATTTTTAACCGCCACGTCAGCACCGTTCTTCTCACATTTGGCACACTAACTATTCTTTAATATGATATTATTTCCATGATTTAATATTTGTTTGCTTTCTTTCTTATTACTTCCTTAGTTGAATAATAAAGTTTTGTTTAAAAATATTTTCCAACCATCTTAGTTAATTTCAAATGATTAAAGTCATAAGGTAAGTTATTCAACCTTCAAAATCAATTTTCCAATGCGTTTTCAAATAGGAGGCAATTAAATAAAAACAAACTCGATTTCTCAACAATGAGGTAATAAGAAAAATAAAAAGTAAAGTCACATATTATATTCAATTGTGCCAAAAGTTTAGTTTTATTATTTTTTTTAAAAAAAAAAACACAATAGACCAAACGTTGAGTCAATTACAACGTAATCAATTTTCAAGTTAAATAAAGAAAACTAAAAAAAAAAAATGTTTTCTATGGTTGAGTTAATATAAGATTCAAATACTTGTATTTAATTTTTAAACATTGGGCTTAATTTGAAAGAAAAAAACTATTGAACTTAGAGTTAATTAAAAAAAAAAAAAGAAAAGAATTTAATCAATTTTAAGTTAAGATAATTATGTGTAAATTGACAAACATAACCCTGATCAATTTGCAAATTAATATATGTAAAACTTATTTTATTTTATTTTTTTGTAATGTAACAAAGTTTTTGATCATGCAGTGACAAACCTTCAAAATTAATTTTCCAATCAATTTGGTTTATTTTTCGACCGTGAGTTTTGACAATATCTATGTTCAGAACAAATACAGGAAATGTAACAAGTGTGGAAAAAAAATTGAAGAATGGAAAATGATTTTTTTTTTTTTTTTTTGAAACTTTGGATTTTTGATCAAAATTGTGACTTAAAATCCCAAATTTACAATTAATGGAAAGAAAATTTTAATTTATTAATTTTAAAAGAATTGTATAACATTGAAAAAAAACTAGGAAATGTAACAAGTGTGGGAAAAAATTGAACAGTAGAAAATGATTTTTTTTCTTCTTTAGAATTTGGATTTTTTATCAAAATTGTGAGTTAAAATCCCAAATCTAGAGTTAGTGAAAGATAATTTTAAATTATTAATTTTAGAACAATTGTATACCATTGATAATTTTTTTTAAAAAAAAAAAAAAATCAGAAACTCAGACTTCAGAAATCAACACCCCAAACACAGACTTCTGAAATCAGACTTCAGAAATCAGCACCCCAAACACAGACTTCCAAAATCAGATTTCAGAAATCAGCACCCCAAACACGGACTTTCAAAACCCCCAGATTTCCCAAATCACCCTATTTCCAAAACCCCTATTTCCTAAACCCCTATTTCCAAAAACCTTCCCCCAAACACCCCCTAAGTGTTTTCCTTCTTCACCAACACTCAAACTCTTTGCATTCAAGTCAACTTCACCAACCTTCCATATTCACTCTCTTTAAAACCGAAAACCCACTCCAAGAATCATGAAAAACACTCCCAAATCATCAATCCCTTGCAAGATTACTCGAGTGCCCAAAATACTGAACAAAGAGCTTAACGCCAAGGGGAACAATCTGAACCGAGCATGCACGGAACACGAAGCGTGAGACCCAAGAGTTTTTCGCTGGCCATTGAGGAACGAAGAACCACTGTTCATACTCCTTCATCCTCGACAATGTCGGCTGCTTCAAGGGATAATCCAAGTGGTTCTCGACAAAGAAGAGCCACACCCACCGATTCTCTCCACCAAACTCAAAGACCCGCGGAAAAACCACATAGGAAGCGCTCAAAAGAATGGTTTGCATGATCCGTGAGATGGGAGCTAAGAGGCGTGCAGCTCTTGAAGAGGAAGCACGATTGCGTGATGCTGAAGAATCTTCCAAAATGGGAGAGAGCTCTCGGCAAAGGGAGACTCCAACGGGTAACGTTTCCAAACCTTCAACTAACCCAACTTCTTCTTTCAGGGACAAGCCCTTTGTGACGTACAGTGTAAAGAAGAAAGACTCCAAAAAGGCTGCACCTGGAAAGCCCCTGATTATTGAGCACCTTAAAGTGGCAAGAATGTCTGTGGATGTGTTCGAAGAGATGATCCGACAGGTTGTTGCACAAGCCCTCATAATTGTTGAAGGTTACATGACTGAGCAAGATGCACTTGAGGAAATAATGGCTGAAAAAGAAAGAGAACTTTATGATATAAGGGATGAAGATGAGTTTGAACGGAAAAGAGACTTGGAAAGTGAGAAGAAAGCTGAGAAAAAGAAAGAAGAAGAAAGACAAGAAGCTAAGAGGGCCACTCAAGCTGAAAAAGAGAGAAAAGAAGATGATAAACTCAGGAGATTGGTTGCTGAACGTCAACTCATTCAGGAAGAAAAAGAAAAAAGAGAGATTCTTCAAGAAGAAGAAGAACGAAGAAAAGAGGTCGAGGATTTTCTTGCAGCCTTTGAGCCACTGCACAAGGCTAAAAGTGAAGCTGAACATCTGCAAGAAGCTGAAGAAGAAGCCCTTGAAGGGCCAAGAGAAGAAAAATAAGAAAAAGAAAAAGAAGCCAGTAAAGGCCAGAATGCGACCACATTTGGGCCACATTCTGAACGAACCTCAAGATAAGGCCATTGAAGAGCAGCAAGCTAATGAGCCCCTCAACCCTTTGTTCGGCGACCCCCACCAGCTGCTGAAAGCACATCTTCAGGAGAGAAAAAGGATGAAGAGAAAATTGAAGGGAAAGAGGTCGAGACCTCCAGTGATAGTGAGACCGAAACAGATTCAAAATTTAAGGAATTGGATGATGACCAAATCCCTATTTCGGCTGCTTTGAGGAAGAGAATAAGAAGATAATTGAGAGTCGAGAGGAGGACAAAGAATAAAAATGATCCAATTTTTGCTAAGAGGCTGAGGATAAGGTCCATGGACGCCTCTCCAATTCCTCCTACTACCTCCACACCTGTCAAGCCAAAAATCAAAACGCCTAAGGCTCCATCACTAAAGAATCTATTCCCTGAAGTCTTCAAGGATGTTAATTTCCAGGAGAAGATGGAGATTATGAGAAGAAGGGACTTCCTGAACGAGAAAGGATTCTCAAACATGGCAGGGACTTTGCCAGACTTTGTAATCAAGGTTATCACCGAATATAAATGGCAAGAGTTCTGCGCTCACCCTCAAGAGGCCCTGGTGCCTCTAGTTCGAGAGTTCTAATCTGGATTAAGGGAGGAAAGCATGAGCATGGCAATGGTGAGGGGAAAAATGGTGAGTTTCTTGTCAGTCGACATCAAAAGGGTATATCGGATCAAAGCATCTTTACATCCCAGAGGAAACGATTCTATCAAGAACCCTTCAGCCAAACATTTAAAGGAAGCATTAAAGATGGTGGCCAATAAAGGAGTTCAATGAAAGGAGTCACAAACAAAGGTGAAGACACTAGTGCCAAGCGACTTAAAGCCAGAACCGGTAGTGTGGCTTCACTTCATCAAAAACAGACTGATGCCCACAACCCACGACAATACAATTTCAGTAGAGAGGGTTATGCTTCTCTACAGCATCATGAAGGGGTTGGAGATCAACATAGGGAGCATCATCAGAGAGGAGATCCTTTCATGTGGAAGGAAGAAAGTTGGGAAGCTAATTTTTGGGTCCCTCATAACCCAACTATGTCAGAGGGTGAAAGTTGTTCGTGGAAAAGATGAGGAATGCAACTTTTTCAGGCCCACTATTGACTTGCCTCTGATAGGGAAGCTTCAACGGAACAATGCACAGAGAAAGGATAAGGCTTCCACTTTCCAAACTACTCCATCTCCGGGGTTGGATCCTGCTTCACCTCCTCAGCACACTCCTGTTTCAGGTCCACACCATCATCAGAGGCCCTTGCATTTGCCTTTCGACAGCTAGACCGGATTGAAGACAAGCTGAAAACATACTGTGTCTATGCGAAAGAAAGAGATGAAGCAATTAGAGAGTTCTACCTCTCTATCGCCCCCAGCATTGCTCATGTTTTCCCTGACTTTCCTAAAGCTCTGCTGCCTCAAGAAGAAAAGGAATCTGACGATGAAAATGAAGATGAAGAAGATGAAGAAAAATCCTCAGAGGACGAATAGGGGAGTTTTCTGATTCCCTTTTACATGTTTAAATTTGTTGTTTATGAATAGTTTAGTTGTTGTTTTTTTTTTTTTTTTTATGTTTTTGCTTGTGTTAGTTGCTAATTTTATTGTTTTAAATGTTTAGGTTGTTCTTAGTTATGTTTTTAGGTTAGTTTTAAGATAGCTTGCTGTTAGGATAGTTTATAATAACTTGGGTTTTTAAACTTTTTCTAAAAAAGATGCTTGCTATTTTTTGGCTAAATCTATGAAACTCTTTGAAAAAAATCAACTTTATGAAAACTTTTTGCTTGAAAAATGTTTTAGAAAAACATGTTTTCATTTGAATTTTCTTTTAAGTCGTTGATGATGATAATTAGAGCTTATTTCTATCTCATAAAGTGTCGCCGTCACAACCCAATTGTTTTCTAGTCATAGGCTTTCCATTGGTCTTTTTCTTTAAAAACTTTTCTTAAGTCTAAACTTCCTCATGTTTAACCTTTCTAGCACACTAGGAGAGTTTAGCCTTGATGCTTAGAAAAACAAAAAGCCTCATGTTAAGCCCATGCCTAAAAAAAACAAAAGTCAATGAGGGCATTGCCTATCTTAAGTTGGGGGGGGGGGGGTGCTTTACTTTGTAAATATGTATTTTGTGTAAATTTGAAATGCTAGAAAGAAAATATATGCTCAGTATATATCATCCAAAAACAAAATGAAAATATACGAGAGTTACTCCTTCCTAGAGTTTACTAGGTAACCAAGGGCATTCATGACACCCATGGTTTGCCACTGCATGAAAGGTTTACTTAAGGAAGTGAGTATTAGTCCAAGTTCGTTATCTTTGCTTGTAGGTAGATATCTTCACCAAAAAGTGTCGATAAGCTAGAATGAAGGTAAATGTGACAACAAGAATTCTCTTGGGAGAAAAGAAAAAGAGTTGAATAAAAAGAGCACCAACAGTCAAATAAGTTTGGGGGAGATAGAAAAGGTATAGTAAACTCATGTATGCTCAAGGAACCTCAAATATTAGTTTTTCTTAACTAAAAGAACTACACTAGGCTCAATGAGTAGTAGTTAGGTAGTTTAAACATATTGAATAGGATGGACTAGAGAGAGTTTTGCTTTGAAAAAGAATAGTAGAAATCTTCATGCCTAGGAAACTTAGAAGTTGTGATTGGAACTAGAGTAGAAACCTCTCCTGAAAGGCAACTTTTTACAAAACGATGAGAAACATGTTTACTTGATTCCATATGGTTTATTCATGAAATTTTGGTTTGCAATTAAAATTGATCTCTAACGTTCTGATTGGCTATTGCTTGAGGACAAGCAATGAGTTAAGTTTGGGGGTATGATAAGGGTCGAAAATATACCTATTTTACCCTTATATTTAGCTCATTATCTTGTCAAAGTTGTATGTTTTAGATCAAATTTACTTTCCCGAGCTCAAAAAGTGTTAAAGTTGATTAATTAGGGAGTTGAGAGTCATGTATGTCAAATTATGCTTATTTGTGCTCAAAAGGACCCATTTTGATAAGAATTTGACTTAGTTTGGTGTTTTGTAGAAAAACAGAGGATATCTGGACTTTTCAGAAATGCGACCGCATTTCTAGGCAGATGAAGGCAGTTCCGAGTCCGTTACGGGTCGTTTTGAATGAGTGTTTTGCACACCTAACCGGCTGTTTTGACTCTTAAACTGAGTGGCCTACCTACCAGCACCATTTTCGTGGCTCCTCAACTACTCCCCACACTATATAAGGCCTCGATTCGAAGGGAAATTTAAGACGCCCATGAGTAGGGATGCCCGAGGTCCTTCTTAGAAGACTGAATTCTAACCTTTAGTTAGACATCAAACCTGAGTGTTTGTAGAGATTTTCACCCTATTCCCACTTGTAAAGGAGAGTAGAGTGTCGAGGGAACTCTAGAAGGATTGGATAAAAGAAAAAACCCTAGTTTTAGCTACTGCACCTTATTTCCAGCAATTGTTCTTTTCATTATTTCTGTATTTTTACTTCATTATGTCAATGAAAAGTTATTCTTTTGAATCTTATTCCATCATGTGTAGCTAAATTCCATTGAGGGGTTCAATATAGTGAATTCCCTTATTGTTTAAATGGCTTGAAAGTGTTTATTTGCTTAAGTTATATTCATTGCATGTCACTCTTTATTGAATATCATTATGAATCTTGCTGAGTTTAAATTGATAACTTAGACTTTGCATGCAACGTGAGTTTGATCCTGAAAGGGACAAGCAATATCGATTTTCATAAACGTGATATAGGAGAAATGGCTTGAGAGAGTGCATTCGGTGTTATAGGGAATGACTACCTTATAACAACTATAGGGTTATAGGTTGCATGCATGAACTATCTATGTCGGAGTCAAGTCACAGAAATGTGCATAATGGTACTCGCTTAGCCATCTAACGGTTCTTGGGAGCAAGGCCAAATAGAAGTTAAATTTGACCCAATGCATGAATAGACTTAGGTTAAATAAGCCATGATTAGAGTTATTCGTCTTAGGGTTGAAGCTGTATTGAACACCTCATTTGTTTATCATTGTTATTCTTTACTTGTTTATTTTGTTTGTTTTTCAAAACCATCATCAATTATTTCTTTGGTTATCTTACTTAAGCAATTTTTGAACAGTTTCTTCTTCAAATCTTTGTTTCCAATTAGTCTCTGTGGGATCGATACCTTTGGAATACTTCCAGAGATTTTATTACTGCATGTGATAGTGTATACTTGCACTAGGTTGGCTGAATTATTCTTAATCTTTATTTCTCATCTTTTCTAACATCCATCATTCAGTCCCAACGCTTGCCAATCCTTTTTAGTCTCACCTTTTATTATCTTCATGTTAGTCAATGGGGACATTGACTCGTTTAAGTTTGGGGGGCCAGTTTTGTATTTGTACTCTCTTATGTATCATGTTACCTATTGCTAGTGCTATAAAAAAAATAATAAATAATGTGTAGAAAAGCAAGGAGATACTCCTTCTTGAATAAACCAAGTAATCAGGGGCAGACGTGACACCCACGATTTCCACTGCATGAAAGGTTGGTTTGGGAAGTGAGTATGCGCTACAGTCTTAATAGTGAGGTATGCTCGTAGTCAGCTACTTTCACCACAAAGTGTTAGTATGTTAGAACGAAGGTATAGATGATTATGAGACTCTCGTTTGTAAACAAAACAAAGAAAGAAAGAGAAAGCCTAGCAGCATATTAAATAAGTTTGGGGGAGGGAAGTTTGCTTTTCTTTTCCATTGTGGAGAATCAGGATGGCTTGGGAAAGGGATAAGATAAAGGTTAGGTAGAATAACAGGCAAAAGAGGTGGGAATGCATGCGAATGTTTTATCTTGAGAGGTTCGAGTGAAGGCCTAATATTAGAGAGACTTTATGGTTGATCTAGAGTGTTAGGAGCCGAGTTCTTTCCTGAAAGGCGTACTCACAAACTAAACTTTCCTATGAAATGCACATCTTTTCTTTCTTATTTTTACTAACTTGTTAATATTGCTTGATGAAAAGCAATGGCTTACGTTTGGGAGTGTGACAACGCTCATTTATGTGTGTTATTTAGACCTAAATGCTTAAGTAATTGTTTGGAAAGCAAGGACTTTATACCTAAAATCTTATAATTTTTAGTCTTTTTAGCAAAATTGGTAGAAGCATGAAGGAAAGCTTATTTTGTGCAAAAAGGGGTTATTTTGTAAAGAATTTGTCCAAGTAATGTTTTTGTGTAGGAGTCTCTGAAAGGAGAATGCGCCTGTATGAGGAGATAAAGGTTAGCAGAGCAAAAAGGAGTTAAAAGCTGCAAGATTGCGCCTGCATCTGGACCTGAAGATGTAGTGAATGCGATCAAGTTGTGCCCGCAAAGCCATATAAGGAAAGAAGCCCCATGCTGAAGACAGAATTGTCAAAGCAGAACACAGAGTAAATTGCACCCGAGATGCGGCCGCAATTGGGATTTCTGACAGAATTCAGAGATTTGCGGGATTTGCACAGAAACATTTGAATATTCCCCAATCCGACATCAAATCTCCGAGTATCATGGATTCGTACCTTCCAAGGCTTTCTCTCACTGATCTCGCCAGCCAACCTTACCTTCCATGGTCTATAAAAGGGGACCAAGGTGCAAGAAGCAAGAAGAGCTCGGTGTTTGGGAGTTTTCGTCCTTAGGATTTTATTTTAGTTCTCTCTTCTCACCTTATAACCACTTCGAGTTCTGGATCCCTCAACCTCTGTCAGCTCTTTTAATCGAAAGAAGAAGAAGAGAAAGGCTACTTTCTCCTTGAAAAAGGGCAAGCGCTAGCTAGATAGAAAGAGAGAGGTCCTGAGTTAAGTCGAGTCTTTATTTTATGTTCTGTACTCTGTAGTTTCCAACAAGTTGTTTTCATTATTCATTTACTTTTTGGTCGTAAGTGAAACCCTTTTGTACTCAAGTTATTCTTTAATAGTAATTCATCATTTTTCTCCATGTCAAGTTTGTCTTTCATTATGTCTTACAATTTTATTTATATCATGAGCTAAGCTTCTATTTAGGGGTTCAAATATGTGGATTCCTTGAGTAGAAGTAAGCCCTGCCTATGCAAAAGCAACCTTGCTCCCTTTAGCATTGTTTTTCTTTGTTGAAATTAAGGTTTAAATGTTAGCTTAAACTGATCAATTAGGTTAACATAGTTTGCATTTAACTAATGGCCGAAAGGTTGGAGTTAAAGGTGTGGGTTTGAAAAGCAATAGTGGAAAAGATCCTAGAAATAGGACTTTGACTTCTTGCAACCTAGAAATAGGACTGGAACCACTAGGGTTTTTCAGAGTCGTGAGTACTATTCATCTGAGCAACAGCTAGCCCTAGAAATAGATCTCTAGCTAGCTTAGTCTCCTAAAGGCACCTACAACGAAGCTGAATAGGAGTTGGACTTAACTCACAATCTGGTTGTCAGGGGATTGCGGGCACAAACTGAATTATGCTATCTGCACCATGTCTATGTGGGCAACATAGATAGTGTGGCTCAGCCGTTTGCAAGACCTGAGCAATTTGTGGGCACATAGGTGGAGGAGGCGATCTACTGCTCAATGTTGAGACTATTTGAATTTCCCTACTTATCTCATTGATTTTTAATGTCTTTATTATCTTTTTGCTTTAATCTTAAAACCAAAACTGCAATCAACTATTTTTATTTGGTTATCAATCGTGACCGCAAATTTAGAGGAGGCTCGTATTTTACAGAATTGTGTGTTAACTTAACTAGTCACTATCTCCCTTGGGTACGATATCCAAAATACTTTCCGCTTTATTACTTGATAGTGTATACTTGCACTAGAGCAGTGTCATAGCACACACGCGTCATAGGGCCTTGGCCAGCCGGTCATCAGTTGGCTCTTCAATGGCTTTGTTGCCAGTTGGGTACCTGAGGGATGGTAGTCGAAAAATCATATTAATCCGCTTCGTTGAAAAATCCACCACCCTATCACTTAGGAGCATGGTTGTCTGCATCTCTCCCCCATTTTGTGCAGCCCACTAGAGTTTTAGTCCAAGTGGGAGTTTGTTGGGTTTTTTGTCCTAAAACTCGTGGATAGTAAATGTAACAAAGGTAAATATAATGATATATTCGTTGTTGAAGTAATTCAATTTCTGGTTGTTGGATGGTTGTTTTAATTATGTATTAATTAACCCAAATCCAATAAACAAGAATCCTTGGCTATGGTATGAACACTTGAACTTTATGTAGTGACATAAAAGTGGATCAAGTTCAAGTAATAGCCTAAACGGTCTATAGTAGAGGGATAAGACTGGGTACCTTATCCTAGGAAAAACTATGTGACGTGGCCCACTTTGTTTTAGTACAAACGATGTGATCTTAAATCGTTCATGTAGAGACATACGAGTGGGGGCGTCCTATGCGAAAGAAGTTTGCATAAGACCGGACCACAAAATAAGTCACTTTCACTTTATAACGTCGTTTACTCTGAAACTGTCTATTTCAAGCGATGACCTAGGTAACTCGATCTTAATCCTGAGCTAACTATGAACTCCTATTTGATCGAGTGGGGGCATCCTATGCGAAAGAAGTTTGCATAAGACCAGACTGCAAAATAAGTCACTTTCACTTTATAACGCCGTTTACTCTAAAACTGACTATTTCAAGCGATGACCTAGGTAACTCGATCTTAATCTTGAGCTAACTATGAACTCCTGTTTATTCAAGATTATCCTTTGATTTGCATGGGTTGGCTGAACATCGCCGACTCAATCAGTTCCTACCATTTGTGGACATAGTCTTGTAAGAAGGAATTCACTCCTACCCGACTTTAGGGATAGTAGAGAGGTTGTTCCCTTAAATGCTGACTCCAGATCGTGAACAAAGGCGAGCCACCCTCTCATTCGCCCGAAAGGTTTTAGGTTTAGTGGTCGGACCACAAATCAATTGTTCATTAGGGACTCAGTGGGGACTTAAGGAACAAGAAGTATGACTGTAGGGGTAAAACGAATTTTTGACCTAGCTATAGTTACGAAGAACCTATGAAGGATTGACTTACTGATCACGGTTATATCGGGTGGACATAAATATATCTACAGTGAAGGGAGTGCAACTACGGGCTATAGTGGAGTGTCCCGTTAGAATGTTGGTTAACTAAGTTAAAAGAATATAACCGGTTAATCTCGGATCGTTGGAGCCCATGATTTGTAGGTTCATTAGGTCCCCCTGCTAGCTCAAACAGATTAAACCTTAGAACAATGTGATGAAAAAGTTTGAAACGTTCAAACTCAATAAAGGAAATTACCGTTAGTTATATGCGATATGTTTAACGTTTTATGTTTAATTATGGATTAAACTATATTTTGAGAGAATGAAAAATATTTAAATATGGTTTAAATATTGTATACATGAATAAGGATTCATGTTTGAGAAGTTGGTTTTGAGAGAAGTCGGGGTTGGTGCAATTATTTGATTTAATATTTGATATTAAATTAAATAAATATAATTAATTAAATTTTGTTTAATTAATTAGTTTAATTAAAATTAATTTTGAATTGACTTTAAAAATGATTTTAGACATTCATTTAAATCAATTGATTATAAATGAATTTATCAAAATCATTTTGATTTTCAATTCATGAAAATCCAAGAGATTGACACCAACCACCATGACTCCTTCAATTGTGAGTTGTCTTAATATCCTTAATTGAAGTTGCATGTTAGTGTACTTTAAAAGAAGGATAATGGGCTGAGATTGAAGAGAGTGAATGGCTGGAGTTTTCCATGAAAGAAAAGGAAATTATCTCTCTCAAAAGAGTATGTTCCTTATGCAAAAAAACCCATTCTTTTCTTCTACAAATTCATCACATAAGAGCTCCCACAATTTCATTCTAAGGCCGGAGAATAGCAGGGAAGACTCTAGCGGTAGTCCACGAGTCGTTCGTGTAAAGAAACTTCCAATGAAGCGATTCAATTTCAGCTTGAAAGGTTAGTTTCTCTAATGCTCTGTTTTTGTTTTTGTTTTCAAGAATTCTTTCTCTTTAGAAATTAATCAAATCCAAGGCCTAAGATTCGTAATCGCTTTCGCTCGAGTGTTTGTACACTTTTTAGGGAGAGGACCTGACTTCGGTGGAAAACGCTTTTTCACACATCAAAACTCGCTTCTTCATGATAGCTAGACGGGTCTGAGTGTCTGGGGAGCTTCCACTTGAACTTCTACTCTCGACCTCTTAGTGGGAGTCTTCATTGGCCGAGGAACAACTTGTTCTCTCCTCGCAAGCGACGGTGATGATTGTGTCTTCGCTTGCTATGCTGCCTCAGGGAACCATCTTTTCTTTTTCTCCTCTTAGATCTTCTTTCAACTGCACTGTGTTCTTGCTCATGTTCGATCAAGTCCTCGAATACTGCTTTCTTTTGGTGCACGAACAGGTCCTCGAGCACATTTTCATCCTCTTTTGGTGGGGCGAGATTTGCTCTTTAGACTGCACCTCAGGATCTAGTGCAGACTCTGCTTCTAGCTCTATTTGCGCCATATTTGCAGTCGCAAAATTCTCTGCAAAATCTTTTGAATGGCCCTTAGAAGCGAGCACAAACTCTTATTCCTCTTTCTCAGTGGTATCCATTGAGTCTTCCAGGCAAGCGGCGACGAAGTCTAAAGCAACTTGCTCTTCTTCATCGATTTTCTTCCTTTCAATCTCCCTTTCCGCTTCCTTTTTTCTTCCTCTTTCCTCAGATAGTTGCTCGTCTCTAATTTGGCCTGCCATGGCTTTTGCAAGCCATATAGAATCAGCTACTAATCTAGTCGGGGAGGTTTACCTTGAGGTTTCGACCATGTAGAGGCCGAACGAACTGCTTGTCGTGTGCTTACTTGTTGCGAAATTGAAGACGTATTAGAAACCTATTTCAGCCGCTCAGAAGAAGAAACCCTTGAAGTGGTTTCTTCAACCGATGAGCTAATGAAGGCTTCATCTTCTACAGTTCTTCCTTTGTGGGTTGAAAACATAAAGTGTCGGTGGAAATTTTTTATTTAAATGACAGCGAAATCCGACGATGTGGATGGTCGCACTGGCTGATTGGAGTGAATGGGGCTTGGCAGGATTTTTTAGGTCGAGAGAGACGTTGGGGAAGTTCAGGTAAATGTTTGACCAGTGTCAAATTTTCCCTCTATCTGTACGTTTCGAACTTCCCTTAAATGAACTTTCAATTTTAATTGACATCACTTTGGCCCTTTAGATTTTACTGAAATTGTGCCCGCAAATCCATCGCAATGTCCTCCCAAAAAAAAATTCTTATTTAGCTCAAGGTTGGTTTGCGATTGCATTTACGTTGTAAATTCTACCTTTCTTCCAATTGCCTTTTTCCTATACTAACTTATTTTATGTACACTTATTCAAAATGATCAAAATGTTCACATAGGATAAGCATACAAAATTACGCAAGTCTTGGTTCACAAAACTTGATTTTCTTGTTTTTCTACTACTCTAGACATGTTTGTTCTATCTTTTTGAAATATTTTGGCTTTAAAAACAAGGAAAAATAAAACAAAGCACTAAATAGATACAAAAACAAAACTAAAACTATCATACATATCATACATATCTTACACAATTTTCACTTTTGAATTACTTTTGATCAATGGAGACCTTTTCCTTACCTAGACCTTATCTCTTAGGGTTTTCCGTGTTGCTCTGTAGGGTTCCTATTGGTTTATTCCTCATTTCTTTAGCCAGCTACCCAATCTGAGATTCAAGACTCCTTAAGGAAGCTGTTTGACTTTGCATTGCAGCATCATTCCTAGTCATCAGTTCCCTCATTAGATTTTCCAAGTTAGTTGTGGATTGGGGTTGCACTTGCATTGGCTGCTGCATTTGCGGTTGCAAAGGCTGTGCAATCTTCGAGGCCACTAAATCTGGTTGGTTATCCCTGCTTGACAAATGGGGTTGTATTTGATGTGCTCGCATTTTGTCCTCCCCAAGACAAATTAGGGTGTTGTCTCCATCCAGGATTATATGTATTAGAACAAGGATTTATTCTATTTTGTGTTTCTACAAAACAAACTAAAGCTGGATTTTGCTGTCAATCTTCAAATGAGTGTTCTTCATTGCAAGTTGTACACATGAGGGTTGACACTTGATTTACGGCTGCAACTTGAACTTGGTTTCCCATAGTTAGATTCATGAGCATATCATTCATAGTCAGCATTCATTCTGAGAGTGTTTCTATATGATTGACTTCTTGGACCTTAACACTACTCCCTGAAGGTGTTTCTTCCTCTCCCCATTGACTGTGGTTTGCAACAATAGCATCTAGAATTTCATTTCCCTCATTGAAGGTCTTTTTATGCAAAGAACCGTTAGCTGATGCGTTGACTAATGTCGTAGAAGCTTGAGTCAATCCATTATAAAAATGCTCTACAAGAAGACATGCGGGTAAGCCATGGTGTGGAAATTTCCTTATTAGCTTCTTGAAACGTTCCCATGTTGTGTCTACCCCTTCTTTCTCCTCGATTTGAGCATTCTTTGTGGGCAGAAATATTTCAAGAGAAATTTTTCAGCAAGATCATCCCATGTGGTGATGCTATCCGGTGGAAAAGAATCTAACCATGCTTTTGCATTACCCTGTAAAAAAAATGGAAAAAGTTTCAAACGCAAGGTCTCGTTAGATACTCTATTGAGCTTAAATGAGTTGCATATCCTCAAAAATTGCTTCATGTGCTTGTGGGGATCTTCACTAGGAAGTCCTGCAAATTGGCCTATTGTTTGAAGCATTTGGAACATAATTGGCATGAGCTCAAAATGATAAGCATCGATGACTGGCTCAACAATTCCTGTATTGAGGTTGTAGAAAGCTGCGGTCGCATAATCCCTTATGGCTCTATTCCTTTCATCTGCAATAAGTATGAGATTATTTGGTGCCACATCTTGATTTTGCACATTGTTAGGTTGTGCTTCTCTTTGCTGCACACCGAGAGGGTCTCCAACAGGTGGTTCCATCGCAATTTCCTGTAGAAGAATTCCTTCTAGGGGTTCTTGCTTTTGAGCTTCTCGTAGTTCCTTCAACTTTCTTCTTTACTCCTTACGGCGCTGTCTAAAAGTCCTCTCTATCTCAGGGTCAAAATTATATTCAGGTCTTTTGAGCATACACCAGTTCAATCGGCAAAGAAATCCCTGCAAAAATAATTAGTGTCCTGTGACAGAGGATTTTGCGGTCGCAAACCGATCGCAATTCCAATTTTACAAAAACAAAAACTTGTGTTAATCAACCATTTCACAAAAATTTTCCTGACAACAGCGCCAAAACCTTGGTTCGCACGTCCTTGGGTGCTGTTGGCACACAACACCAGCCAGCCTAAGAGCAAGTATACACTGCCATGTAATAAAGTGGAATGTATTCTGGATATTGTACCCAAGGGAGATGGTGACTAGCTTAATTAACTCACAATTCTGTAAAATATGAACCTCCTCTAAATTTGCGACCACGATTGGTAACCAAATACAATTAGTTGATTGGGATTTTGGGTTTAAGACAAAAAAACAAAGCAACAAAGACGTAAAAACAGATTAAAATATCAATGAGCATTAGATCACCTCCACCTGTGCGCCCACAATTTACACAAGCACAACAGACGACTGAGACACACTATCTACGTTACCGACATAGACATGATGCAGATAGCATTTCCTAGTTTACGCCCGCAATGTTGGGTTTTATGCCCTAAAACTTGTAGATAGTAAATGTACATTTGACCGAACATTAATAAAAGTGATGTATTATTCATGTTTGTATTATATCTTGTCTTATTAACCCTAATCCAATAAACTAAACATCCAAGGCTAATAGAATGAGGATTGAACTAGTATGTAGGGACATACGGGGATCAATGTTCAAGGTTTAGCCTAAAGGGTCTGTAGTATAGGGATAAGGCTGGGTACTTTATCCTGGTGACACTATGGATACGGCCCGCTTTGTATATTGATACAAACGTAATGATCCAACGCGTTCATGTAGTTGACATACGAGTGGGGGTATCCTGTGCAATGAGTTTGCACAAAGACCGGACCGCAAAATAGTTAACCACTAACTGTAACACCGTTAGTTAGCTCGGTTTCTATTTCACTAGGATGACCTAGGCAACTTGGCCTTAATCTTGAGTGGATTATGGACTCCTGTTCATGAGCAATTGTCCTTTGATTTGTACGGGTGAGAGTGGCCTGTTCGCTGACTCAATAAGCCTATCATTTTGGGGACAAGACCGAGTGGGGAGCTGGGAACATAGTCTTACAAGATGGAATTCACTCCTTCCTGATATTAGGGTAAGTAGAGGTGTGTTCCCTTAAGTGGTGTCTCCAGGTCTTGAACAATGGGCCCTACCCTCTTTATGGCACGAGAGGGACTTTTGTTTGTTGGTTGGACCTCAAACAGGTTGTTCATTAGAGGAGCACTGGTACTTAAGGACTAAAAGGTAGCCCAGGGGTAAAACGGTAATTTGACCTAGCTGGGGTACGAACACACGTGAAGGGCTAGCTTGCTGTTGATGGTTGATATCTGTGGACACAGAAATATGTCTGTAGTGAGAAGAGTGCAGTTGTGGTTCAATAGTGGAGTGAACCACAGTTAACGAACATTGATTGATTTGCTTAATGAGTTTAGCCAATTAATCTCACATCGTTGGAGCTTCTGATCTGTAGGTCCATTAGGTCCCACCGGTAGCTCTATAAGGGCGTTGAGGTAAATTTCTAAGCGAGAATTGAATATTCGAAAGGGTTCGAATATTAAGATAAAATATGAATTTGATTCATATTAAAAACTATAGGTTATAATTAATGCACATATGATGTACATTAATTCTATAGTTAATTTGAGAGTTAAATAATTAAATATATGATATTTAATTGTAATATTAATTAGTTGGTGAATTAATTAATATTTCGGTTTTAATTTAATTGTAATTAAATTTGATTTAATTAAGTTATATTGAAACTATAGGTTATATGGAGTTTATTTTGTATAAATAGGTTTATACAAATGAAATTTAATTAAATTAATAGTTAATTTAATTAAAAGATTAATTAATATTATTTAATATTAATTAAATCTTTTCCCATCAGTTAGGTTAACTGATGGGAACGTGTCCTCCATCCTTTTCTCAGTCTTGCGTGAATGAGAGAGTTTTAAGTAGGGAGTTGGGCATTTTTATGGAGAAACTTTTTCATTCGGTTGGAACTCCCTCTCTCGCTCAATCCCAAGATCTCTCTGCATTTTTCCTCTCAAGAAAATACAGAGAACTTCTTCCCATAGATTCCTTAGAGATTTGATTTGGTTCCCACAAGCCATTCAACTCCAATCCTTAGGAGAATACCAGTGCAACTGCGTGGTGGTGTTCGTGGGAGATTTGCAGCATCAAAAGAAAAGTTCTCGCTGCTGGAATTTTCTGTCAAACTGAGTTTTTTGGCAAAACGAATCAAGAACGACCTTAATAGTAAGTATTCTTGATCTTGGATCGATAGGATCCTTATTAGATTAGATCTAAGAATCTTAATTTCAGTTTAAGCATGTTTTATACCTATGTTACAGCATGTGTAATTTATTTTTCTGCTGTAATTTTGTTTGTCGTCGTATTGGTATCCCAATCGGCGTTTAAATTCGAAAAAGGTCTCTAACGTCTTCCGCTGCTTAGGGCTATTATCCCTACAATTGGTATCAGAGCCAGGTTTCTAATTTTAAACGTTGTTGTTGAGATTTGCGATTGGCTTTGATCGGTGGGATTAATTGCATTGTGAATGGATGGTTTGCGATAAACTGTTTAGATTTAATTGGCCTTAGAATTTATGATTTTTTATGCGATCAATTGTAAGGACCCCTGTGTTTTTGGGCATAAAATCATAATTATCGAGTCTGTATAGTCCGGGTTTGTTTTGGCTTGAAGATCGATGAAAATCGAGGCGAAAATTGATGAAATTCGTGAAGCACAGTCGCAGATCTGCCCAAGAAAAAGCTCCAGACGCAACAGCATCGGGACGCTTAGCATTGCGCGTCCCGACGCTGTGCCTAAAGCGTCTCGACGCTGTCGTGATTTCGTGCGGTAGTTGGATTTACATGCAGACGTGGGTTGAAACCCTAATTGGCCGGTTCGGTTCGTGTGAAACGGTTGAGCTGGGACCGGTTTGGTCCGGTTCAACCCGGTTTGGGCGCGGTTCGAGGTTTTCAAGTCCGGTTTGAAGCGGTTCGAGTCGGTTCAAAAGTTCTAGATCGGTTTTGGAGCAATTGGCCGGTTCGGTTCGTGTGAAACGGTTGAGCTGGGACCGGTTTGGTCCGGTTCAACCCGGTTTGGGCGCGGTTCGAGGTTTTCAAGTCCGGTTTGAAGCGGTTCGAGTCGGTTCAAAAGTTCTAGATCGGTTTTGGAGCAGTAGATTGTTGTAATAGGATAGTTTTAAAGCTTTATTAATGTAATTTTGCTTTAATTTATCCTAGGGGCCAATTAAATCGGTTTATTCGCTATTTAAATGCTTTGTGGATGTCATTTTAATTTAATCCCACCTTAGGTTATAAAGCATGCTCATGCATTATGTATATTATAATATGATTATAATATTTGATTGATAATGCATGGATTTTCATGATTTTTTTATATATGGTTGAGTTATCTAAGAATCATGAAAATGAGATAGCATGATGCATGCAATTACATAGTTTTAATATAAGAGTTATTTTTAAAAATGAATTGTTTGCAGCATGCTACTATGATTTACCATTTTTGGCAATAATTAAATGTTAATTTATTAAAAATGGAAATCAAGTTGCATTGAGCAAGAAACATCCATAGATTAATGTAAAAGTTATATTAATTTTCATGCAATGCAAAGTGTATAGTTTATAATTTGATTAATTTGAATATGATTGTTAATTAAATTAAACTATAGTATGCATGATTATAGGGCTAATCATTAAAATTTTGAAATAGTTTAAAATTTATGCTTAGAAACCGTCAATCTATAATCAAGAAATGCATGCTCACATAGGATCTTAGGTTAAAATGAATTAATTTTGAATAAGTTAAAATTAATTAGACCTAAGATCATTTTCTAATGGGATTAGAAATTTTTACTTAGTTTTAAAATAGTTGTAATGAACTAAGTAGGACAAACATTCCTGTGATTATAAGGGAACTCTACCAGTAAAGTTCTGTCTAAGGATTGGAGGTATTTAAGTTGACGGTATACGGAACACCTCCGACCTTGGAACTGATCTGGAACACCGAAGTTGAATTAATCACAGGTTAATGTTAGAATAATGTCGCTAGGTTAATTAAATTTGTTTAATACACCTAGACATTAAGTCTTATTATAATAGTTATAATAGGACTAGACTTAGATAAATGACTTAGCCGGATTCATCTAGGTTTAATCAAACCCTAAAATATCCGATAGGTTACTTTAGTGGGAGGAAAATTCCAAAACTTTACTTAAATCGAGTTTTGCTCCTACGTCCCTATATAGTTCACACCGTGAGATCCATGCTCGGCTTCGTGTCGTTTTAGCGCGGCCTCCCTTCGGAAAGTGTTTGCATGGATCAATACCAAGGTGAATGGGGAAAGTGACTATAGTAAGTGGGAGCGGGACGCGTGTCAACGTATCCCTCGGTCTCCAGCCCTAGGTCACAACGTGAGATTCCTATGATCTGCCTGCGTGTTGCCCTGGAGCAACCATCCCTTCGGAGGGCCTGATCATAAGATTCGGAACACCGTGAACTCCTGAACAGGATAGGGTCGCTTAGGCTAATTACCAACAGTTGTCTTTCCTAACAGTAGCCTGTTGGTCCGTGCCTCTGAGATCTGAAAGTGGGAGGGTTACACTTACGAGGATGAGTTAATTGGTTAACAAATCCTTGACCGAACAACGGTGGTTAATGTCTAATGGAATATGAGTTATTCTGGGATTAGAGATTAACTGAGAAGAGTCTCATTTTAGAGGAGGAACAACTAATCACCCTTCGGTGGATGTTCTTCTAAACCTCTAAAGCATCGTTGCATAACCCAATCAATAGTTTTATTAGGGTTCTTTGATTGCTTGTTTGCAAAATTGATTGGATGTATGCAATTGTTTGTATTGCTTGTGTGATGGGTTAAGGCAAAGATTACTAATACGGTCATTTGTTTGTTTTTCAGCAATGTCCTCCTCTATTATTTCCTTGCTTAAAAACGAAAGACTAACTGGCGAAAATTTCCCCACATGGAAATCGAATTTAAACACCATACTCGTGGTAGAGGATCTTAGGTTCGTCTTAACTGAGGAATGTCCTCCAGCCCCTGCTAGTAACACAGTGCAAGCTGTGAAGGACTCCCACAAACGCTAGACGAAGGCCAACGAAAAGGCCCGAGTCTACATATTGGCTAGCTTATCTGAAGTTTTGGCCAAGCGTTACGAAAACGTGGAAACTGCCAAGGAGATTATGAATTCCCTGGAGGATATGTTTGGACTCCCGTTCTATCAACTCCACCACGATGCCTTGAAGAATGTCTTCAACGCCAAGATGCAAGAAGGTCAGTCTGTCCGGGAACATGTCCTGGATATGATTAACCAGTTCAACATTGCTGAGGTGAACGGCGGGGTAGTCTGCGAGCGGAATCAGGTTGCATTCATTCTCCATTCGCTTCCTCCTAGCTACATGCAATTTAGGACGAATGCTAGTATGAACAAGATCCAGTTCAACCCTACTACCCTCCTCTCGGAGTTACAAATTTATGAGTCCATGCTGAGAAGCAAAGGCAAAAGTGTGGTGAAATGAGAGGCCAATGTGGCCCATTCCAAGAAAAAGTTTCTGAAGGGTTCATCCTCAGGGACTAAATCTGTACCCCAGGCTTCTTCATCGAAGCAAATTCAGAAGAGGAAGGGAGACAAGGGGAAGGCTCCTGCACAAGCTGTGCAAGGTAAGGGAAAGGCCAAGGTCGTGGCCGACAAGGGCAGATGCTTCCACTGCAATGTGGATGGTCACTGGAAGCGCAACTGTCCCCGTTACCTCGCTGAGAAAAAGAGAGAGAAAGAAGGTAAATTCGATTTACTGGTTTTAGAAACTTGTCTCGTAGAACATGATGAGTTCGCCTGGATATTAGATTCAGGAGCCACTAATCATAATTGCTCCTCTTTTCAGGGAAATGATTTCCAGCAGCTGGCTGATGGTGAATTGACTCTCAAGGTTGGAACGGGAGAGGTCGTTTCAGCTCGTGCAGTGGGAGCTGCAAAATTATTTTTTAGAAATAAGTATTTAATTTTAGAGAACTTGTATTTGGTTCCTAGAATTAAAAGGAATCTTATTTCAGTTTCTGCTTTACTTGAACAAGATTATACTATTTCATTCTTGCTTCATGAAGCTTTAATTTCTCGGAATGGAATATATATTTGTTCAGCTAAGCGTGAAAATAATTTATTTGTGTTAAGACCTACCGACGCTAAGGCTAAGTCATGAGATGTTTAAAACGGTCGAAACACAAAACAAAAGGCAAAGGATTTCTCCTCTATGTAACAACACGTATCTTTGGCACCTTCGTCTAGGTCATATCAACATCGATAGGATCGATCGTTTGGTTAAAGATGGACTTCTAACTGATTTAGAAAATACATCTTTACCGCTTGTGAATCTTGTCTCGAGGGTAAAATGACCAAGAGGCCTTTTACTTGAAAAGGTTATAGAATCGAAGAACCACTTGAGCTAATACATTCGGATCTTTGTGGTCCAATGAATGTAAAGGCTCGAGGTGGTTATGAATATTTCATCTTTTTCATAGATGATTATTCGCGATACGGTTACTTATACCGAATGAGCCATAAGTCTGAGGCTCTTGAAAAGTTCAAAGAGTTTAAGACTGAGGTAGAAAACCAGTTAGTTAAACAATTAAAATACTTCGATCTGATCGAGGTGGAGAGTATTTGGATCAAAGATTCCACGACTATATGATATAACATGGAATCCAATCCAAACTCTCAACACCTGGTACACCTCAGTAAAATGGTGTATTAGAAAGGAGAAACAGAACCCTGTTAGACATGGTTCGTTCTATGATGAGCTATGCTCAATTGCCTAGCTCGTTTTGGGGGTATGCAGTAGAGACTGCAATACATATTCTTAACAACGTTCCCTCAAAAAGTGTTTCTGAAACTCCTTTTGAGTTATGGAAGGGGCGTAAACCTAGTTTGCGTTACTTTCGTATCTACGGTTGTCCTGCACACGTGCTAGTGACAAATCCTAAAAAACTGGAACCACGTACTAGAATATGCCAATTTGTTGGATACTTGAAAGAAACGAGAGGTGGTCTTTTCTACGACCCTCAAGATAATAAAGTGTTTGTATCGACAAATGCAACTTTCTTGGAGGAAGACCACATTCGAGATCATAAACCACGAAGTAAGTTAGTATTAGGAGAAGCTACAGAAGAATCAACAAGAGTTGTTGATGAACCTGGTCCTTCAACAAGAGTTGTTGGAGAAACCAGTTCTTCTCGTCAATCTAGTCCTCCTCACGTAGTGGGAGAGCTTCGACGCAGTGGGAGGGTTGTGGTACAACCTAACCGCTACTTGGGTTTAACTGAAACACAACTAGTCATACCAGATGACGGCATAAAAGATCCATTGTCTTATCGTCAGGCAATGAATGACATAGATAAAGACGAATGGGCCAAAGCTATGGAACTTGAGATGAAGTCTATGTACTTCAATCAAGTTTGGGAACTTGTAGATCCACCTGAAGGGGTCAAACCCATTGGGTGTAAATGGATCTATAAGAGGAAAAGAGATGCTGCTGGGAAAGTATAGACTTTCAAAGCGAGACTTGTAGCAAAGGGTTATACCCAAAGAGAAGGGGTAAACTATGAAGAAACCTTTTCTCTAGTTGCTATGCTAAAGTCCATAAGAATTCTCTTATCCATTGCCACGTTTTATGACTATGAAATATGGCAAATGGATGTCAAGACGGCTTTTCTGAATGGAAATATTGAAGAGAGTATTTTTATGTCTCAGCTCAAAGGGTTCATAACCAAAGGTCAGGAGCAAAAGGTTTGTAAACTGAATCGTTCCATTTATGGGTTGAAACAGGCCTCCAGATCTTGGAATATTCGATTTGATACTGCGATCAAATTGTTTGGTTTTGACCAAAACGTTGATGAACCTTGTGTATACAAGAAAATCAACAAGAATAAAGTAGCTTTCCTTGTACTTTATGTTGATGACATTCTACTCATTGGGAATGATGTAGGATATCTGTCTGACGTAAAAGAATGGCTAGCAGCCCAATTCCAAATGAAAGATTTGGGTGAGGCCCAATATGTTCTTGGCCTCCAGATTATTCGGGATAGAAAGAACAAAATGCTAGCTCTGTCTCAAGCAACGTATATCGACAAAATGTTGGCCCGATATTCGATGCAGAACTCCAAAAAGGGCTTATTGCCTTTCAGGCATGCGGTTCACCTGTCAAAAGAACAATCTCCTAAGACACCTCAAGAGGTTGAGGATATGAGACGGATTCGCTACGCCTCTGCAGTGGGTAGCTTAATGTATGTTATGCTCTGCACAAGGCCTGACATCTGTTATGCTGTAGGGATTGTCAGTAGATATTAGTCGAATCCAGGGTTCGACCACTGGACCGCCGTTAAAGGAATCCTCAAGTATCTTAGGAGAACGAGGGACTACAAGCTGGTGTTTGGGGCTAAAGAGTTAGTCCTCACTGGATACACCAACTCTGACTTCCAGTCTCACAAGGATTCTAGGAAATCCACGTCAGGGTCAGTGTTCACCCTTAACGGGGGAGCTGTAGTTTGGAGAAGTATAAAGCAAGGATGCATAGCAGACTCCACTATGGAGGCTGAGTATGTAGCTGCTTGTGAAGCAGCTAAGGAAGCTGTTTGGCTAAGGAAGTTCTTGACAGAGTTGGAAGTTGTTCCAAACACGAACTTGCCCATTACTCTATACTGTAAAAACAGTAGGGCTGTAACCAATTCAAAGGAACATTGCAGCCACAAACGAGGTAAACACATAGAGAGGAAGTATCATCTAATTCGAGAGGTTGTGCAAAGAGGAGATGTGGTCATGACCAAGATCGCTTCGGAGCACAACATTGCTGATCCGTTTACGAAGTGTAAACTTGAGACTTTCCTTAGATAATTTTCTCTTGTCATCTATTGGTGGTTTCATTGTTGGACTAAGTTGTGGGGAATTATCAATTTAAAAAGAAAGGAAAGAAAGGAATTAAATAAATGAAGAAAAGAAAAGAAAAGAAAAGGAAAATGGAAAGGGAAAAAGGAAAAAAAAAAAAGAAAAAGAAAAAAGAAAGAAAAAGAAAGCAAGTGGGAAAGGACAGCAAATACCTTCCACCACCGCTTCACTCATTTTTAGCCCACTACTAGCCCATTTCTTATCATTTTTCATTCGAAAAGTTACAGAGCACTTGAGGGAGAGGGTGAAGGAGGACGAAGAAGAAGAATTTCGGGGTTTGAGGTTGAAGAAGATAGAAAAAAGCTCATGCAAAGCCAGCCATTGCAGAATCTGGGTGCAAAACTGTCAACCTCTGGTGTTTTATTCGGTTTGAGCTACACAAAAGGAACTAAGAGGTGAGGTTTTCTTTTCTTGAAAGTTAGTTCATTTTCTAACAAAATTCATGAAGGAAGCTTGAGCTAAATCGTATGAGAAGTTAATGGATTTTTGAATGGAAAACAGAGCACAGGATTTTCGAGCAAACAGGAGGATCTCTGGTGTTCTCTGGTGTTTTGAGCATTCTGGGGTGTACAAGTCGAATCAGAAGCTCTATTGGGTATGGTTGGAAAGCTTATTCAATTTCCTACAACTTGCAAAAAGATTTCGTGAGCCAAAAATGACTTTAAGTAGGGTTAATTTCAGGAGTTAGAAAAAGGCGTAGCAGAGAACCTCGAATCTGTGTTGTTTGTGTTCCGGGCAATGCTGGGCAAATCGGTTGGGAATCTCATTTTCATTTCTTCAGGTAAGTTGTAGAGTGTTCGAAAATGAAGAGTTTGATGTGTATTTCATTAATTTTGGTTCAGTATTGAGGAAGTTATGGGTGTTGGAAGTTAGGGTATACAATCTGGAAAATCTGGAAAAGTAGAATGTGAATGTGATTCTTAATCCAATTGTTTAAAAATTCATGAGCATGGAAAGACAAAGCTATCTATGGTTCTAATGCTCGGTTTTGGTTATTTGACAGGCCAAGAGGAAATATGTCGAGTCTACAAACCGGGGAACTAGATAAGACTGTGAGTGACAAAATGAATTTCGAAAATGTTCTTAAACGGTTGTTCATGATTATATGTTTTACATGCTTTCCTATGAATGATATATGGTTTTTATGAACGGTTTCGAGCATAAGTTTTGAGCTTAGATTTTCTAATGAGGTTTATATACGAGCACGTGTCTAATGACTTTATGAAAAGTAGCTGAAACGATATCTTTTAAAGCAAAGTATGGATTAGCAAGTACTTCTAAATGATTTTCGGTTTTCCACGAGCAAGCTGAGTAAGCTTAAGTTTTACGAAAGATAACGATAAGCAGGCATGTTTTATTGTTTTCATGTGATTTTCTGAGATTTCTATTGACTACATGACTGAGATATTGAGCCCGAGGCTATATGGTACCGTGTGCATACAGGTTATATTCCGTTGTCGACGTTGAGTGTACTCCGTGACAACGATGCTGTCGTGAGTGCTGGGCGGGCCCCACTACGACAAAGACGATGGGAGTGCTGGGCGGGCCCCACTACATGGTAGGACTAGTAAACGTTGGTTGTACTGGGCGTGCCCTACACAATGTAGATCGATCATGTTAGTTAAAACGTTTGATGTACTTGATATGCCTTGCTAGATTCTTAATGACGGACTTGCGAAATGTTTTAGAAAGCCTTTATCCTTACACGTTTATGTTAAACGCTTTGACTGAGCATATTTATACGTTTAAAGGTTTATCACGTGTTTTGACTTCCAGATTTAGAGTTTTAAAATTAGTCACTCACTGGGTTTCGTAGCTCATTCTTTCAAAATGTTTTCCACTTTTCAAGTAGAGATCGAGCTCCCGGTGCCTGATACACTGCCAACGTCTGCTGAAAGTTCTAGATCAAGCTCCAGTACGTGGTTGGAGTTGTATATTGAGTCCATTCATATTGTAAATGTTTTGTAAGGGTTGTATAATATCGTCCTAGAGGTCGTGGATGTATAACCCTAGTTGTATATGTTTTGGTCGTGATATCTAAATCAGGTTACTTTCCAAACCAGGTTATGTCAGGGCTGCACCATGTGTATGTTGAAAGGTTTCCATGGATTCCGCTGTGTGGTGTTTCATATAGAATGTTTTATATCTATGATTAGTATGTTTATCAGGTTCAACGTTTCAGTAGGGTCAACAGGGATCGTTAGAGGTGACGATGTCTGTTGGCTTCACGCCGTCTTTCGGGCTAAGCTAGCAGGTGGTCCGGGAGGGGGTGTGACAACTTGGTATCAGAGCAGTTAGCTCCATGGGAAAAGAGACATGGTAGTTAGTGCTAAGAAAATCCTGGAAGTAAATAGTTAGATGTTGGGTCAGTTTAGATAGAACTATCGGAGTATGGTCCGAGTGTTATTGAGATTGAGTCCAGTCAGGACTAGAATGTGGGTATAAGTTTAGTATGATGCATCTGAGTGAAGTATCTATAGCATGTCTGATGTGTTGATATGTTATAGGAGTCATGCCACCACGTACCAGCAGACGACGTAGGCAGAATCAGAACGGGACGCAGGATCCTACCCAAAGTCAATCTGAAAGGGGATCCAGTACCCCGAGAGGTCAGAATGAGGCAGGGAGTGAGCGATTTGCTAGATCTGCACAGGAGCTCGGTAGGCCAGAGAGAGCAGGGCCTAGTGATCCGGAAAAGATGTATGGGATTGAACGGTTGAAGAAGTTAGGAGCCGCAGTGTTTGAGGGTTCCACGGATCCAGCTGACGCCGAGGTCCGGTTGAATATGTTGGAGAAATGCTTCGACGTGATGAGTTGTCCTGAGGAGCGAAAAGTCAAATTAGCCACGTTCCTTTTGCAGAAGGAGGCGGAGGGATGGTGGAAGTCCATTATAGCCAGGCGTAGTGATGCACGTACGTTAGATTGGCAGACATTTAGAGGCAAATTCGAGGAAAAGTATTATCCCACCACATATTGTGAGGCAAAGAGAGATGAGTTTCTGGAGCTAAAACAAGGGTCACTTTCAGTGGTGGAGAGAGAAAGTATACCGAGCTTTCACGGTATGCTAAGTGATTGTGGCATCTGAGAGTGACAGGTGTCGTAGGTTTGAGAGAGGGCTACGTTTTGAGATACGTACCCCAGTTACCGCTGTTGCCAAGTGGACGGATTTTTCCCAGCTAGTAGAGACTGCTTTACGTGTGGAGCAGAGTATTATAGAGGAAAAGTCGGCTGTGGAGCCTAGTCGTGGAGCTCCAACAGCTAGTGGTTTTTGAGGTCGTGAGCACCGGAGGTTCACACCTGGAGTGAATGTTTCAGGCCGTCAAGACTTCAAGCGCCGATCTGGTGGCCAGTTGTCGAGGCAGATGAGTTCGGGTAGTGCTTATCAGAGACAGAGTCAGAGAGCCTCCAGTCAGTCTGCGAGTTCAGTAGCAAGACTGCGAACGGGTCAGGTGTCCGTTGCTAGTGAATCCAGGAGAACCCCATGTGTAAGTTGTGGCAAGAATCATCGGGGTCAGTGTCTTGTTGGCGCCGGTGTGTGTTACCAGTGTGGACAACCATGGCATTTCAAGAGGGATTGTCCACAGCTGAGGGCAGCAGTTCAGAGGGACTAGGGAGTTGAGTCCCACACAGTTGAGCAGCCGAGAATCCCAGCAGCCGCAGGAGAGGGAACCAGTGGTGCAAGGCAAAAGGGAGTTGTGGGGAGACCTAGGCAGCAGGGAAAAGTCTACGCCATGACTCAACAGGAAGCAGAGGATGCACCAGATGTGATCACTGGTACGATTTTGATTTGTAATGTACCAGCACGTGTTTTATTAGATCCAGGCGCTATGCATTCCTTTGTTTCTTGTATGTTTATAACTAAGTTGAATAGGATGCTAGAGCCTTTATCCGAGGAGTTAGTCATATACACACCGGTTGGCGACGTTTTATTAGTCGGTGAAGTGTTGCGTGATTGTGAGGTTGTAGTAGAAGGTCTCTGTATGTTAGTTGATCTTCTTCAACTAGAGTTGCAGGCGTTGGATGTGATTTTGGGAATGGATTTCTTGTTCTCACTATGCTTCTATGGATTGCCATAGGAAGGAAGTGACTTTTAAGAAACCAGGTTTGACTGAAGTAGTTTTCAGAGGTAAGAGGAAGATTATTCCTACGAGTTTGATTTCAGCTCTGAAAGCTGAGAAGTTGTTGAGGAAGGGTTGTACAGCGTTTCTTGCACATGTAGTAGAGGTGCAAAAAGAAAAGCTGAAACCAGAAGATGTTCCTGTGGTGAACGAATTTCTTGATGTTTTTCCGGCTGATCTATCGGGTTTGCCACCTGATAGGGAGGTGGAGTTCACTATTGAATTGTTACCAGGAACAGCACCTATTTCACAGGCACCGTACAGAATGGCTCCGAGCGAGCTTAAGGAGCTAAAGGTGCAGTTGCAAGAACTAGTCGACAAGGGATACATCAGGCCTAGCGTATCACCTTAGGGAGCTCCAGTGTTATTCGTGAAGAAGAAAGATGGTACCCTGAGATTATGCATTGATTACAGGCAGTTAAACAAGGTCACGATACGTAACAAGTATCCTCTACCACGCATCGATGACTTGTTTGACCAGTTAAGGGGAGCAGCAGTGTTCTCTAAAATTGATCTGAGGTCAGGATACCACCAGTTGAAGGTTAGGGAATCAGATATTCCTAAGACAGCATTCACGACGAGGTATGGGCACTATGAGTTTTTAGTGATGCCATTCGGTTTAACGAATGCGCCAGCAGTTTTCATGGACCTCATGAACAGGATCTTCCATCAGTATTTAGATCAGTTTGTGATAGTGTTCATCGATGACATACTAGTTTACTCAATTGACAGGAAAGCCCATGAGGAACATCTGAGGATTGTTCTACAGACACTACGTGATAAACAACTATACGCTAAGTTCAGCAAATGTGAGTTCTGGTTGAATCAAGTGGTGTTCTTAGGGCATGTAGTTTCAGCGGACGGAGTTAGTGTTGATCTGCAGAAAGTGGAAGCTGTTGTCAACTGGGAGAGACCAGCTAGTGCAACAGAGGTACGTAGTTTCCTAGGCCTGGCTGCATACTACAGACGTTTTGTTGAGGATTTCTCACGATTGGCATTACCCTTGACAGCTTTGACAAGGAAGAAAGCTAAGTTTGAGTGGTCGGATAAATGCAGAACAGAGTTTCCAGGAGCTGAAAAAGAGATTGGTGACAGCGCCTATTCTGACACTTCCTGTAACAGGGAAGGAGTATGTGATCTGTTGTGATGCTTCGAGGCTAGGATTAAGTTGTGTGCTGATGCAGGAAGGAAAGGTAATAGCTTATGCTTCAAGGCAATTGAAGAAGCATGAGTGTAATTACCCTACCCATGATCTTGAGCTAGCAGCAGTTGTTCTAGCACTAAAGATCTGGAGACATTATTTATTCGGTGAGAAGTGCCACATTTTCACAGATCATAAGAGTTTGAAGTACATCTTTGATCAGAAAAAGCTGAATCTGAGGCAGAGGCGATGGCTATAACTGATTAAAGACTATGACTGTACCATAGAATATCATCCAGGTAAAGCTAATGTGGTAGCAGATGCGTTAAGTAGGAAGTCGAGACTTCCGTAGAGTGCCTTGTGTGGTATTCGAACAAGCTTGCTAAATGAGTTAAGAGGTTTCAAGGTAGTTATGACTGCAGGAAGCTCAGGGAGTCTTTTAGCTCAATTTCAAGTTAGGTCTTCTCTAGTAGCAGAGATTGTGAGAAGACAGCCAGAGGATAGTAACTTACATAAAATGCTTGTAAAGTCCAGGCAAGGCCCACAGGCAGAATTTGAGCTGAGAGCAGACGGAGCCATAGTTAAGCAGGGAAGACTATGCGTTCCGAGTATTAGTGAGCTTAAGAGTGCTATATTAGAGGAAGCTCACAGTTCAGCTTACGCTATGCATCCAGGAAGCACCAAGATGTATAGAACTCTGAAGAAAACTTATTGGTGGTCTTGTATGAAGCGGGAGATAGCTGAATATGTCGACAGATGTTTGATCTGCCAACAGGTTAAACCAGTAAGACAGAGGCCAGGAGGACTCCTTAATCCACTGCCAGTGCCAGAGTGGAAGTGGGAGCATATTACCATGGATTTTCTGTTTGGATTACCTCGTACTCCTAGTGGACATGATGGTATATGGGTAATAGTGGACAGACTCACCAAGACAGCACGGTTTGTACCGATTAAAGCGACGTCTACACTAGATCAGCTAGCTAAAATATACGTCGACAGGATTGTGAGTCAGAGTGGAGTGCCAGTGTCTATAGTTTCAGATAGGGATCCAAGGTTTACTTCTAAGTTTTGGCCTAGTGTGCAGAAAGCTATGGGAACAAAGTTGCAGTTCAGCACAGCGTTCCATCCCCAGACAGATGGTCAGTCAGAGAGGACCATCCAGACCTTAGAGGACATGTTGAGAGCATGTGTCCTTCAGTTTAAGGGAAGTTGGGATACTCACTTATCACTTATGGAGTTCGCTTATAATAATAGCTACCAGTCTAGCATCGGCATGGCACCATTCGAAGCTTTGTATGGCAGACCATGCAGGACTCCTGTGTGCTGGAACGAAGTGGGAGAGCGAAAGCTAGTTGGTCCTGAGTTGGTACAAATTACGTCCGACAATATTAAGGTAATTAGGGAGAATCTGAAAATAGCTCAGGATCGACAGAAGAGCTATGCAGATAAGCAACGAAGAGACTTAGAGTTCCAAGTTGGAGATCGAGTTTTCTTAAAGTTATCTCCGTGGAAAGGTGTTCTTCACTTTTGGAGGAACGGTAAGCTGAGTCCTAGATATATTGGTCCTTACCAGATAATAGAACGAGTTGGACCAGCAGCCTATAGACTTGAGTTGCCAGTGGAACTCGCTCGAATACATGATGTTTTCCATGTGTCCATGTTGAGGAAATATATTCCAGATCCGTCCCATGTGTTGCAAATGCAACCAATTGAGCTGAAGGAAGACTTGAGTTATAAGGAGAAAGCGGTTCAGATCCTCGACAGGAAGGAGCAAGTTTTGAGAAACAAAACGATCCCACTCGTGAAAGTTCTTTGGAGACATCACAGAGTAGAGGAGGCTACTTGGGAGTCAGAAGATCAGATGAGGAGGAGTTACTCGACACTCTTCACCTAAGGACTTCTAAATTTCGAGGACTAAATTTCGTAAGGGGGAGGTGATAGCGAGCATAGCTAGCTATTTTTCCCTAAATAATTAAGCTAGTCTTTTATATTTAATTGGCCAAAATTATGCATTTTTGTGTTCTATTTGTAGGAATGATGTTTCGGAGTTAAATCGGGAAATTGGAGCTAAATATGTGTTCGGGACATGAAAATTGGCTAAAGAACGAAAAAGATTCAAGTTAGAAGAAGCCAAAAGAGAGCCATCTGCAGACCAGCGTCGGGACGCTGCTCTTGGAGCGTCTCGACGCTGCCTTTCCTTTTCTGATTCAGGCGGCAAAAGGTCATAGTGTCGCGATGCTGTGACCATAGCGTCTCGACACTGATAGCGTCGCGACGCTATGACACTAGCGTCTCGACGCTATCAACAGATTTCCTATTTAATCTTCTTTTCATGCTACGGCCAAGGGGAGTCCAATTGGTGAGATTTTAGCCCTAATTTCGACTAGAGACCTTTTGTGGGAGCTAAAGGCAAGGCCAAGGAGCGGGAATCAAGCGAGAAGACGTGGAGATCGTGACGGGGACGTGCGGTGTCGGCGGATTCGAGTTTTCCTTTCTCTTTCCCTTTAACTCTTGTAGTTTTTATGGCTTTTCTTTCAATTAGTGTTTGTAGTTTAAAGACTATGAATTGCTAGTTGTTTGTCTTAGGGATTGATGTAGTTGTTTTAGGTTGTTGGATTGATTTGTGGTATGAATATGCATATATTTTACCTATGCAATTATGGTTAAATGCTTTCAATTACTTGATCACTAGTTGAATGATTTGAGTGTTGAATCTTGCTCGGGAGAGGGGATTTGGCCTAAGACTTACTTTATTTAATTGCATGACTAAAGTAGAAATTCTAAGTTTGTGACGGGATTTGGAATAACTTTAGAAGTTGCTTGAAGAACTAAACCCAAAGCCTTGCATGTTAATGAACTTAGATAGGGATATCAAGTTGGTTGCATGCATGAGAATCAATTATGCTCGGGAGAGATAGTTGTGATAAAAGGTTCCTAGACTTGGTAGAATAATTGCATGCTAAATTCATCCCATTAATTTATCCTCAATCTCAACAATGAAATCAATTCCCTAAGAGTCTTTCCATTTGAGTCTCCACCTTTATTTTATGCTTTTTGTCTTTAGATTTATCTTTTATCATTGAGTTTTGCTCCCTAAATAAAATTGGACAAAAGTATTCACGATACTTAATTTGCTAGAAAACCAATCCAGAGGACGACACTCGTTTTACACGAAAACACTATATTATTACTTGACCCGTACACTTGCGGTTAGCAATTTGCGCATCAAGTTTTTGAGGTAAGTTGTAAACCCGAGACTTTCCTTAGATAATTTTCTCTTGTCATCTATTGGTGGTTTCATTGTTGGACTAAGTTGTGGGGAATTATCAATTTAAAAAGAAAGGAAAGAAAGGAATTAAATAAGTGAAGAAAAGAAAAGTAAAGAAAATGAAAAGGAAAAGGGAAAAAGGAAAAAAGAAAAAGAAAAAGAAAAAAGAAAGAAAAAGAAAGCAAGTGGGAAAGGACAACAAATACCTTCCACCACCGCTTCACTCATTTTTAGCCCACTACCAGCCCATTTCTTATCATTTTTCATTCCAAAAGCTACAGAGCACTTGAGGGAGAGAGTGAAGGAGGAAGAAGAAGAAGAATTTCGGGGTTTGAGGTTGAAGAAGATAGGAAAAAGCTCATGCAAAGCCAGCCATTGCAGAATCTGGGTGCAAAACTGTCAACCTCTGGTTTTTTATTCGGTTTGAGCTACACAGAAGGAACTAAGAGGTGAGGTTTGATTTTCTTGAAATTTAGTTCATTTTCTAACAAAATTCATGAAGGAAGCTTGAGCTAAATCGTATGAGAAGTTAATGGATTTTTGAATGGAAAACAGAGCACAGGATTTTCGAGCAAACCAGGAGGATCTCTGGTGTTCTCTGGTGTTTTGAGCATTCTGGGGTGTACAAGTCGAATCAGAAGCTCTATTGGGTATGGTTGGAAAGCTTATTCAATTTCCTACAACTGGCAAGAAGATTTCGTGAGCCAAAAATGACTTTAAGTAGGGTTAATTTCAGGAGTTAGAAAAAAAGGTAGCAGAGAACCTCGAATCTGTGTTGTCTGTGTTCGGGGCAATGCTGGGAAAATCGGTTGGGAATCTCATTTTTATTTCTTCAGGTAAGTTGTAGAGTGTTCGTAAATGAAGAGTTTGATGTGTATTTCATTAATTTTGGTTCAGTATTGTGGAAGTTATGGGTGTTGGAAGTTAGGGTATAGAATCTGGAAAATCTTGAAAAGTAGAATGTGAATGTGATTCTTAATCCAATTGTTTAAAAATTCATGAGCATGGAAAGACAAAGCTATCTATGGTTCTAATGCTCGGTTTTGGTTATTTGACAGGCCAAGAGGAAATAGGTCGAGTCTACAAACCGGGGAACTAGATAAGACTGTGAGTGACAAAATGAATTTCGAAAATGTTCTTAAACGGTTGTTCATGATTATATGTTTTACATGCTTTCCTATGAATGATACATGGTTTTTATGAACGGTTTCGAGCATAAGTTTTGAGCTCAGATTTTCTAATGAGGTTTATATACGAGCACGTGTCTAATGACTTTATGAAAAGTAGCTGAAACGATATCTTTTAAAGCAAAGTATGGATTAGCAGGTACTTCTAAATGATTTTCGGTTTTCCACGAGCAAGCTGAGTAAGCTTAAGTTTTACGAAAGATAACGATAAGCAGGCATGTTTTAATGTTTTCATGTGATTTTCTGAGATTTCTATTGACTACATGACTGAGATATTGAGCCCGAGGCTATATGGTACCGTGTGCACACAGGTTATATTCCGTTGTCGACGTTGAGTGTACTCCGTGACAACGATGCTGTCGTGAGTGCTGGGCGGGCCCCACTACGACAAAGACGATGGGAGTGCTGGGCGGGCCCCACTACATGGTAGGACTAGTAAACGTTGGTTGTACTGGGCGTGCCCTACACAACGTAGATCGGTCATGTTAGTTAAAACGTTTGATGTACTTGATATGCCTTGCTAGATTCTTAATGACGGACTTGCGAAATGTTTTAGAAAGCCTTTATCCTTACACGTTTATGTTAAACGCTTTGACTGAGCATATTTATACGTTTAAAGGTTTATCACGTGTTTTGACTTCCAGATTTAGAGTTTTAAAATTAGTCACTCACTGGGCTTCGTAGCTCATTCTTTCAAAATGTTTTCCACTTTTCAGGTAGAGATCGAGCTCCCGGTGCCTGATACACTGCCAACGTCTGCTGAAAGTTCTAGATCAAGCTCCAGTACGTGGTTGGAGTTGTATATTGAGTCCGTTCATATTGTAAATGTTTTGTAAGGGTTGTATAATATCGTCCTAGAGGTCGTGGATGTATAACCCTAGTTGTATATGTTTTGGTCGTGATATCTACATTAGGTTACTTTCCAAACCAGGTTATGTCAGGGCTGCACCATGTGTATGTTGAAAGGTTTCCATGGATTCCGCTGTGTGGTGTTTCATATAGAATGTTTTATATCTATGATTAGTATGTTTATCAGGTTCAACGTTTTAGTAGGGTCAACAGGGATCGTTAGAGGTGACGATGTCTGTTGGCTTAACGCCGTCTTTCGGGCTAAGCTAGCAGGTGGTCCAGGACGGGGTGTGACATGAAGGCCCTCTCGGCTAAAGTGTTCGAGGGTCATATAGAAAGTCTAGGACTACGAGACATGTATATAGTGTAATCTAGGGAAAGTGGGAGATGTGTAATGGGTGTAAAGAAGCCCTAGTTTATTGTATTTTGTATATTTACTTTCATGTAATGTACAACATACATGTACCATTTCCAAGCTTTGGATTATTTTGTATATATTTTCCCATTAACTTGAGTTTTAGTTCAAGTGGGAGTTTGTTGGGTTTTATGCCCTAAAACTCGTAGATAGTAAATGTACATTTGACCGAACATTAATAAAAGTGATGCATTATTCATGTTTGTATTATATCTTGTCTTATTAACCCTAATCCAATAAACTAAACATCCAAGGCTAATAGAATGAGGCTTGAACTAGTATGTAGGGACATACGGGGATCAATGTTCAAGTTTTAGCCTAAAGGGTCTGTAGTATAGGGATAAGGCTGGGTACCTTATCCTGGTGACACTATGGATATGGCTCGCTTTGTATATTGATTCAAACGTAATGATCCAACGCGTTCATGTAGTTGACATGCGAGTGGGGGTATCCTGTGCAATGAGTTTGCACAAAGACCGGACCGCGAAATAGTTCACCACTAACTGTAACACCGTTAGTTAGCTCGGTTTCTATTTCACTAGGATGACCTAGGCAACTTGACCTTAATCCTGAGTGGATTATGGACTCGTGTTCATGAGGGATTGTCCTTTGATTTGTACGGGTGAGAGTGGCCTGTTCGCCGACTCAATAAGCCTACCATTTTGGGGACAAGACCGAGTGGGGAGCTGGGAACATAGTCTTATAAGATGGAATTCACTCCTTCCCGATATTAGGGTAAGTAGAGGTGTGTTCCCTTAAGTGGTGTCTCCGGGTCTTGAACAATGGGCCCTACCCTCTTTATGGCACGAGAGGGACTTCTGTTTGTTGGTTGGACCTCAAACAGGTTGTTCATTAGAGGAGCACTGGTACTTGAGGACTAAGAGGTAGCCTAGGGGTAAAACGGTAATTTGACCTAGCTGGGGTAGGAACACACGTGAAGGGCTAACTTGCTGTTGATGGTTAATATCCGTGGACACATAAATATGTCTGCAGTGAGAAGAGTGCAGCTGTGGTTCTATAGTGGAGTGACCACAGTAAATGAACATTGATTAATTTGGTTAATGAGTTTAGCCAATTAATCTCACATCGTTGGAGCTTCTGATCTGTAGGTCCATTAGGTCCCACCGGTAGCTCTATAAGGGTGTTGGGTTCCTAGAATGAGTAAAAATAAGATGTAAATTGACTCTAGACTGTGTGCAAGTATACACAATCCGCGGCAAGTAATAAGTATTATCAATCCAAGGCCTGAACTAGCTTCCACTTTATCTATTTTGTATAATTCTTTAATGGTTTCAAAGGTGGTAAAAATGATTGGTTTTTATAAGAATAATGCTGAAGCAAAAGAAATGATAGAACAGTAAATAAACAAATAGACAGACATATTAGAAACAGGCGCTGGTCAGGATTTAGTAATTGTTTTGAAATATGCTCTAGCAATACTATTGATCATGCAAAACGCTCGCAGTCTTATTAGCAGATTCCTCCCGGAACTCCGGATCTTTTGGAATGTGTTTCAACTCCAATGAAGTACTACCAATCAAGCACTAGGCAACTGGCTATCCCTAGCTCAGTCACTGGCGTTCACCAATACACAATGATCTAGTGTGATTAACCGCCACACACTCTCTAAATCATCCCTGAAACTAGAGAGAGGTATTCATACCGGCTAGCCAAGCGGGCACAAAATGTAGATGAGCACAACAATTAATCAAGATGCATTAATCAATATTTATTACTAGAAATTAAGCACGACAATCACATTGTTTCCTAACCAACGCCTAAGCTACTTAGTTCATAAGATGCATGGAAACGCACGTTACAATCTTAGTACGCATATCCATAATCACAAGATAATAAAAGAAAATATTAATCTCCTTGATCAGCTTGTAAGTGATGGTCTTCTTGAAGGTCTCCAATCTCTTTACTCTACTCGGCTCCCAAAAGTGGAAATGAGAGTGAACTCGTCCCCAAAAGTGGAATGAATTTGACTTGGGCGGCTATCTCCTTTTATAGAGTTGAGGAAAGCTTGAATTAGGTTGACCTAGACACGTGGATGGCTCTCCTTGCTCCTTTATCCCGAGATTAGCTTAACAGAATTCAGGTTTGGTAAATTTGCTAACGAGTTGTGACGTGGCAGTTTTCGCTCCCAGCTTTGCTCCGGCACAGAGTTTGCTCCCTCAAGTCTCCCAGCAACATATTCTGCACAAAATAATTTCCAAAGCTTCCATTCTTCCAAATGGGTTAAAACATATAATATCTCTCTAAAAGAAACCCTATTAAGCACAAAAGACACACAAATCATGATAGAAATAAGGCCTAAATAACTCCCTTTTGGAGAGTTATCACACCCCCAAATATGAACTATTGCGCGTCCCGAGCAATATTAACCAACCTTCCCTTCAAGAATTCAAAACGTTAGACAAAGCATAGCTTTATCAAAACAGATAATCCAACATTACCTTCAACCTTTACCTGAGCATCTGCAAAACCAAGCTCTGCTGCACAACATAATTCTTCCGGCATGGAAAAATAATCACCACTTTTAACTTAATTCTAAGAACTTCCCACAGCCTAGCTCTATTATCAGACATATTTGAACACATATTTTAGGGGTTTATATTTTCATTTTTCAGACTTAAAACAGCCCTACAGTCATAAGCTCTTAAGCACGGGATGACTCACTTTATGGTGCAGTATACCCTTGCCTCAAACTCATCACCAATTAGGCTAAATACTCTTTGTAAAACTAAAAAATCCTTAGTTATTCCATCTCTTGCCCTCAGAATGGCAACATTTTATGATGAAGCTCACCTAAGTTCTGGGAGACAGAAAAACTGCTGGACTATCATTTATCCTTCAAAACTTTTGCTCCATGAATTTTTTCAGCAAAATTTTCAACAATCACTTTTTTCAGCAAATAATTTTCATCATCTTTCACATTTCCTAGGTCACCTTTTGACGCGAAGACAAACTGTGGGTATCACAAATGTCCCCGGTTACTCAATAACCTAACAAATTATTTAATGAAGGAGAGGAATGCTCGAGCAAAACAATTGGAGTAGCAAAAAGTCCCCCAAACTTGAATTATTCATTGTCCCCAATGAATCATTAAAATTTTAAATGACAACCCCCAAACTTAAATTTTTCTATCTGAATTTTAAAACTAAGTGTGGGACTAGACCTAAGCTTAAAGTGGATCACATAAGTCAACACTACCTCCAGAATTTTCTTTGTCGCAGCAACGACCAAGCCAGAGAAAATGCTCAAGCAAAAGGTTTCTGGAGATCAGAATACCTTGATCTAATTAAGCTTAGCCAGTCCAAGCTTCAAAAATTCAGAAAGATAATTAATTAAGTTAGAGTTACTCAACGCTTATGGAACAAAAATAACTTCGATATTTCATTAAAAGCATAGAAAAAGAAATTACATAAGCAGATATATTTTTTAGCATCAGAAAAATTAAAAAGAAACAGAACAAATCAAGCAAACATAGAAAAAGATGTGGTCAGAAATGCTCGAGCAAAAAAATTAATTCCTCTGTATCCGCAACTCCTGTATTTTCTTCTCCAACTTCCTCTGTATTCGCAACTCCTGGCTCAAACTGCTCTTGATTCCGTCCTTCAGGTTCTTTCGGATCTTCTTCCGCAATAACATCCTCCGCCGCTTTCTGAGCAACTTCTTGATCTTCAGTCCTCTGCTGTTTTCTTCTTCTTTTAGCTTCTTTTTCTACTGGTGTCTTCTTCTTCTTTGCCTTTACTTTCGGTGCTTCGGGGGTCACAGGTACCTCCTCTTCCTCATTATCTCTCTCTTTTCTTGCTCTAGTTTTAGCCATTGAAGACGCAAAGGAATTTTTACAGCACACAGAAAAAGAAGAAGAATACAAATGGCAAGGGACGAACAAGAAGATGAAATGAGAAGAACTTACCGAAGGCTTTTAATAAATAGAGCTTCAGCAAATCAAATCATAACTAAAAGATTTTGCCCTCATTAAATGGAATTACCGTTCAAATCTCATGCAAATCTGAAAATTAAATCCATCAACGGTAAAATCTTAAATTCCAATCGCCCATGGTAAAAAATTGTGTGCTGACAAACGGCTAAACCGTTGGATTATCCCTGCGCGACACGTGGCAGCATCCATGCAATTTACCGGCCTACATAAAATTCAAAATCAAACGGTAAAAGTAATTAATTCACAACAACCCTTTCCATCCGGACGGAAGATTTGCTTCAGCCATAACTTTGCCGCAACATCCTTCTGAACACAAGATTATTTTCCAGAAAAATCTCGGATACAAAATCAAATCAGGAAATTCAAATTTAAACGCTCAAATCAAGTCTTATCTTTTATTTTTATTCGAAGCCAAATAAATCAAGAAAATCTTTATTAAATCTAAACCAGAACAGAAATTCAAATAACTGAAAATAAATATAGAATTTAAAATATAATTAAATCTAATCAGAAAATAAAACTCAACCAACTCGAATCTAAACTAACCAAATTAAATAAAATATCTAGCAAAAATAAAATAAAATCTACGGAACTAAAAATTGTTGGGTTTAATGTCCTATAAACTCGTAGTTTGTAAATCATTAAACATATTCTATTTTCAATAAAGACGTTATTGAGGTTATTCAGTAAAAGATGTTATTGAATATGTAAATTGCGAATGATTAACCTAAATCCAATAAACTAAGATCCTTGACTATAAAATGAATACTCGAACTATATGTAGGGACATATCGTAGGATCAAGTTCAAGTTTATAGTCAAAATAGTCTATAGTATAAGGATACGGTTGGGTGAATTATCCTGGTGACACTATGGACGCAGCCCACTTTGTATTAAGTACAAACGATGAGATCCTAAGTCGTTCATGTGGAGACATGCGAGTGGGGGCGTCCTATGCAATGAGTTTGCATAAGACAGGACCATGAAATAAGTCACTTTCTCTTTATAACGCCGTTTACTGAAGAAACTGACTATTTCTCATAGATGACCTAGGTAACTCGTTCTTAATCCTGAGCTAACTATGAACTCCTGTCTATACGAGATTATCCTTTGATCTGCATGGGTGAGAGTGGCCAGCATCGCCGACTCAACAAGCCTACCATTTTGGGGATGAGATCGAATAGATAGCTGGGGACATAGTTTTGCAAGACGGAATTCACTCCTACCCAATTCAAGGATAGCAGAGAGGTTGTTCTCTTAAGTACTAACTCCAGGACTTGAACAAGGGGCCCCACCCTCTCGTTGGATCGAGAGGGACTTAGGTTTGATGGTTGGACCACAAACCGATTGTTCATTAGAGGATTAGTGGAACTTAAGGAACAAGAAGTACTATAGGGGTAAAACGGTTATTTGACCTAGCTATAGCTACGAACAACCTGTGAAGGAACGACTTACTGAACATGGTTAAATCAAGTGGACGGAAATATATCTATAGTGAGGGGAGTGCAACTATCGAGCTATAGTGGAGTGTCCCGGTAGTTAACGAATGTTGGCCAGCTTAGATAATGAGATTAGTCGGCTAGCCTCGAATCGTTGGAGCCCATGATCTATAGGTCCATTAGGTCCCTCTACTAGCTCATATCGGATTAAAGCCTAGAACATATTGATAGGAATCTTTGAATTGTTCAAAATCGGGAAATAGGGAATTATCGTAAAATTGTGTTCGACACAATAATTTAATTATGAATTAAATTAGAAAATGAGAGATAAGGTATTTAAAAGGGTTTAAATACAATATACATGAATTGAGATTCATATATAAATAATACACAATAAAAGAATGATTAATTTGATTAATCATATGCAATTTGTGAGGCAAGCTTCAAAATTGAATTTGTGATTAATTTCAATTAAGAATTGAAATTAATATCATTCATGCTGAAGTTATAATTGATTTTGAATCAAAAGTAAGTGGAAAAACTTGGAAATCCACTCTTGCATGAAGACTGAAAGTGGAATTACACCACATTCATGCAATAGTGCATGTTGTGTTGCTTGAACACCTAGCTTCCACTTTCACCATCAAGACCACCAAGTGTCTTGCATTTTGAAGCTCCTTCTTGCATGGATTCTCTCTATATATAGAGGAAGAATCAGATTGTGAGGAGAGAGAGCATTTACCTTAATGTTATGCTGCTGAATTTCTTCCTCAATCACTCTCTCATCTCAAATCTCCATAGAGCTTGAACCTTCAAGCATTCCCTTCCCATTCCCTATCACTATAGACTCCCACAAGTCGTTCTCGGCCCGGAGAATAGTAAGGAAGACTCTAAAGGTTGTCCAAGAGAAGTTGGAGAAGGAAAACACCACAAGGAGTACCTCATTTGTGAGCTACAGAGGTTGGTTCTCTCTAAACTCTCTTTTCTGTCTTTTATAGAACATGTATGCTTTAGGAGCAAAATTGAATGTCTTAAGTGCTTTCGATCTTCAATTGCTTCCGCTTGTGTAATATGTACACCTTCAAAAATAACTACAAATAAAGATAAATCTTGCAGAATTTAAAGCAATCAAATCCACTTTAATTAAAATTAAAATTAAACCAAATCATAACAACGAAAATAAAATCACAACAAATTCTGGGAGCTCAAAATTTTGCTATGCGAACTGCTCCCGCAAAAATCATGCTCACTCAATCATCAACCAGCTCTAAGGAAGGATATTTCGGCTGAAACTCCTCTTCCCAATAATGCTTGACACGCTGTCCATTCACCTTGAATACTCTTCCATCTTTTTCATCTTGCAAAGTAATTGCTCCATGGGGGTAAACCTCAATCACCACAAACGGACCTGACCATTTGGACTTTAGTTTCCTAGGAAACAATTTCAATCTAGAATTATAAAGCAAAACTTTTTGACCTTTGACAAACTCTTTAGGCTTAATTTTCTTGTCATGCTACAACTTAGTCTTTTCTTTACACATTTTCACATTCTCATAAGAAAATTGGCGAAATTCCTCCAATTCGTTAAGCTGCAGCATTCTAATTGCTCCTGAACATCTCAGATCAAAGTTTAATTTCTTCAAAGCCCAAAACGTTTTATGCTCTAGCTCTAATGGTAAATGACAAGCTTTCCCATATACTAACCGATAGGGAGACATACCTAGAGGAGTCTTATAGGCTGTCCTATAAGCCCAAAGAGCCTCATCCAACCTAAAAGACCAATCCTTCCTAGATGGATGGACTACTTTTTCTAGAATTGATTTAATTTCCCTATTACTTATTTCAGCTTGACCATTAGCCTGTGGGTGATAGGGGGTAGCTATCCTATGCTTGATTCCACACTTAGCTAAAAGCTTAGTTAAGATATTATTAACAAAATGTGTACCCTCATCACTTACTAAAGCTCTAGGTGTCCCAAACCGCGCAAAGATGTGCGATTGGAGAAACCTTTAAACCGTCTTGGCATCATTTTGATGGCATGCAATGGCCTCCACCCACTTGGACACGTAATCCATTACCAATAAGATAAAAACATTGTCATTAGAAGGGGGAAACAGCCCCATAAAATCAATACCCCGTACATCGAATAACTCTACTTCCAAAATGTAAGTAAGAGGCATCTCATCTCTGGGCCCCAAGTTTCCTCTCCTTTGGCAAGCATCACATTGCTTGTAGAACCAATGGGCATCCTTAAACAAGGAAGGCCAAAAGAATCCACAATGCAAAATCCTCATAGCTGTCCTCTGACCGCTGAAGTGACCTCCATACGGCGAAGAGTGACATTGCTCCAGGATTTCCTTTGCTTCATCACCTGAAACACACCTACGAATAATACCATCAGAGCATTACTTATACATAAATGGCTCATCCCAATAAAAAAAACTTTGCATCATGCTTAAACTTTTTCTTCTGCCTCCAGTCCATATCAATAGGAGTGACTCCATTGAATAAAAAATTGGCAATAACAGCATACCAAGGGATCTCCTTGACAACCTTTACCTCAACAACAAAAAGTTGTTCATCTGGAAAAGAATCTGAAATGGCAGATTGCTCCGGCAAAGATGATGATGGATCAAGACGAGACAAGTGATCTGCGATGACATTCTCTGATCCCTTCTTGTCTTTTATCTCCAAGTCAAATTCCTGCAATAATAAAACCCAACGAATTAGTCTAGGATTAGCATCTTTTTTAGACATCAAATACCTTATTGCTGCATGATCCGTAAAAACCGTGACTTTGGATCCAACCAAATATGGGCGGAATTTCTCAAAGGCAAACACAACAGCTAACAACTCCTTTCAGTAGTTGTATAGTTGACTTGTGCCTCATTTAAAACCCTGCTTGCATAATATATAGGATGAATAAATTTGCCCTACTTTTGCCCCAGCATTGCACCTACTGCAGCATCACTCGCATCACACATTACCTCAAATGGTAAATTCCAATTAGGTGCACAAAGAATGGGTGCTGAGATTAAAGCAGCCTTTAAAGTCTCAAAAGCTTTCCTGCAATCTGCATTAAAGTCAAAAACATGATCAGTGCACAATAAGTTACAAAGAGGTTTACTGATTTTTGAGAAATCCTTTATGAACCTTCTATAAAATCCAGCATGACCTAAAAAACTCCGAATCCCCTTCACTGAATTCGGTGGTTCTAGTCTCTCAATATTGCTCTATCAACTTCTAGATCATTCTTAGAAATTCTATGACCTAACACAATGCCCTCCTTCACCATGAGGTGGCATTTCTCCCAATTAAGAACTAGATGGGTATCCTCACATCTTTTTAATACCTTACCTAAATTATCTAAACAACTCTGAAAAGACCCTCCAAAAACTGAAAAATCGTCCATAAGCACCTCAACAGTGGACTCAATCATATCAGAAAAAATTGCCAACATACACCGCTGAAATGTTGTTGGAGCATTGCAAAGGCCAAAAGGCATTCGCCTAAAAGCAAACGTCCCGTAAGGGCAGGTGAAAGTGGTTTTTTCCTGATCCTCAGGAGCAATAGTAATCTGGTTATAACCAGAATAACCATCCAAGAAACAGTAGTAGGCCTGACCAGCCAATCTATCCAACATTTGGTCGATAAATGGTAGAGGGAAGTGGTCCTTACGGGTGGCTTTGTTAAACCTCCTGTAATCCATGCAAACCCTCCAGCCAGTTACTGTCCTGGACGGAATCAACTCATTATCTTTGTTACTCACTACCGTGACACCTCCTTTCTTAGGAACACATTGGACAGGGCTTACCCAATTGCTGTCTGCAATCGGATAAATATTGCCCACATCCAACCATTTAATCACCTCCTTTTTAACAACCTCTTTCATTGCAGGGTTAAGCCTTCTCTGTTGCTCAATACTCCTAAAGGATCCCTCCTCTAGAGTGATTTTGTGCATACAAAAAGATGGGCTAATACCCTGAATATCAGCCAATGTCCAACCTATTGCCTTGCGGTATTGCTGCAGCAACTTTATTAAGGCCCCTTCATGCTCCGGCATTAAATCTGATGCAACAATAATGGGCAGCGTCTCACCCTCCCCAAGATACACATACTTTAGATGATCCGTCAAGGGCTTCAAATCTAAAGTGGGTGCCTCAATTACGAATGGCTTAATAGGAGGAGCTTTTCTTTGATCTAAATCTAAAGACTAAAATACCTCCTCACACCTAAACACTTCTTTTTCATTTTTTTCTCTCTAAAGTACAAACTTCTAAATCCTCTAAACTAACCTCTCCATGATCTTCCAAATGTTTGCTAGCCGAATTCTGCATTGCTGTCTTAATAATTGTGTTCTTCAGAATCCTAATGAAAGAGCAATCTTCCATTTCGTCTGGATACTTCATGGCTTTAAACACATTAGATTTTACTTCCTCATTACAAACCCTCGTTGTTAATTCCCCTTGTTGAACATCCATCAATGCCCTACCAGTAGCCAAAAATGGACGACCTAGAATAATTGGGACATCTTTATCCGCCTCATAGTCTAAGATAATAAAATCAACAAGAAATATGAATTTATCTACCTTTACTAAGACATCCTCAATTTTACCCTCTGGATATGTGATAGACCTATCAGCTAATTGGAGTGTGACTGTGGTAAGCCTAGTTTCACCAATACCTAGCTTTCGATAGACCGAAAGAGGCATAAGGTTAATGCTTGCACCTAAATCACAGAGTGCTCTACCTAACTCTTTTCCACCTTTTGACACAGGTATAGTGAATGACCCTGGATCCTTAGCCTTGGTTGGTAGCCCATTCTTAGGAATAGCCTTTTCTTTTTCTTTTTAGGAATAGCACATTCCTCAGTGAGAGATACAATTTCAAACTCACCTAACCTTTTCTTTTTAGTTAAAATATCCTTAAGAAATTTGGCATAATTAGGCATTTGCTCAATAGCTTCTACTAAAGGGATATTTATATGCAATTGCTTAAGAATCTCTAAAAACCTTTTAAATTGACCATCCTGATTCTTAGGCCTTTGCCTTTGTGGAAAAGGTAGAGGTGGTACATAAGGTGGGGACGGCACATAAGGTGGTTCCACATCTAGAACAGAACCAGATGCTCCAGCATTATTATTGCTGCCTCCAGCACCCTGACCAGACTCCAACTCTTTTTCAACAACAATATTTTTATCACAATTCTCCTCTAAATCCTGATGTTTACTAGGTTCTTTTCTCTCTTCTAGTGGCTTACCACTCCTTAGAGTTACTGCCTTTACCTGCTCCTTACCTTCCCTTTTAGGGTGTTCAGTATCTGAAGGAAGCTTCCCTTGAGGCCTTGCCTTCAGCTCATTAGCTAGCTGGCCCATTTGCAATTCCAGGGCTCTCATTGAAGCTTGATTACTTTGAATAGCAGCATCTGTGCGAGCCATATATTCTTTCATCATCGTCTCAAGACAACTCTCTGCATTTTGCTGGAGCAAAGCCTGCTTATTTTGCTGGGGCAATACCTGTGCTTTAGCAAATCCTGACTGGTTCACCTTTTGTTGTGTTTGCGCATTGCTTCCTTGTCCTCCCCATGCGAAGTTGGGGTGGTTGCGCCAACCTGGATTATAAAAATTAGAATACGGGTTGTTCCTCTTATTACCTACAAAAAACACAGAAGCTGGATTGCTGGGGCCAAACTTGTAGTTGTGCTCTTCACCACAATAGACACATGCCTCCGCTGCAACTTGATTCACCACTGCAGCAGGCTCTACAGCTGGTGGCTGTTGATGATTAACCACTGTCATATTTTTAAGAGCGTTAGCTAACATTGCAATATCAGCCCTAATGGTAGACACACCATCTACCTCTAACACACTCTTGACCTTTTTATTTGTGCCTCTAACATCCGACCACTGGCAACTATTAGTTGATATTCTTTCCAAAATTTCATGGGTTTCATTAAAACTTTTTGCCAAAAGGGCCCCTCCAGCCGAAGCATCAACCACACCTTGGGTTGCTCCATTTAACCCATTGTAGAATGTTTCCATTTGGATACAATGTGGTAGACCATGGTGGGGACAATTTCGCAAAAGCTCCTTAAACCTCTCCCAAGCCTCACTAAAAGTCTCATCTTCAAGTTGCCTAAACCCTACTATTTCACTCCTCGATTTAGCATTCCTATTAGGTGGGAAATATTTACTCAAAAAATTTTCTGCTAACTCATTTCATGTCCTAATTGTTCCTGGAGCAAAAGAGTTTAACCACGCCTTCGCCCCATCTCTAAGAGAATACGGGAACAAAGTTAATCTAAGGGCATCTCTAGACACTCCTTGAATTACAAAAGAATCACTAACTCCTAGAAAAGACTTAAGATGTAAATGAGGGTCTTCAGATGACAAACCATGGAACTGACCCACGGTTTGCAACATCTGAAACATTATTGGTTTCATTTCAAAATTTGCTGCCTCAATGTGAGGACGTGCAATCCCTGGATTTAACTCATCAAACATTGGAAAAGCATACGCTCGAATGGCTCTGGCCCTATCATTCGCTACCAAGATATGATTCTCAGCCTGATTATTTTGCTGTCTATTTTGCTGCAGCACACGATTCTACTGGGGATCAGCTGGATCTTCAGGACCCTGCGGGAGACGCGACACGCCAGCCATTTGATTTTGCTGTCTACGCTGCTCTCTCCTTCTTATCATGAATGTCCTCTCGATTTCTAGATCAAGCTCGAACCTCACCCCAGGCGGATCGTTCATGCACCAAACTCACGCCTGCAAAAACAAAAGAAACAATCAAAAAGTTCTAGCACCAAACCACTAAAACACATACACAAAACAGATCAGATAAAAACTTATTCACCTCCCCGGCAACGGCGCCAAAAACTTGTTGGGTTCTTAGAGTGAGGATGTAAATTGACTCTAGACTCTGTGCAAGTATACACAGTCCACAGCAAGTAATAAGTATTATCAATCCAAGGCCTGAACTAGCTTCCACTTTATCTATTTTGTATAATTCTTTAATGGTTTCAAAGGTGGTAAAAATGATTGGTTTTTATAAGAATAATGCAGAAGCAAAAGAAATGTCAGAACAGTAAATAAACAAATAGACAGACAGATTAGAAACAGGCACTAATCAGGATTTAGTAATTGTTTTAAAAGATGTTCTAGCAATACTATTGATCATGCAAAACTCTCGCAGCCTTATTAGCAGATTCCTCCCGGAACTCCGGATCTTTTGGAATGTGTTTCAACTCCAATGAAGTACTACCGATCAAGCACTAGGCAACTGGCTATCCCTAGCTCAGTCATTGGCGTTCACCAATACACAATGATCTAGTGTGATTAACCGCCACACACTCTCTAAATCATCCCTGAAACTAGAGAGAGGTATTCATACCGGCTGGCCAGGCGAGCACAAAATGTAGATGAGCACAACAATTAATCAAGATGCATTAATCAATATTTATTACTAGAAATTAAGCACGACAATCACATTGTTTCCTAACCAACGCCTAAGCTACTTAGTTCATAAGATGCATGGAAACGCCCGTTACAATCTGAGTACGCATATCCATAATCACAAGATAATAAAAGAAAATATTAATCTCCTTGATCAGCTTGCAAGTGATGGTCTTCTTGAAGGTCTCCAATCTCTCTCCTCTACTCGGCTCCCACTAGTGGAAATGAGAGTGAACTCGTCCCCAAAAGTGGAATGAATTTGACTTGGGCTACTATCTCCTTTTATAGAGTTGAGGAAAGCTTGAATTAGGTTGACCTAGACACGTGGATGGCTCTCCTTGCTCCTTTATCCCGAGATTAGCTTAACAGGATTCAGTTTGGTAAATTGGCTAAGGAGCTGCGACGTGGCAGTTTTCGCTCCCAGCTTTGCTCCAGCACAGAGTTTGCTCCCTCAAGTCTCCCAACAACATATTCTGCACAAAATAATTTCCAAAGCTTCCATTCTTCCAAATGGGTTAAAACATATAATATCTCTCTAAAAGCAACCCTATTAAGCACAAAAGACACACAAATCATGATAGAAATAAGGCCTAAATAACTCCCTTTTGGAGAGTTATCAAAGGGCATTGAGGTAAATTTCTAAGGGAGAATTGAATATTCGAAAGGGTTCGAATATTAAGATAAAATATGAATTTGATTCATATTAAAAACTATAGGTTATAATTAATGCACATATGATGTACATTAATTCTATAGTTAATTTGAGAGTTAAATAATTAAATATATGATATTTAATTGTAATATTAATTAATTGGTGAATTAATTAATATTTCGGTTTTAATTTAATTTTAATTAAATTTGATTTAATTAAGTTATATTGAAACTATAGGTTATATGGAGTTTATTTTGTATAAATAGGTTTATACAAATGACATTTAATTAAATTAATAGTTAATTTAATTAAAAGATTAATTAATATTATTTAATATTAATTAAATCTTTTCCCATCAGTTAGGTTAACTGATGGGAACGTGTCCTCCATCCTTTTCTCAGTCTTGCGTGAATGAGAGAGTTTTAAGGAGGGAGTTGTGCATTTTTACGGAGAAACTTTTTCATTCGGTTGGAACTCCCTCTCTAGCTCAATCCCAAGATCTCTCTGCATTTTTCTTCTTAAGAAAATACAAAGAACTTCTTCCCATAGATTCCTTAGAGATTTGATTTGGTTCCCACAAGCCATTCAACTCCAATCCTTAGGAGAATACCGATGCAACTGCGTGGTGGTGTTCTTGGGAGATTTGCAGCATCAAAAGAAAAGCTCTCGTTGCTGGAATTTTCTGTCAAACTGAGTTTTTTGGCGAAACGAATCAAGAACGACCTTAATAGTAAGTATTCTTGATTTTGGATCGATTGGATCCTTCTTAAATTCGATCTCAGAATCTTAATTTCAGTTTAAGCATGTTTTATACCTATGTTACAGCATGTGTAATTTAATTTTCTGCTGTAATTTTGTTTGTCGTCGTATTGGTATCCCAATCAGCGTTTAAATTCGAAAAAGGTCTCTGACGTCTTCCGCTGCCTAGGACAATTATCCCTACACGCAATTCTCTGACAACCAGATTGTGAGTTAAGTCCAACTCCTATTCACCTCTGTTGTAGGTGCCTTAGGAGACTAAGCCAGCTAGACATCTATTTCTAGGGCTAGCTAAAACTTAGATAAATTGATACTCACGACTCTTAAAACCCTAGTGGTTCCAATCCTATTTCTAGGATGCAAAAAGTCAAGGTCCTATTTCTAGGATCTTTTTCACTATTTCTTTGCGAACCCACCCCTTTAACTCCAACCTTTCAGCCATCAGTTAAATGCAAACTATGCTAACCTAAGTCATCAGTTTAAGCTAACATTTAAACCTTAATCTCAACAAAAACAAACAATGCTAGGGGGAGCAAGGTTGCTTTTGCATAGCCCGGGCTTTCTTCTATTCAAGGAATCCACATATTTGAACCCCTAAATAGAAGCTTAGCTCATGATTGACAGTAAATTACAAAACATAATGAAAAACAAACTCGACATGGAGAAAAAATAACAAATTACTATTAAAGAATTGAGTAAAAAAAAATTAACTTACAACCAAAAGTAAATGATAAGTAAAAACAACTTGCATGGAAATAAAAGGGTACAAAGCATAAAATAAAGCCAAAACTACTCAATTAAGGATCTCTCTCTCTCTATCTAGTTAGCTCTTGCCATTTTTCAAGGAGAGACAAGTCTTACTATTCTTCTTATTTCAAATAAAAGAGCTGACAGAGACTGAGGGATCCAGAACTCAGAGTGGTTACAAGGTGAGAAGAGAGAACTAAAATAAATCCTAAGGACGAAAACTCCAACCACCTAGCTCCCTTTGCCTTTTGCACCTTGGTCCACTTTTATAGACCATGGAAGGTAAGGTTGGCTACCGAGATCAGTGTGAGAAGGCCTTGGAAGGTAAGAATCCACGATCCTCGGAGATTTGATGCCGGATTGGGGATTTTCGGATGATTCTGTGCAAATCCCGCGAATCTCGGTATTCTGTCGGAAAGCCCAGTTGTGGCCGCATCTTGGGAGCATTTTCCTCTATGATCTACTTTAACAATTCTGTCTTTAGCATGGGGCTACTTTCCTTATATGGCTTTGTCGGCGCAACTTGATCGCAATCCTCACATCCTCAAGTCCAGATGCAAGCGCAACATTGCAGTTTTTAACTCCTTTTTCTCCGCTAACTTTTTATCTTCTCTTGCGAGCGCATTCTCCTCGCAAAGACTCCTGCACAAAAACATTACTTGGATAAATTCTTTACAAAATAATCTCTTTTTGTACAAATTAAGCTTAAATTCTATAATTCTAATATTTGTTCATGCTTTTACAACTTTTGCTAAAATGACTTAGAATTATAAGATTTTATTTATAAGGTCCTTGCTTTATGGTGCGTCGTCAACTAAATAGATGGATGTGAGATAAGATGGTAAATAAGGATAAATTCAGCCAACCCTAGTGCAAGTCTACATTGTCGCACATAGTAGTAAAAAACCTTAGAAGTATTCCAAGGGTATCGATCCCATGAGAACTAAATGGAAATTCAGATTTGATGAAGAAACTGCTCAACTTCATTGCTTAAAAATAGGTGACCAAAGAAATAAGCTTGATGATTGGTTTTTAGAGAAATAAATAAAACAAGCAAATAAACAAAAGAATAAAAAAAAGAAATAAACGAGGTATTCAACATGAATTCATCCCAAAGGCAATAACCTTAATCATGGATTATTTAACTTAAGCCTATTCAATGAATTGGGTCAGATTTAACTTATATTTGGCCTTGCTCCTAAGAATCGTTAGAAGGCTAAGCGAGTACCCTTATGCACATTTTTGTGACTCTACTCCGACATAGATAATTCACGAATGCAATCTATAACCCTATAGTCGATATAAGGTGCCTTAGGCAGCTTGCCCTATACCACCGAACAATCTCTTTCGAGCTTTTTCTCCTATATCACCTTTATGAGAACCGATATCGCCGGTCCCTTTCGAGATCAAACTCACATAGCATGCAAAGTCTAAGTGATCAAGTTAAACTCAGCAAGATCAGAGTGATAATCAATAAAGAATGACATGCATTGAACAAAACTTAAGCAAATAAAACACTTTTAAGCTATTTAACCATAAGGGAATTCACCATATTGAATTCCTCAACGGAATTTAGCTACTCATGGTGAGATAAAGTGCAAATGAATACATTTTCATTGAAAATAAGATGTAAAGAATACAAATAAATGAAAAGTATCAAAAGCTGGAAATAAGGAAAGTAGCCAAATATTACGGGTTTTTCTATTTATCCAATCCTTCTAGAGTTTCCTTAGACACTCCACTCTCTCGCTTTTACAAGTGGGAATGGGTGAAAATCCCTACAAACCCCAAGGTTTGATGTCTAACTAAGGTTAGAATTCAGTCATCTAAGAAGGACCTCAGGCATCCCTACTCATTGGCGTCAACTAGGGTTCTGTCACCACCCTCTTCTTCCAAATGAGTTCTGCTTGAATTTGACTTCAAATCTCGAGCTTATATAGTGTGGGAAATGGTTGAGGAGCTGTGAAATAGGTGTTGGAGGTAGCCCAGCCGGTTTCGGGGTCAAAACAGCAGGTTAGGTGCGAAGAAGACTCGTCAAAAACGACCCGTGGATGACTCGGAACCGTCTCTATTTTTCCAGAAATGTGGTCACATTTCATAATAGCCTTTCCAGAAATGTGATCCCACTTCTGGGCAGATTCCAGCATTTCCTCTATTTTCCTGCACAACTACAAACTTAGTCAAATTCTCTTAAAATTAAATCTTTTTAAGCACAAATGAGCATAATTTGACAAAAGTGAATCTCAACACCCGAACTTATCAACTTTAACATATTTTGAGCTCGAGAACAGTAAAATTGACCTAAACATGCGATATTTGACATGGAAATGAGCTAAATATAAGGGTAAAATAGGTATATTTTTTTACCCTTATCACTTTCCAAACAATTACCTAAGCTTTTAAGGCTAAATAACGCACATAAATGAGCGTTGTTAGGGATAAGGCTTCCATTGACCCCAAGTAATTCGACAATGAGGTTGTGTAAACATGTATGTTATTTTGTGGTTGTTTTCATTTTCTTTCTGTTTTGTATCTTTTTATTGTTTGCTTTTCTTTTTCTTTGTTAAAATCAAAATTTTAAAAAAAGATTGAGCAAAAATGTCTAGAGTGGTGGAAAAACAAGAAAAACAAGTCCTATGAATTAAGACTTGCATTTTCATGATTTGTCAAAATTCTATCTTAGTTCTTCTTCAAAGTTATACAATTCTTCTTCAATTTTGGACACTTAATCTTGTGTGAATGTTCTAATCATTTTAATTAAGTGTGCAGAAAGATGAAGGTGTAGGAAAAAGCGAGTGGAAAAAGGGCAGGATTTGCGATGCAAATGCGGTCACAAATCCACCTTGTGTTAAATAAAGAAAAATTTTCAGGTAGTAATTTGCGCTGCATTTGCGGGATCAAATTCCAAGAAAATTAGAAGGCCCAAAGTGACGTCATTTAAAATTGCCCAATCATTTAAGGGAAGTTCGAAGCGTATAAATAGCGAAGGATTTGACTTAGGTCAATTATTGACGGACCGAAGTTGTCGAGGCTCCGGGTCAAATAAATTTATATTCCACGAACACTAAACTAGTCTGCAGCAGTAGTGGTCGAGGTCGAACACAGGGAGCGCATTTATAATTTGCATCACTTAGATTTATTGAGACAACCAGACTAATGGGGGTTTGAGATTCGAGTGATAAATGTGAGGGAGATTAAAATGCGGGAATTTAAATGACAGAAAAATTAAATGCATAAAATAAAAGGATGGGCAGATTAATCTTACCACAATGATCACTATAATCAAAGACGCTTAGGGTTGAGTATGATTTATTTCATTCATTGATTATCAAGAAATTAGTTTACAAATTGAAAGTCTAATCAACTTAACTGGAAAAGCCAGCAAGCACAATATCCTTAAATTCCTAAGTCCGACCAATGCATCGAGACTAGTCCTAACCGATTAATAGGCTAATCGTGCACATTAACTACTAATTGATTGCATTAAGAACGATGATGATTAGAATGCTCTAAATTAACTAGGAAAAGCCTAAATTAAGATCAATCACATATTTAGACCCTAGATCTTTCATGCCAATTGCTAAATTTGGGATAACACACCAAATCGCTACATGCTTATACCTATTCGCTACTTTAATTAGCATATGAATTTAGTAAATCTGGGTTGAGGTTGTCAATCTCTCCTAACATTACTAAATTTATGAATATTCAGTCTAAACAACATTCAGTACAGTAAATCCTGCAAGAAAGAATCGAAATCTCATGAAATAAAAATCATACTTACAACCGAGGTCTCGATTACTACAATCCAAGCTTAGACGACCATAGACGAGCCTAATCTAAGCCCCCAAGGCTTGATTAACCCACCCAAAACTGACCTAAACTTGGGAGAACTAAAAACCAGAGAGAAAAACAAGAAGAACGACGAAAGAATAACTAAGAAGAGAGTTCAGATGATCTAGATACGGAAAAAACGACTTTATAACGCACGTGTAGCGTCTAAACGCTACTATTTCAGCATCTAGACACTAGCCACAGAGTCTAGACGCCACTATTCTAGCGTCTAGATGCTAGCTCTCGAAGAAGTAGCGTTTTGGAGCATTTTTGCGGCGTTTACGAGGGTCTCGACGCTGGTTTGGCCTTCAACGGGCATTATCTTGATTTGACCGAGGGTATTTCTGTCATTTTGCTTCGATTTGGCTTGTTTTCAACCAGAACCGGTCCCAAACTCATATTTTAGGCCTGCAACAATATTACAGTTAAACTAAAGCATTTTGCACATAGAATTCAACGAAGATAAGCAATTTAGGAGGAGATAAATATATAACAAATTCGCTCTATCAATTTAGGAGGGATAAATTTTTTTGAGACAGAGAAGAAGACAAATAAAGCTCGAGATGGAGTGATAATGAGGCCGAAGGGAAGGCTAAGAAGAAAAAAAAGACAGACATTTCCCTGAGCGAAGACACCATCAACTCCACCATCTGCAAGGAGAGAACAATCCGTTCCTCGGCATAAGAAGACTCCAACTAAGCAGCCGAGAGTGGAAGTACGAGTGGAGGCCCATCTAGACACTTAAACCCATCTGGCCATTGTGAATAAACGGGTTCTGATTTGTGAGAAGGCATTCTCCACTAAGACAGGCCCTTTCCCAGCATTCATTGAAAACATTTTGCACAGGTATGACTGGGATAGACTGTACAAGGAGCCAAAGGCAGCATCTATCCCCCTGGTGCGTGAATTTTATGCTCAAATAAGGGAAGAGATGCAAACGACTATGCTCCTACAAGGTCGAGAGGTGGAGTTCTCGGCAAGGCAACTCAATCGGATTTTTCGATTGCAATCCCTCAAATGTCCAGCTGGCAATGTGGCCATTGAAGAACCTACAACTGTGCAGCTTGTAGAGGCCCTATCTAGTGGCAGGAGTCCAAGACCGGAATAAGGACTCTATTATCAATAAAATGGGTCATTCCATGCTTAAGAGCTTATGACTGTAGAGCTGCTTTAAGTCTAAAGAACAAAAGAATAAAACCCCTTAAAAATGTGTTTAAATATGTCTGATAATAGAGCTAGGTTGTCGTAAGTTCTTAGGATTGAGTAAAAGGTGGTGATTATTTGCTCAATGTTGAAAGAATTATTTTGCTACAGCAGTGCTTGGTTTTGCAGGATGCTCAGGTAAAGGTTGAAGGTAGTGTTAGAATATCTGTTCTAATTGAGTTATACTTTGTCTAATGTTTTGAATTCTCAAGGGAAGGTTAGTTAGTATTGCTCGGGACGCGCAATAGTTCAAGTTTGGGGGTATGATAACTCTCCAAAAGGGAGTTATTTAGGCCTTAGTTCTATAGTATTTTGTGTGTCATTTGTGTTAAATAGGGTTGCTTTTAGATGAATATTATATGTTTAACCCATTTGGAAGAATGGAGGCTTTGGAAGTTATTTTGTGCAGAAAATATTGCTGAGCGACTTGAAGGAGCAAAATCTGTGATCCAGCAAAGCAGGGAGCAAAACTGCCACGTAACAGCTCGTAATCCATTTTAATAAAGTGGCGTTAGCTTAATTAATTACGGATCTAAGAAGCTTTGAAAGCCTGCCACGTGTCCAATTTAACCTAATTAGGTTAAACCTCATCTTATAAAAGGAGGAGCCATCAAAGATACATTTATTCACGACTTGGAGACCGAATCAATCGGCCAGAGGCCGAATTGACGGAAGAATGGAGATCTAAGAAGACCATTTGCGATTCTTCTCAAGAAGACGAAGTTCTTCCATGTTCTTGGTGGTTTGGAGCAGCCATTTCATCTCCCAAATTACTAAAAGGATTAGTATTTCTTGTGCAATTCGTATTATGGATGTGCTTATTGAGATTGTAACGTGTTTTATGTTTTCAATCATGAACTAATTGCTTTGTAAGTATGGGTTAAGAATTATGTGATTGTTATATTTATAAAATCTGGAAATTCTATTTGATTATGATCATCTTGAGTTATTGTTGTTCTTCAATTTCATTATGTGCCCGCCTAGCTAGCCGGTATGTATAGCTTCTCCTAGTTTCAGGGATGATTTAGGAGTTGTGTGGCGATAATTCACGTTAGACCATTATGTGTTGGTGAATGCCAGTAGTTGAACTAGGGATAGTCAATTGCCTAACGCTTGATCGGTAGAGCTTCATTGGAGTTGAAACATATTCCAAAAAATCTGGAGTTCCGGGAGGATCCCGCTGATAATACTGCATGAGATTGACTGATCAAAAGAATTGCTGGATCATTTTTATAAACAATTACAGAAGTCTTGACCTGTGTCTGCTTTCATTCTGTTTTCTCTAGTTGTAATCATTTACTGCTTTCGTATTTCTATTGTTTCAGCATTTTACAAACCCAATCAATTTAACCAACCTTTTGAAATCACTAAAAAGGCAAATTAAATCAATAGAGGTAGACATTTCAAGACCCTGTGGATACGATAAATACTTATCACTTGCTGCTAGATTGTGTATACTTGCAAAGTATTTTGAGGTGAATTCTATCTATATCTTTAACCACTTCAGAATTGCAACAAGTTTTTGGCGCCGTTGCCGGGGACTTGAAATTGTTTTATTTGATTGATTTTTTTTGTGTATTTTTGGTGATTTGGTGCGTGAACTTTTTGACTGTTTCTTTTTCTTTTGTAGGGATGACTTTGGTGTATGAGCGATCCCCTTGGGATTAAATTTTCGAGAAGTTCAAGTGAATCTCAAAGAAGAACTATGCGATGCAGCAAAATCCACCGCTGGAGCAAAATGGGCAGCAAAATAATCAGGTTGAGAATCCTATCATTTTAGCAAATGATAGGGGTAGAGCCATTCGAGCATATGCTTTTCAATAGTTGACGAGTTAAATCCAGTGATAATAAGTCCAGTTATTGAGGTAGCAAACTTTGAAATGAAACCGGTCATGTTTCACATGTTACAGATGGTTGGCCAATTCCATGGTTTATCATCTGAGGACCCCCATCTTCATCTTAAGCCTTTTCTAGGAGTTAGTGATTCATTTGTTATCCAGGGAGTGTTGAGAGATGCCCTTAGATTAACCCTATTCCCTTATTCTCTTAGAGATGGAGCAAAAGTGTGGTTGAATTCTCTTGCTCCTAGATCAATAAGTAGTTAGAATGAGCTAGTAGAGAAATTTCTTAGTAAGTATTTTCCACCAACTAGGAGTGCCAAGTTGAGGAGTGAGATAGTGGGATTTAGGCAAAATGAGGAAGAAACTTTTAGTGAGGCTTGAGAAAGGTTTAAGGAGCTTTTGCAAAAGTGTCCCTACCACTGTTTACCATATTGTATTCAAATGGAAATATTTTACAATGGGTTAAACATAGTAACCCAGTGTATGGTTGATGCTTCTGCGGGAGGGGCCCTTTTGGCAAAAACCTTTAATGAAGCTTATGAGATTTTAGAGAGAATATCAACCTACAGTTGTCAATGGTCAGATGTTAGAGGCTCTAGTAGGAAAGTTAAGAGTGTGATAGAAGTTGATGGTGTGTCTACCATTAGGGCCGATATTGCAATGTTAGCTAACGCTCTTAAAAACATAACTGTGGTAAGCAATCTTCAGCAGCCGCCAGTTGTGGAGCCTGCTGCAGTTGTAAACCAAGTGCTGGAAGAATCCTGTGTCTATTGTGGTGAAGAGCATAGTTATGAGTTTTGTCCTAACAATCCAGCTTCTGTGTTTTTTGCAGGTAATCAGAGGAATAACCCATATTCAAATTTTTATAATCCAGGTTGGCGTAACCACCCCAACTTTGCGTGGGGAGGGCAAGGAAGTAATTCGCAAGCCCCCCATGCACAACAAAAGGTGGAAGGTGGCAGGTCAGCCAGGATTTGTTTTGCAGAACCAGCAAGGTTTGCCCCAACAAAATAAGCAGGCTACCCATCAAAATTCGGGTAACTCTCTGGAGTCAATGATGAAGGATTATATGGCATGAAATGATGTCGCAATCCAAAGTCAACAAGCTTCATTGAGAGCCCTAGAGTTGCAAGTGGGTCAGCTAGCTAATGAGTTGAAGGCACGACCTCAAGGGAACATTCCTTCAGATATTGAACACCCAAGAAGGGAAGGTAAGAAGCATGTGCAGGCAGTAATTTGAAGAAGTGGTAAGCCACTAGAAGAGAGGAAAGAGCCTAGTAAACCCCAAGAAGTAGAAAAGAGTAATGACAGTAATGTTGTCGAAAAAGAGTTGGAGCCTGGTAAAAATGATGGAGGCAGCAACAAAGATGCTGGATCATCTAGTTCTGTTCCAGATATAGTGCCCCCACCTTATGTACCGCCCCACCCTATGACCCACCCTTACCTTTTCCACAAAGGCAGAAGTCTAAGAACCAGGATGGTCAATTTAAGAAGTTTTTAGAGATTCTTAAGCAATTGCATATAAATATCCCTTTAGTGGAAGCTTTAGAACAAATGCCAAATTATGCAAAATTTCTTAAGGACATGTTGACTAAAAAGAAAAGATTAGGAAAGTTTGAAACTGTGGCTCTTACTGAGGAACGTAGTGCTATTCTTAAGAATGGGCTACCTTCTAAGGCTAAGGATCCAGGATCATTCACTATTCCTGTCTTCATAGGTGGAAAGAAGTTGGGGAGAGCACTTTGTGTTTCAGGCGCAAGCATAAACCTTATGCCTCTTTCGGTTTATCGAAAGTTAGGTATAGGTGAAGTTAGGCCTACCACAGTCACACTCTAATTAGCAAATAGGTCTATTGCATATCCTGAGGGTAAAATTTAGGATATTTTGGTCCAAGTAGATAAATTTATTTTTCCTGTCAATTTCATTATTCTAGATTTTGAGGCAGCTAAGAATATCCCAATTATTCTTGGTCCTTCATTTTTGGCAATTGGTAGATCATTGATGGATGTCCAACAGGGGGAGCTTACAATGAGGGTGCATGACCAAGAGGTGAAGTTTAATATGTTTGATGCAATGAAATATCCTAATGATATTAAGGATTTCTCGTGCATTCAGGTGTTGGATGAGATTTTTGAGGACCACTTTGAGAAGGGATTGATGGAGTACCATACCCAAAAATTTGGAGAAATCCAAATTGAGGATTTGGAAATAGGTGGATTGGAGTATGAGCATAAAGATGCAGGTGAGATTTCTAGTTTTGAGAGGAATTTTGAATCCTTAGAGCCAACTGCTAAGAAATCCAAAGCTATGCAACCTTATAATTCATTGACATTGCTCTAGCAACCTGAGATTAGGAAATCCTTCCTTAATGAGCGATTATTTATTGTAGCTCATATTAAGGTAGTGAAAACACCTTGGTATGATGACTTTTCCAATTACCTTGATTTTGGAAATTTGCCTCATGGTTTATCAAAAAAACAGATGAAAGAATTTTTCCATGGGGTGAAGTTTATTTATCGAATGTTGCATCTATGGTTAGACAATGTGTTGATGATGGCTGTGAGTTTAAAGTAAAAGGGCAGCGAATAAAGCATTATGGGGGGAGAAGTTTCGTTCGAAATATTCTTCTCTGAAGTTTGCTGGCAGATTTAGGGAGCACAGGTTTTGAGGGAGCAAAAATTTCAGCATTTTAATCCGAAGCTCCCATTATTTGATTTCTTTTCTTTTTAGTTAATTATGAAGGTGTTCATATAACACATGCGGAAGCAATTGAAGATCGAAAGCACTTAAGACATTCAATTTTGTACCTAAAGCATGCATGTTCTTAGAAAAACAGAACAGAAAGTAAAGGAGTACCAACCTCTTTGTAGCTCACTTGAGAGGAACTCCTTGTGATGTTTTCCTTCTCCAACTTCTCTTTGACAACCTCTAGTGTCTTCTCTACTATTCTCCTTGCCTAGAATGACTTGTGGGAGTCTATAGTGATAAAGAAAGGGAAGGGAATGCTTGAAGGAACAAGCTCTTGAGAGATCTATGGAAGTGTGTGTGTTTGAGAGGAAAAACCAGCAGCATAACAGTAGGTAAATTGCTCTCTCTCTTTTGAATCTGATTCAAGTTCCTTATAAAGACCTCTTCCATGCAAAGACAAGCTTCATGACACTAGACACATGGTGAAAATGCAACTCAAAGTGGATTCTAGGTGTTTAATTCACAACACATGCAACTAGTGCATGGTTGTGTTGTTTTCCACTATGCATCAACATGCAAGAGTGGGAATGCCACAAAATCCACATAATTGAATCTTCATTCTTGAATTTTCAGCTTGCAATTTTCCCTAATTCAATTTGAAATTGAATTTGATTTCTAGGTTATTAATTGGGACATTTCCAAGTAATTTATCAAGATTAATCTAATTAATCATTCTTACCTATTGCCATTAATAGTATATGATTCCTAATACATATACATGGTATTTAAAACACTTTTAAATACCTTATCTCTCAATTCCTTATTTAATTCATAATTAAAAATTGTGTCAAACACATTTTTACGATAAAGCCCTATTTCCCGTTTTTGAACGATTCAAAGATTCCTATCATTATGATTTAAGCATTAATACAATATGAGCTAGTAGAGGGACCTAATGGACCTATAGATCATGGGCTCCAACGATTCGAGGCTAACCGACTAATCTCATTATCTATGCAGGTGCAACATGGAAATCTCACGGTGCAACCTAACGGAGGAGACCGCAGGATGTGTTGACACACTTCCTTCACTCACTTACTATAAATACTTTCTCCATTCACCTTGTTATTGATTTATGCAAACACCTTCCGAATGGAGCAGTTGAGGTATAATCAACACGAGGCCAAGCATAAATCTCACCTTGTGAACAAAAAGGAGAACGTGAAAGGGAAATGGATTTGATATATCTCTCCCATCCCACTAAGTATTTTAAACGGTTTTTGGGTATACTTATACTTAGGCAAATTCCGGCTAATTGAATAACCCTAAGTGTAAGTTCATTTAATCCTACGATGTCTAGGTGATAACGATTAAAACCTCACATCACAAACGTGCATGCTCATAAAACTGGGTTAAATTTAACTCAAGAACCGAGTCGATGCCCAGGTAGGAGGTGTTCCGTAAACCGTCAACTTAAATATCTCCAGCCTTAGACAGCATCTCGTCGGGTGAGTTCTCTTGTAACCTATGTTTATCGACCTATTTGAATCTAATTGAAATCGATCGAGAGATTGGATCTAATTAACCCTAAGTGAGCATGCACCTTTTCTTTGTTATAGATTTTAAATTTCTAAGTGATTTATAACAATTATAAATCTAATCTATAACAACCTTGCCTTTTGAATATAACTCTTATAAACAAAACTCTAAGGAAATTTCATGCTTCATGCTAGGTTAATTTTATCTTTTAATTAATATAACTTTTATATCAATTAACCAATTTTAATTAACCATTCAAGCATGAATCTCTCTAAATTAATACAACATTTATATCAATTAAAACATGAAATTCCCCTCATGCATTTGAATTATTAATAACACTTATTAAAAATAAAAAAATGCATGATCATGCTTTCCTATGGTGGGATTTTAATCTATATGGCATGCTCATAATGCAAATACATTTAATCTAATTAAACCATACATTCTCAATGCATAAAAGAAATTAAATCAAGCTAAAATGGAATGGTTTGGCAATTTAAAACAAACAATTAACTAATTATTACAATAATAATTAATAAAAATTGCTTGAATCAATCCCGAGCTTCACGAACCGACCCGAACCAAACCTCCATGGAGTGAACCGGCCTTCAAAAGTGTGCAAAGGGGCTGAACCGGCTGCAGGCAAACCGAACCGAACCAAGGACAGCAGCTGAACCGAACCGAAATCTGGAAAAATCTAGGCTGCTGAAATTTTTCTTCATCAGCGTCGGGAGGCTACTTGAAGAGCGTCCCGACGCTGTCACGAACAGCAGCATTCTGCTGCTGTTTTCTGCTGCGCCTTCTCCTGTTTTTCTTCGATTTTACAGCCTATATGGACTCTATGACTCTATAAAAATTACAGACTCTTGTACACACATTAACGCTCATACATTACCGAGCAATTACATTTTCATGAAGAATTGAAAGCTCAAAAAATTGCCAAACCAGAACACTTCCATTTTAGCACACAAAAAATTCAATTTCAATATGATACCCACCACAGCAAAATTAAAACGACTTAAGTGCTCTAACCTGGCTCTGATACCAATTGAAGGTGTTCATATAACACATGCGGAAGCAATTGAAGATCGAAAGCACTTAAGACATTCAATTTTGTACCTAAAGCAAGCATGTTCTTAGAAAAACAGAACAGAAAGTAAAGGAGTATCAACCTCTTTGTAGCTCACTTGAGAGGAACTCCTTGTGATGTTTTCCTTCTCCAACTTCTCTTTGACAACCTTTAGTGTCTTCTCTACTATTCTCCTTGCCTAAAATGACTTGTGGGAGTCTATAGTGATAAGGAAGGGGAAGGGAATGCTTGAAAGAACAAGCTCTTGAGAGATCTATGGAAGTGTGTGTGTTTGAAAGAAAAAACCAGCAGCATAACAGTAGGTAAATTGCTCTCTCTCTTTTGAATCTGATTCAAGTTCCTTATAAAGACCTCTTCCATGCAAAGACAAGCTTCATGTCACTAGACACATGGTGAAAATGCAACTCAAAGTGGATTCTAGGTGTTTAATTCACAACACATGCAACTAGTGCATGGTTGTGTTGTTTTCCACTATGCATCAACATGCAAGAGTGGGAATGCCACTAAATCCACTTAATTGAATCTTCATTCTTGAATTTTCAGCTTGCAATTTTCCCTAATTCAATTTGAAATTGAATTTGATTTCTAGGTTATTAATTGGGACATTTCCAAGTAATTTATCAAGATTAATCTAATTAATCATTCTTACCTATTGCCATTAATAATATATGATTCCTAATACATATACATGGTATTTAAAACACTTTTAAATACCTTATCTCTCAATTCCTTATTTAATTCATAATTAAAAATTGTGTCAAACACATTTTTACGATAAAGCCCTATTTCCCGTTTTTGAACGATTCAAAGATTCCTATCATTATGATCTAATCATTAATACAATATGAGCTAGTAGAGGGACCTAATGGACCTAGATCATGGGCTCCAACGATTCGAGGCTAACCGACTAATCTCATTATCTAAGCTAGCCAACATTCGTTAACTACCAGGACACTCCACTATAGCCCGATAGTTGCACTCCCCTCACTATAGATATATTTTCGTCCACTTGATTTAACCATGTTCAGTAAGTCGTTCCGTCACAGGTTGTTCGTAGCTATAGCTAGGTCAAATAACCGTTTCACCCCTATAGTACTTCTTGTTCCTTAAGTTCCACTAATCCTCTAATGAACAATCGGTTTGTGGTCCAACCATCAAACCTAAGTCCCTCTCGATCCAACGAGAGGGTGGGGCCCCTTGTTCAAGTCCTGGAGTTAGTACTTAAGGGAACAACCTCTCTGCTATCCCTGAAATGGGTAGGAGTGAATTCCGTCTTGCGAAACTATGTCCCCAGCTATCTATTCGATCTTATCCCCAAAATGGTAGGCTTGTTGAGTCGGCGATGCTGGTCACTCTCACCCATGCAGATCAAAGGATAATCTTGTATAAACAGGAGTTCATAGTTAGCTCATGATTAAGAACGAGTTACCTAGGTCATCTATGAGAAACAGTCAGTTTCTTCAGTAAACGACGTTATAAAGAGAAAGTGACTTATTTCGTGGTCCAATCTTATGCAAACTCATTGCATAGGACGCCCCCACTCGCATGTCTCTACATGAACGATTTAGGATCTCATCGTTTGTAATTAATACAAAGTGGGCCGCGTCCATAGTGTCCCCAGGATAAGGCACCCAACCGTATCCTTATACTATAGACTATTTTGGCTATAAACTTGAACTTGATCCTACGATATATCTCTACATATAGTTCGAGTATTCATTTTATAGCCAAGGATCTTAGTTTATTGGATTTAGGTTAATCATTTGCAATTTACATATTCAATAACATCTCTTACTGAATAACCTCAATAACGTCTTTATTGGAAATAGAATATGTTTAATGATTTACAAACTACGAGTTTATAGGACATTAAACCCAACAAATTATTTTGATTTATTTTATGTTTTGATATTATTTTGATTTGATATGATTTTTATTCGGTTAGATTTTTATTTTATTATTATTATATTTTTTTTTTATTTTGTTGGTTAGTTTAGATTTGATTTTGATGAATTTTATTTTCAAAATATTTTTCCAGATTTAAAATAAAATATCTTGTGGAATATATTTTAAAAAGATTTGATTTCGTAATTTTGTTGACAAGATCAGAGATTTTATTCAGTTAGGATTTTTTTTTGTGAGATAAGATTATAATTTTACCGTTGAGATTTTATTAGCAGGATAATTAGGTGGGCATGCAGTTAATTACCAAAGATGTCATGTGTTGAGCAGAAGGAAGATAACATTACGATATATTGTTAGACACAGAGGGAGCGGAGTAAATGGGAAGATCTTGTCGTTTGACATATTAAATTTTCCACGAGTCCATGTGGTTAAAACGGTAACTTAAATTAATTAGGAGATAAATTAGGGGCTAATTCTTCGTTGAAGATCCTTGAGTTAGTGTCCTATTTATGCGAGCTCCCATCAGGTACGTTTTTCACTCTCTTCTTTTATTACTACTGAGGTGACTTTTTTTTCTGTGTATATTATTATTGTGAGGGAAAAAAAGCACGAGCAAGGAAAGAAAGAGAGACGAAAGAAGAGTTGAGTTTGATGAAGGATTTCGGTATGAGAGACTTATCCATGAAGAGGCAAGACAAAAATATCAAGAAGTCCTGAAGCGAGATGTTCTAATGGAGCGCGGCTTTGATGATGGCAAAGAGCTCCCACATTTTCTTTAAGCGGATATCACTAATCACGGCTGGAAACGGTTGTGCGCAAAGCTGGATCCCACTGTTGATCAACTAGAATGGGAGTTCTACGCCAACATCGATGAAAATGAATGATTCTTGGTTATTGTTCGTAGAGTTGTTGTCGAATGGAGCCTTGGAGTGATTAATTCTCTATTTAATTTGCAAGACTTCCTCCACGCTGTTTTCAACGAAATATTCGTTGCTTCCTCAAATGAGCAACTAAATGCCCAGTGGAGGTTGTCTAGGATGAGGGCAAGAACATTCCAGTCACCATACCTGAAATGTGAGGCTAACACTTGGCTCAGCTTTGTCAAGCAGAGATTATTGCCTACAACGTACGCCTCCACTATCCCCCGTGATCGAGTGCACTTGAAGGTTCAGAGTCCCAAAGAGTTCAAATGATATAAACTTGTTTGTTAAGGGGATTATTGACACTGCCAATCTGGCTAGGCTTCAGAGAGGTGAGTCGCACCAGGTGGTTTGTTGTGAGGTGTCCATAAAGTGCTAGAGCAGCTTGAGATGGTTCTCAGGAGGCTAGAATTTACTGAGAGACAACTTCAAACCTACTAGAGTTATGATCTTAAAAGGGACACCACACTAAGGAGGGCTATGCAAGCGAATTTTTCTAAACTATATCAAGCCTTCCAAATTTTCCTTGATGACCCATGCATTCCACCCTCGCCCATCATTCAAGAGGAAGAAGAAAACCCAGAGCCTGAACATAAAGAAGAATTAAAGGGAAGTCTCAGTTTCATCGAGCAAATATTTTGATGAATGATTTTATGTGCTCGTCCTGCTTGTGTTTTGTTCTTTCTGCTTATGTTATGTTACGATTCTTTGTTTTTATCTGTTGCTTTAAAATCTATCTCTTTCATGATTACGTAAATCGGTGATCTTGATCTTTAATGAAATCAAATATTGTTTTGTTTGGCACATCTGAGTATCTAACATAATTTTCTTCTGAATTTTTGAAGCTTAGACTAGTTAGCTTAATTAGATCAAGGTGTTCTGATCTCCAGAAACCTTTTGCTTGAGCATTCCTTCTAGCCTAGTCATGACTACAGCAAAAGTTCTGAGGTAGCATTGTCTTATTCAATCCACCTTAAGCTGAATCTTAGTCCCACGCTTAGTTTAAAATTCAGATAGAAAAAAATTAAGTTTGAGGGTATACTTATCATGTTGCTAATTCATTGGGGACAATGAATAATTTAAGTTTGGGGGACTTTTAGCTACTCCGCTTGTTTTGCCTGAACATTCCTCTCCTTCATAATTATTTTTCTAGGTTGTTGAGTAACCAGGGACATTTCTGACACCCACAGTTTGTCTTTGCGTCAAAAGATGACCTAGGAAATATTGGAAAAAGGATCAAAATTATTTGTTCAAAAGAAAAATTTTGGAAAATTTTGCTGAGAAAATTCATAGAGCAAAAATTTTGAAGGATGAATGATAATCTAGCAGTTTTCTGTCTCCCAGGGCTTAGGTGAGCTTCATCATAAAATGTCGTCATTCTGAGAAGCAATGGATAGAATAACTAAGGATTTTTAGGTTTAACAATGAGTATTTAGCCTAGTTGGTGATAAGTTTGAGGCAAGGGTATACTGCACCATAAAATGGGTCATTCCCTGCTTAAGAGCTTATGACTGTAGAGCTGCTTTAAGTCTAAAGAACAAAAGAATAAAACCCCTTAAAAATGTGTTTAAATATGTCTGATAATAGAGCTAGGTTGTGGTAAGTTCTTAGGATTGAGTTAAAGGTGGTGATTATTTGCTCAATGTTGAAAGAATTATTTTGCTGCAGCAGTGCTTGGTTTTGCAGGATGATCAGGTAAAGGTTGAAGGTAGTGTTAGAATATCTGTTCTAATTGAGTTATACTTTGTCTAATGTTTTGAATTCTCAAGGGAAGATTAGTTAGTATTGCTCGGGACGCGCAATAGTTCAAGTTTGGGGGTATGATAACTCTCCAAAAGGGAGTTATTTAGGCCTTAGTTCTATAGTATTTTGTGTGTCATTTGTGTTAAATAGGGTTGCTTCTAGATGAATATTATATGTTTAACCCATTTGGAAGAATGGAGGCTTTGGAAGTTATTTTGTGCAGAAAATATTGCTGAGCGACTTGAAGGAGCAAAATCTGTGATCCAGCAAAGCAGGGAGCAAAACTGCCACGTAACAGCTCGTAATCCATTTTAATAAAGTGGCGTTAGCTTAATTAATTACGGATCTAAGAAGCTTTGAAAGCCTGCCACGTGTCCAATTTAACCTAATTAGGTTAAACCTCATCTTATAAAAGGAGGAGCCGTCAAAGATACATTCATTCACGACTTGGAGACCGAATCAATCGGCCATAGGCCGAATTGACGGATGAATGGAGATCTAAGAAGACCATTTGCTATTCTTCTCAAGAAGACGAAGTTCTTCCATGTTCTTGGTGGTTTGGAGCAGCCGTTTCATCTCCCAAATTACTAAAAGGATTAGTATTTCTTGTGCAATTCGTATTATGGATGTGCTTATTGAGATTGTAACGTGTTTTATGTTTTCAATCATGAACTAATTGCTGGGTTAAGAATTATGTGATTGTTATATTTATAAAATCTGGAAATTCTATTTGATTATGATCATCTTGAGTTATTGTTGTTCTTCAATTTCATTATGTGCCCGCCTAGCTAGCCGGTATGTATAGCTTCTCCTAGTTTTAGGGATGATTTAGGAGTTGTGTGGCGATAATTCACGTTAGACCATTATGTGTTGGTGAACGCCAGTAGTTGAACTAGGGATAGTCAATTGCCTAACGCTTGATCGGTAGAGCTTCATTGGAGTTGAAACATATTCCAAAAAATCTGGAGTTCCGGGAGGATCCCGCTGATAATACTGCATGAGATTGACTGATCAAAAGAATTGCTGGATCATTTTTATAAAGAATTACAGAAGTCTTAACCTGTGTCTGCTTCCATTCTGTTTTCTCTAGTTGTAATCATTTACTGTTTTCGTATTTCTATTGTTTCAGCATTTTACAAACCCAATCAATTTAACCAACCTTTTGAAATCACTAAAAAGGCAAATTAAATCAATAGAGGTAGACATTTCAAGACCCTGTGGATACGATAAATACTTATCACTTGCTGTAGATTGTGTATACTTGGACGGTATTTTGAGGTGAATTCTATCTATATTTTTAACCACTTTAGAATTGCAACAATCACCAAGCTCTATAGGCTTGCAGGAGTAGAGCCAGAAGAAAAAGAAGCCGCCCGGACATCAATTGACTTGAGCTTGATAAAGAAGCTCATAGCCAACTCCAAGAAAAAGGTGACTTCTCCAGAGAAGAAGGCTCAAGCAACCCCTCCTGCAACTCAAGTGTCAAAGCCTCCAGAGTAGAAGCCACTACTGCAGAAGAAAATGTGACCGCAAACACATCGCAAAATCCATCAAATGTGGCCGCAAAACAACAACAACCTCCAGCTCCTTAGCCGCAACCTGAAAATAATTTTGGGGCTTTGAGGAGAGATTTGGAGTGCATGAGGAGCCAGTACATAGACTACCTGACTTATGTTAAAGCTCGAGATGAAGTTGTCAGGGGTATCTTGGAGAATTTGATAGAGGATCTTGACGCTACCTTTCACCATTCCCTGAAATAAACTGGGATCCAACCAAAGGCGATGAAACAGGCCCTTCCTAGGGGAGTTTTCTTTTCACCTTTTCGATTCTTTTATTGATTATTCTTTTTAGGTGATAAGTTGGGCTAAACTATCCTTTATTGCTTTCTTTTATTTGTTGTTTTGTTATGTTTGATTTAGTTTAGTTAGTTTCTTTTATTTTGCTTTCTTGCAATTTTCATTCTTAGATAGGTTGCTTTGTTTATTTGTTTCTTTTGTTTTTAAGTTTGGTTTTGGAAAAATTCTGAAAAAAAATTATTCTAAAAGATTTTCAAAAAAGAAGTGTGCTTAAGTGGTTTGTATGTTTTAGAGCGCCCTGAATGATGATAACTAAAGCTCTCTCGATTCTTTAAATACTTTAATAACCTTAAGTTTTTTGAAGCATGAAGCCTGAATAAACTTTTCTCTCCATAACACATTCAAATCCAAACTCACCTACCTTAGGCTTTGACTACCATCACCTTTAGGAAGTTTAGACTTTATCTTAGCTTGCCAATGCTTTTTAGTCTCTTCCACTACGTTCTTCATGTTTAGTCAATGGGGACATTGATTAGTTTGAGTTTGGGGGGGGGGGGGGGGGCAGTTTTGTCTTTTGTACTCTCTATTGTATCATGTTGCCTATTACTAGTGTTTAAAAAAGTACAAAAAAGCAAGGAGATATTCCTCCTTCTCGAATAAACCAAGTAACAAGGGGCGGTCGTGACACCCACAATTTCCACTGCATGAAAGGTTAGTTTGGGAAGTGAGTATGTGCTACAGTCTTAATAGTGAACTATGCTCGTAGTCAGCTACTGTCACCACAAAGTGTTAGTATGTTGGAACGAAGGTATAGATGCCTATGAGACTCTCCTATATAAAAAAACACAGAGAGAGAGAGAGAAAGTGAAGGATTGGAATTCCGTAATTCCGTAAAGCAGAAACGTGATTGGGACCGATTCGTAATTAATTTTGTTTAATCTAAAATGCCAATACATTGGCAATAATATTAGAACTATTCTAAATTTATATTAAGGCTAAGCATACAAAAATATTAGATCTAAATCTAATTTATAAAGTAACAAATTACTTACTCTCGTTGACGACTCAAATTAAATTCACCAACTGCTTGTGAATTAATCACGAACTAGTGCGAACACCACCACTATGGCTACACCGGTATGACTCTGAGACTTCTAGAGGCAGGAGATACTCAAGTCTCTTTTACGAGCTAAAAGTGGGACCAAATGGATCTACAGATCAGAAGCTTCAACGATACGAGACTAATTGGCCAAACTCATTAACCAAGTTTAGTCAACATTCGTTAAATGTGGGTCACTCCACTAAAGACCCACAACTGCACTCTTCTCACTGTAGAATATTTCTGTGTCCACGGATATCGACTAAGCAGTAAGTCAATCCCTCACGTGTGTTCGTAACACTAGCTGGGTCAAATTATCGTTTTACCCCTGGGTTACCTCTGGTTCCTTAAGTACCACAGATTCCCCTAATGAACAAGTTGTTTAGGGTCCAACCACTAAACAGGAGTTCCTCTCGGGCCAAGAGAGGACGACGTGCCTTTGTTCATGCCCCAGAATCAGCCCTTAAGGGAACACACATCTACTTACCCCAATAGGGGAAGAAGTGAATTCCATCTTGTACTGTTATGTTCCCAGCCCCCATTCGGTCTTGCCCCTGAAATGGTAGGATTATTGAGTCGGCGAACTGGCCACTCTTACCCATACAAATCTAAGGAAAATCCCTCCTGAAAGGGGTTCATAACAGACTTAGGATTGAGATTGAGTTACCTAGGTCATCCTATTGAAATAGAAACCTAAACTAGTTAACGGCGTTACATCTAGTGGTTACTATTTCATGGTCCGGTCTTATGCAAACTCATTGCATAGGATACCCCACCCACATATCTCCTATATGTGGTCTTTGGATCATTGCATCTGTATCGAATATAAGGTGGGTCGTATCACATAGTGTCAGCAGGATAAGGTACCAAGCATTATCCCTATACTATAGACCTTTTAGGTTGTTACTTGGACACTGATCCCTGTATGTCCCCACAGACTAGTCCAAGTTTCATTTAAACAACCTTTGATCTTAGTTTATTGGATTTAGGGTTTATTAATGCAAACTCAATTATTCAATAACCAAATTACTGAATTACTCAAATAACGCTTTATTGAGATCGATTAATTTGTCTCATTTACTATCTACGAGTTTTAGGGCATAAAACCCAACAACTCCCACTTGAACTAAAACTCTAGTGGGCAATGTACATCAACAATCAAAATTGAATAAATAATCATTGAAGTAGGAATAGTAGTTTGTATTAATACTGTATAATACATGGAAAGTACAAATACAGATAAATACAATAAACTAGGGCATTCACAATACCCATTACACTTCTCTCACTTGCCCTAGATTATTCTATGTACATATCTCGCAGACCTAGACCCTCTAGATGACCCTCGAACACTTTAGCCATGAGAGCCTTCTTAAATGGATCAGCAATATTGTGTGCAAAGGCTACCTTCGTGACGATCACGTCCCCTCGTTGCACGATCTCTCTGATGAGATGATATTTGCGCTCTATGTGCTTGCCTCTTTTGTGACTGCGAGGTTCTTTATAATTTGCCACTACACCACTATTATCACAGTAAAGGGTGATTGGCAAGTTCATATTTGGAACAACTTCCAAATCCATCAAGAACATTCGTAGCCATACAGCCTCCTTAGCTGCTTCACAAGCAGCGACAGATTCGGCCTCCATGGTGGAGTTTGCAATGCATCCTTGCTTGATGCTACGCCAGACTACAGCTCCCCCGTTGAAGGTAAATATTGACCGTGATGTGGATTTCCTAGAATCCTTATCAGTTTGAAAGTCAGAGTCTGTGTATCCTTTAAAGATCAAATCCTTAGAGCCATACACAAGCTGATAGTCCCTCGTTCTCCGAAGATACTTGAGGATGTTTTTAACTGCAGTCCAGTGGTCTAACCCTGGATTGGACTGGTACCTGCTGACTATCCCAACTGCATAGCAAATGTCAGGCCTAGTACACAACATAGCGTACATAAGACTGCCCACAGCTGAAGCATAAGGGATCCATCTCATATCCTCAATTTCTTGAGGTGTCTTAGGACACTGTTCCTTAAACAAATGAACTCCATGCCTGAAGGGTAGTAAATCCCTCTCGGAATTCTACATCTTATATCTAGACAACATCTTGTCTATATATGATGCTTGAGGCAGGGCTAACGTTATGTTCTTACGATTCCTCATAATTTGAATCCCTAGAACATACTGAGCTTCACCCAAATCTTTCATTTGGAACATAGTCGATAGCCATTTTTTTATGTCAGCTAGATATTCTACATCATTCTCAATGAGTAAAATATTATCTACATACAACACCAGAAAAACTACTGAACTGTTGATAATCCTTTTGTAAACACAAGGTTCATCAACGTACTGGTCAAAGCCATAAGATTTGACAGCAGTGTCAAACCTTATATTCCAAGATCTGGAAGCTTGCTTCAACCCATAAATGGATCGTCTAAGCTTGCAAACTTTTTGCTCCTGATCTTGAGCAATGAACCCTCTGGTTGAGACATAAAGATGTTCTCATCAAGATTGCCATTCAGAAAAGCAGTCTTGACATTCATTTGCCAAATCTCATAATCATGAAACGTGGCAATGGACAAGAGAATCCTTATTGACTTTAACATGGCAACTGGGGAGAAGGTTTCCTCATAGTCCACCCCTCCATTTGGGTATAACCGGCCTTTGCCACCAGTCGAGCTTTGAAAGTCTATACTTTCCCAGCTACGTCTCGTTTCTTCTTGTAGATCCATTTGCACCCTATGGGTTTTACCCCTTCAGGTTGGCCTACAAGATCCCAGATTTGATTGAAGTACATAGACTCCATCTGTAGGTCCATAGCTTTGATCCATTGGTCATGATCCACATCATTCATTGCCTGTCTAAAGGTCAATAGATCCTCAACCCCATCATCAGGTATGACAACTGGAGTTTCTGCTAAACTCAAATAGCGTTCATGTTGAATAACAACCCTCCCACTACGTCGAGGCATTCTCAACTCTTGAGAAGGATGGGCTTGACCAGATGTACTGGGCTCATCAACAACTCTTGTTAAACATCCAACCTCTGAACTGGGCTCATCAACAACTCTTGTTGAAGGTCCAGCCTCATCAACAACTCTTGTTGATTCATTTGTAGCTTCACTAGAAAGTTCACTTAACACAATTTTACTGCGTGGTTTGTGTTCTCTAACGTGGCCTTCTTCCAAGAAAGTAGCATTTGTCAATACAAACACTTTATTTTCTTGTGGATCGAAAAAGTATCCACCTCTTGTTTCTTTTGGGTAGCCTACAAACAGGCATAATTTTGAACGTGAATCCAATTTCTTTGGGTTTGCCACTAACACATGTGCAGGGCAGCCCCAAATTCTGAAATGACGTAAACTAGCTTTACGCCTGTTCCAGAGCTCAAATGGTGTTTCAGAAACACTCTTTGAGGGGACAACATTCAAAATATAAACTGCAGTCTCTACTGCATAACCCCAAAAAGAACTAGGCAACTGAGCATAGCTCATCATAGATCGAACCATGTCTAACAAGGTTCTGTTTCTCCTTTCAGACACACCATTCTGCTGAGGTGTTCCTGGTGTTGAGAGTTGGGACGAGATTCCATGTTCTATCAAATAGTTCTGGAATTTTAAGTCCAAATACTCTCCACCTCGATCAGATCGAAGTGTTTTAATGGTCTTACCTAACAAGTTCTCTACTTCAGTCCTGTACTCCTTGAACTTTTCAAGGGCTTCAGACTTATGACTCATTAGGTATAAATAACCATACCTTGAATAATCATCTATAAAAGAGATGTAATATTCATACCCTCCTCGAGCTCTTACATTCATTGGACCACAAAGATCCGTATGTACGAGTTCTAAGGGCTCCTTGGCACGATAATCTTTTCCAGTAAAAGGTCGTGTGGTCATCTTACCTTCAAGACATGACTCACATGGAGGTAAAGTACCATCTTCTAACTGGCTTAGAAGTCCGTTCTTAACCAATCTCCCAATCCTATTGAGATTTATGTGGCCAAGTCTCAAGTGCCAAAGATAGGTACTTTGAGAAACTTTCTGCCTTTTTGGTTGAGTCTCGGCTGTTTTAAACATTTCAATGTTCAAAATAGCCCTAGACTCTATTGGTCTTAAAACATACAAATTGTTCTCCATTTTTGCAGAACATATATCAGCACCCCTTTTAGTAATGAAAGCTTCATTCACTGAAAAGGACACTGAATACCCTTGTTCTAGCAAACAAGAAATAGAAATCAAATTTCTTTTTATTTTGGGAGATATATATACGTTATCTAATAACATATAGCGTTCCCTAGAAAAGAACATTTTAATATCTCCCACTGCTTTAGCTGAAATGAGCTCCCCAGTCCCAACTCTGACAGTCATTTCCCCAACATCCAACTGTTGTCAGGAGCTCGTTCCCTCAAAGGAAGAGCATACGTGATGAGTGGCACCTGAATCAAGGATCCAGGCTGTATCATCATTTTCCACTATACACGTTTCAATGACAAATAAATCAAATTTATTTTCATTGAGATGTGCTAAGCAGTCAATGTCATATTCATCATGAACAATTTCAGATGAATTAGACATGTGGGCTTGAGGACCGTCCTCAGTTAAGACCAATTCCACGCAATTAATGTTTAAGTTCATTTTCTTAGTTGTATTAGAAATAACAGTTTTGTAGTTGGCGTTATTCGAGGCATACAAAGAACGTTTCATTGCTGAGAACAAACAAATTAACTTAATAAGTATTGTTGCATTAACCCATTACACAAAATAATATTATTATTTTAATCCAATCAATTTAGCAAAAGTAATGATCGACCCATAGAATAAACATTCATTTTGCAACGATACTTCAAAGGTTTAGAACAACAGCTACCGTAGGGTAGTCAGCTACTCCTCATCTGAATTGAGTCAATCTCAGCCAATCCCTATTCCCGGAATAACTCATATTCCAATAGTTCTTAGCTACCGTTTTTCGGTCAGGAAGTTATTAACACCTTAACATTTTCCCGTAAGTGTGACCCTCTATTTTTCAGATTTCAGAGGTCGGCCCCAACAATGCTACCGTATAGAAAGTCAAAGTTGGAAATGGACCTAAGAAACCCTATCCATTTCTGGAGTTTGCGTTGTTCCGACTCCCATGATCAAGCCCTCCGTAGGGTGATCGCTCCCAGGGCGACTCGCAGGTAGATCATGGGGATCTCATGGTGCAACCTAATGGAGGAGACCGTAGGATACGTTGACACGTATCCTGCTCCCATTTACTATAAAATACTCCCTCATTCACCTTGATATTGATCCATGCAAACACCATCCGTAGGGGGTCACTCCCAGGGTGACTCGAGGCCAAGCATGAACCTCACGTTGTGAACTTTTGAGGACGTGAGAGCAAAACTTGATTTATGAAAATCTTGTTTTGATATATTTCCTCCCACTAAGTATTTTTATAATTATAGGGTCTATTACTTAGGTAAATTCCAGCTAAGTGAATCTATCTAAGTCTATGCATGTATATAACTTTTATATATATAGGTCTTTTCTCTAATGTCTAGGTGGATTAAACACTTTTAATTACCTAGAGACATTGCATGCTAATATAACTATGGTTAATTCAACTCAAGTTTCGGCTCAATTCCCAGGTAGCAGGTGTTCCATAAACCATCATCTTAAGTACCTCCAGCCTTAAACAGAACTTTACCGATAGAGTTCCCTTATAACCAATAGTTATGATAAATCTTTACTCTAAAGATCTAGGTGAATTAAACTATTTTAATTGACCTAGTTACATTGCATGCTAACATTTAACTATGATTAATTCAACTCCGGTATTCCGGGTTAGTTCCCAGGTAGGAGGTGTTCCGTAAACCGTCTACTTAAGTACCACCAGCCTTAGACAGAACTTAACCGATGGAGTTCCCTTATAATCATAGTAATGTTTTTCCTATTTAGTCAATTAAAACTATTTTTAATTCTAAGTAAGAAAATAATTCTAATCCTATTAGAATTATAATGAGGTTAGGTCTAATTAATTTTAAACATTTTAAAATTAATTCATTTTAACCTAAGGTCCTATGTTTGCATGCAACTCTTTGTTATAGGTTGACGGTTTCTAATCAATTTTATAACTTATTATAAAATTTTAATGATTAGCCCTATAACATGCTTCTATGGTGTTGGAAAAATAACAATCATATTCTAATTATTAAACACCACATTATTATGACGTCGATAACGATAATATAACGATTATATTAATCTAAAGTGGTGTCATGCTTCAAGCAATTTCAATTTCATTTAATTAATATCGATTATATTAATTAAACATCCATGAAATTAAGTTACATGAAATTTGACATTAATATAATATAACTCTTATATTAATCTAATTAATGTCATGCTCAATGCTATTCCATTTTCATTTAATTAATATAAAATTTTATATTAAATCACACATGAAAACAAGCATTGATTTATATTTATTATTTTCATTCATAATATAACTAATTATATTAATTCTCATGAAAATAATCTTAAGCATGCATGCTACATTAATTAAATATAACAATTATATTTAGCTAAATTAATGTCATGCATCATGTTTCACCAATTTCATATATTTAATATAACAATTATACTAAATAACTCATGAAATTAAATTCATGCATAATTACCATACATTATAACAATTATAACATAAATATGCATGAAAACATGCTTAACCTATGGTGGGAATTTAAGCTATATGACATCCATAAAGCAAATGAATAGCAATTGAACCGGTTAATTTTGGCCCCTAGGATAAAATAAAGCATAAATTACAATAATTATAGCTAAATTTTATCCTAAAAGTCCTTAGGCAGCTCCAAATACTGGTCTAGACCGCCCGAACCTACCCGAACCACTTCGAACCAGCTACAAAAACCACAAACCGAGCCAAATTCCAGATGAACCGGACCAAATCGATCCCAGGCCAGCCAGACCACGTGAACCGAATCGCCCAACCGCCTTCAACCGTCCTGTTGCGAATCCCCAACGAGTGTTGTAATCGTGACAATGTTGCGATTTCTCCGATTTTTATCTCATAAAAACCTATTCTAGACCGGGACTTACATAGGACTCGATTTTACATAAAATACCCGAAACACCGGGCCCTTACATGATCAAATCACATAAAAACAGTAAAATCTATGGGCATAAAATTAACCTAAATAGTTCAATGCAAACCATACATACATTATGTATTAATCAATCCCACAAATAGCCAATACAAATTTTAGAGAAACAAAATTAGATTTACGATCGGCTCTGATACCAATTGAAGGATTGGAATTCCGTAATTCCGTAAAGCGGAAGCGTGATTGGGACCGATTCGTAATTAATTTTGTTTAATCGAAAATACCAATATATTGACAATAATATTAGAACTATTCTAAATTTATATTAAGGCTAAACATACAAAAATATTAGATCTAAATCTAATTAATATAGTAACAAATTACTTACTCTCGTTGACGACTCAGATTAAATTCACCAACTGCTTGTGAATTAATCACGAACTAGTGTGAACACCACCACTATGGCTACACTGGTATGACTCTGAGACTTCTAGAGGCAGGAGACTGGTGGGAGTCTAGAGGAAGCCTTGAGGGGAATTCTCTGAGAGTAGAAGAATGAATGGGATGTCTTTCACCCCACCCCAGGGGTCCTATTTATAAGTAAAGGCCAAGACCTTTTTCCTAATAGCAAAAGGAAGACCTTTTCCTAATAGAAAAAGGTCTCTAATTTTAATAAATAATTAATTAATTCCATAATTAATTAATTTCCCTAATTAAATATCATATATTTAATCTTAGGGATTTTATTAAAATTAAAATTAATATGAATCCAATTCATATTAAATTTATTTGAACTCTTTCAAATATTTTCTTTCCTAATAGGAAAAGGTCTCTCATTTTAATAAATAATTAATTATTTCCATAATTAATTAATTTACCCAATTAAATATCATATATTTAATCTTAGGGATTTTATTAAAATTAAAATTAATATGAATCCAATTCATATTAAATTTATTTGAACTCTTTCAAATATTTTCTCTCAAGAATTAATTTTTGAAATTAATTCAAAAATTATATTATAAAGTTTCATAAACTTTATATTATAATGCACAAATATACATTATATGATTCCCCAAATAAATTGAACACTTTCAATTTACAATTTATACTTAATTGCCTCAAGTCTCTTTTACGAGCTACTAGTGGGACTTAATGGACCTATAGATCAGAAGCTCCAACGATACGAGACTAATTGGCCAAACTCATTAACCAAGTTTAGTCAACATTCGTTAACTGTGGGTCACTCCACTAAAGACCCACAGCTGCACTCTTCTCACTGTAGAATATTTTTGTGTCCACGGATATCGACCAAGCAGTAAGGCAATCCTTCACGTGTGTTCGTAACACCAACTGGGTCAAATTACCGTTTTACCCTGGGTTATCTCTGGTTCCTTAAGTACCATTGATTCCTCTAATGAACAAGTTGTTTAGGGTCAAACCACTAAACAGGAGTTCCTCTCGGGTCAGGAGAGGACGACGCGCCTTTGTTCAAGCCCCGGAATCAGCCCTTAAGGGAACACACATCTACTTACCCCAATAGGGGAAGGAGTGAATTCCATATTGTACTGTTATGTTCCCAGCCCCATTCGGTCTTGCCCTTGAAATGGTAGGATTATTGAGTCGGCGAACTGGCCACTTTCACCCATACAAATCTAAGGACAATCCCTCCTGAAAGGGGTTCATAACAGACTCAGGATTGAGATTGAGTTACCTAGGTCATCCTATTAAAATAGAAACCTAAACTAGTTAACGACATTACATCTAGTGGTTACTATTTCGCAGTCCGGTCTTATGAAAACTCATTGCATAGGATACCCCCACTCGCATGTCTCCTACATGGATGCTTTGGATCATTGCATCTGTATCGAATACAAGGTGGGCCGTATCACATAGTGTCACCAGGATAAGGTACCCATCCTTATCTCTATACTATAGACCTTTTAGGTTGTTACTTAGACACTAATCCCCGTATGTCCCCACATACTAGTCCAAGTTTCATTTAAACAACCTTGGATCTTAGTTTATTGGATTTAGGGTTTATTAATGCAAACTCGAGTATTCAATAACCAAATTACTAAATTACTCAAATAACGCTTTATTGAGATCGATTAATTTGTTTCATTTAAGGGCATAAAACCCACCAAAAAGGAAAGCCTAGTAGCAACTTAAGTTTGGGGGAGGGAAGTTAAATTTTCTTTTCCATTTTTGAGAGTTAGGATAGCTTGTGAGAGAGATAGGCTACTCTAAATAAAGGCTAGGTGGAATAACAGGCAAAAAGAGGTGGGAATGTGCGTGCATGTTTTATCTTGAGAAGAGTGAGTAAAGGCCTAGTGTTTGAGAAATCTTGTGGTTAACTTTGAGTATTAGGAGCCGAGTTCTTTCCTGAGAGGCGCACTCACAAACTAAACTTATAAAATGCAGATCTTTTCTTTCTTGATTCTGTTGTCTTGTTGATATTGCTTGAGGACAAGCAATGGCTTAAGTTTGAGGGTGTGATAACGCTCATTTATGTGCGTTATTTAACCTTAAAAACCTAGGTTATTGTTTAGAAAGAAAGGATTTTGTGTTTAAAATCTTATCATTTCAAGTCAAACTAGCAAAAGTAGTAGAATCTTGTGAAAATCTTAGAAATATAGAATTTAAAATGTACAAAAAGAGATTACTTTTGTAAAAAATTTATCCAAGTTAAATGTTTTTGTGCAGAGGACTTTGCGAAGGGAATACGCCCGCAAAGAGGAGAATAAAAGTCAGCGGAGCAAAAGAGTGAAGTGAGGATTTGCGGCTACATCTAGACCTGAGGATGTAGGAGATGCGATCAATATGTGCCCGCAACTTTATAAGGAAAGTAGCCCAAGCTGAAGACAAAATTGTCAAGGCAGTGCACATAGAGATTTTGTATGCGGCCACAACTGGGCTTTCTGACAGAATATTGAGATTCACAGGATTTTCACAGAACCGTCCGAAAATCTCAAATTTGGTATCAAATCTCCGAAGATTGTGGATTCTTACCTTCCAAGGCCTTCTCACACTGATCTCGGTAGCCAACTTCATCATTCAAGGTCTATAAAAGGGGACCAAGATGCAAGAAGAAAGGAGAGCTCGAAATTTCGTCCTTAGGATAGATTTTTATGTTTTTCTCTCTTCTCATCTTGTAACCACTCCGAGTTATGGGTCATTCAGCCTCCGCCGACTCTTCCATTCGAAAAAAGAAGAAGACAAAGGCTTGTCTCTCCTTGAAAAAGGGTAAGAGCAAGCTAGATAGAGATAGAGAGATCCTTCATAGAATCTTGTCTTTTATTTTCTGTTTTCGTTTATTATTTCCAGCATTCTTGAGTTTCTGTTTTACCTTTATTTCAGTTGTAAGTTATAAGTTTTGTGCTCCTATTTGTTCATTTAATATGAATTCAATTTGTTTTTCCATTATGTGTTCTTTTTACCTTCAATTATGAGCTAAGCTTTTTCACGGGGGTTCAAATATGTGGATGCCTTGAGTAGAAGAAAGCCCTGCCTATGCAAAAGAAACCTTGCTCCCTCTTAGCATTGTTTGTTTTTGTTGAGTTTAATTGTTATTGTTAGCTTAAACTGATCACTTAGGTTAGCATAGTTTGTATTTAGCTAATGGCCGAAAGATTGGAGTTAAATGCACGGGTTCGCAAAACAATAGTGGAAAAGATCCTAGAAATAAGACTGGAACCACTAGGGTTTTAAGAGTCGTGTGCAATAATTATCTAAGTTTCAGCTAGCCCTAGAAATAGATGTCTAGTTGGCTTAGTCTTCTAAAGGCACCTACAGTGAAGCTGAAGAGAAGTAGGACTTAACTCACAATCTAGTTGTAAGGGTATTTGCGGGCGCAACTGGAGGAATCTACCTGCGTCATGTCTATGTGGGCACTATAGATATCATTCTTCAGCCGTTTGCAATGCCTGAGTGAGTTGCTAGTGCATAGGTGGGCGCAATCTAAAGCTTTTGGTTGATGCTATTTAAATTTTCCCGCTTAGCTTATATTTCTTTACCGCTTTCATCTACCTGCTTATTTCCATTTTTGTCCTAAATCAAAACCCCATTCAAATTATTTCTTTGGTTACCATCCTCGGTTGCAAATTTAGAGGAGGTTCTTGTATTGTAGAATCCAGTGTTTTTCAACTAGTCACCATCTCCCTTGGGTAAGATATCAGGAGTACTCTCCACTTTATTACTTGATAGTGTATACTTACACTTAGAGCCGATTGCACGCACGTCAGGTCTCTACACTGTGTTTTAACTCCAAGGGCATTTTGGTCTTTTTACGCTCCAATTTTGTTCGTTTTACCTCAAAATTGCCTCCAAAGCTCCGTCGATGACCTATTGATAACTCTCCAAAAGGGAGTTATTTGTACCCTATTCTATGCTGATTTATATGTTATTTGTGCCAAATGAGTGTGATATTAGAAGAATATAATGTGTTTTATCCCAATTAAAAGAATTGATGCTTTGGAAGTTCTTTCGCATAAAATCAATGTTGATCGTATTGAGGGAGCAAACTTCAAGATCCAGCAAAGCTGTGAGCAAAACTGGCCATGTGAGCTACACATGATTCATTAATGAGGTGGGGTTTCCAGCAGTGATCTCGGATTTAGGAAGCTTGGAGAGAGTTCCACATGTCATATTTGACCTAATTAGGGTTGACTTCACTCTATAAAAGGGAATAGTCGTCTCAAATCAAAAGATTCCAATTTAATTCCATCTTTGGAGGCCGAATAGAGGAGAAATCGATTGGAGACCTTAGAAGACCATTTTCTACGGATTTCCTCAAGGAGGGTCATTCTTTTCTTGTAGAGTTTGTAGATATGGATGTGCTTAATCGTACTGTAGTGTGTGTTATTTTCATTTCTATGAACTAATTTACTTTAGGCATTGGTTGAGAATAATGTAATTTTCATTGTTTTATAATCTAGCTATTCTTATTGATCTTTCAGCATCTTGATTACTTGTTGATCTTAATTTCATTTTGTGCCCGTCTGGCCAGCCGGTATGAATAACTTCTCTTAGTTTCAGGGATGATTTAAGAGTTGTGTGACTCACACTACTACAAAAATCACTTTTAATGACGGGTATTGCCCGTCATTAAAGACTTTTCATACGAGTGTCATCGTATCTTGTTATGACGGGCGACTTTTCATGACGGGCAATGCCCGTCATTAAAATTTGTTCGTCATAACAAGGTACAATGATAGACGTTTTTCATGACGGGCATTGCCCGTCATGAAAAGTCCGGCATTAAAGGGTATATTCCAACCAACCAGATCTTTAATTGCACGTCATTAAAAGTCGTCCGTCATGAAAAGTCCGTCATTAAAGGGTATTTTCCAACAAACCAAATATTTAATGACGGGCATTGCCCGTCATTAAAAGTCGTCCGTCATGAAAACTTTGTCATTGAAAGGGTTTTTGTGAACCAAATATCCATCATTAAATGTCAGTCATTAAATGTCATTTTTTATGACAGACATTACTTTGTTCATAATTTAATAAAAAAATTTGTTGGTTGCACAGTGGCGTACCAACAATATTTTCTTCACTTGTCAACCTGTAAGGAAAGTAATCTTAATCTTAAATGTGCCAAATTGTATAGAAATCAAATATTTGTCAAATTTCATTCCAATAAGCCAATGAACCAAATTTGCTCATACAGTTTTTATTCATATAAGTTTGATATAAAAATAAAATTACAAACACTTACACTTACAAGCCTCAAAATTACTAAACACCTATGATTAACAGTCTACACCTAACAATGTTTGTTCTCAGTTGATGAATGAACTACAGCTGACCAAAGTTTGCTCCACAACCGGCCGAACTTCTAAAAGATGCCATCCCATAACTTTGAAGCAAAAATACAGTAAAGTGAACAAGAGAGTGGTTTTGGTTTTTCTTACTACTTCTACAGTCTACACAAAATTCACCAATTGGGAAGATGACTAACCACAAAACTTGAATGATAAGTTACACAAATCCAGGAAAATGTAAGGTGGATCATGGATGGTGGAGGGTGGATGGAATACAAGCTCTCCATCTCCACGAATAAACTTCCGAACGTCTCTTTTTGTTATCTTCCTTTTTTCCTTCTTTTCTTTATTTTTTTTTAAAGGTGAATGCCTCTTTTATTTTGGAAGTTGTCACAATTATTCGTAATAAGAACCAACAATCATTGTGGTTTGCTTGTTCCAGAAAATATCTTACCTCCTAGAGGTCATAGAGAGTTCAAAATTCTCATTTGTTTCAATTCTCCCAAATATAGAAGCTTCAGTGTAAGATGTCAAATGCACAAATTCGCTTAAAAAAGCTAGTAGAAGTAACAAAGTTTGTCAGGAACTGAATTGTGTACCTTTTCACCCTGGTCAGCTCCATAGCCACTGTAACCCTCCAGTGTGGACAATGCATGTGATCTCTGCCAAAGAAAAAAAGTATAGTCATAAAAACAGTTGTTTAGACAAAAACAAACTAATAATTTGGTCCATAGTAGGCTCGTAAGGAACTGAACAGCAAATTCCTCCATAGCCGAACACTTACGGGTAGAGAGGCCTTCTCTGTTTCAACCTATGCAGATACAGTTCCATTAAGTCAACAACCATCTTATGAATTGCAACCTTTCCCTTAGTTTTTCTCTTTTCCCATGTGCTAGTGTCATTTAATTTGCTCAATGTCCGAGGCCTTCTGTTTTCATTTGGGCTGAAAAGGTAATAATAATGTGTGAAATAAATGGAACATGGATACGTAAATAGAAATATCAAAGCAAATAATGAATTTGGTTATATAATCCTCAACTCTAGGAAGAGTATTAACCATAGTTCCAGCGTTGCTGTGAATAATTTTCTTACCCTTTTAAGAGTAAGCTCATTTGCAATATATTTTTTATATTCATGAATGTCCAGACCAACTTACTTAAATCTCAATTGATCTCATGAGACAAGTATTTGACCATATAACATTTTCTTGTCAAGAAAATCATAGGATCCAACATAATTGACTATTATGGAGTTGAACTCATTCCCCAAAAATTTTATACTTATTCACATATCCCATGGGAAGGCTCATTCATATTATTTACCAAGTCTAAAACAATAATAGCGAGATAGATTTTTCGATGACAGAATGCAATTCTCAAGACTTGCAGTAAGTAAAAACTAAACTAATAAGGAAGCATAAATATCTGATATCCGATATCCTAGATATGTCATTAGTTCTCTGTCTTTTTTTGGCTAATAAGTATCCTTAAGAATCCAATTACCAGTCTACCATTACTAACTGTAGCATGTGTCACTAAATGATGACCACCATATCAATGAATGTAGCGAATAATTCAACAGCAGCACTTAACGAAAGTCCACCATGAACAGAATGCATAAGCGGATAAATGAACGAACAAACGTACAGATTATAGCGATACAACATTCGAGACGCCTGCTTAATAAGAAGCTTCGCCATCCCATCAGCATATTCAATGAACACATACTCAATAGGCTCCGTAGAACCCTTCTGAACATCAAATTTAATTCCAACGAATCGACCGATACTGACCTTCTTATGCACAACATAATCGTCAGAACGAAGCATATAAGGATCAACCTTATAATTAAAACCATTGCTTGGTTAATGTCATATTGCCTTAAAAGAATTAGTCCACAAAAGTCCAGAAAAAAATAACTATATAATATAGAAGCAGCGAAATAACATTTTTCAAAATTCCATTTCAGATCTCAGAAAGACTCTTCCAAGAAAATCAAAAAGACTCCAGGAAAATTGGAGAACCTCGAAAATCACTAACCCAAGAGACAAACAAATCCAATTAGCTCAATTGAAAGCAATGCAAGTAACAAAATGCCCAGAAATTTTAATAAATTAAACAAGGAAGAAAAGAATGAAGTGGTCGCCGTCGAAACCCAAGGAGATGAACAAACCAGCTGGCCGATGGTGAACACGATCGAAACCCACGCGAAAAGCAAGTGGTCGAAGGTCTGGTCATCGTCGGTGAGGTCTGATTTTCACATGGCTGCAGTCTGGTCGAAACCCACGCGAGAAAAGAGCTTCAAATCACCGTCCAGTCGTCGATTGTGAGGGAAGGAAGCTTAGAAATGTTGTCGTCCAGTTGCCGTCGAAGCCGTCGTCAAAGGTCTGGTCGCCGTCGGTGAGATTTGGTCACCGTCGAAGCTGCCATGGAAGATTTGGTCGTCGTCGAGGGTTATAAGGTGAAGAAGACGAGGGTTTGAGACTTTGAGTTTCAGCCATGAAAAGTAAAACCATCGGGGAGAGAGAAAGTGTTTTTTTCCTTTTTACTCCCGTGTTTTTAAATTATTTAAAAAAAACCCTTTAATGACGGGTTTTGCCCGCCATTAAAAGGGGGCTTTTGATGACAGGCAATACCCGTCATTAAAAGCTTGAATTTTCAGAAAAATGAGCGTCCGACATTAAAAGTGACGCGCGTTTTTCGTCCGTCATTAAAGGGTTCGCGCCCCTTTTTATATCTGTCATTAAAACCTGTTTTTGTAGTAGTGTCATAATCACATTAGACCTTTGTAGTTGGTGAACACCAGCAATTGAGCTAGGGATAGCCAATTGCGTAATGCTCGACCGGTAGAACTGCATTGGAGTTGAAACCTATTCCAAAAAATCCAGAGTTTTGGGAGGATCCTGCTGATAAGACTGCGAGAGATTGCCTGATCAATAGAATTGTTGGATCATCTTTTCAACAATTACAGAACTCTTAATCAATGCCTGTTTCCAATCTGTCTCCTTTATCCGTTTACATTTCTGTTTTATCATTTCTTTTGTTCCAGCATATTAGTCTTAAAACCCCAATCAATTTACCATCTTCAAAATCATTAAAAGACCAAAATAAAATAGGTAAAGTCAGACTATTCAAGACCTCGGGGATATGATAAAATACTTATTACTTGTCGCGGATTATGGGCACTTACATAGTATTTTGGAGTGAATTCTTATCATATTTTTAACCACTCCAAAAGACAACACCTATACACATATTGTACTCATTTTAAAGCATTTTTTGCAAGGAATTCAGTAAAGAGAAGAAAATTGGGAGATTGTAGCTAAAAACTATTGGAATATGAGTTATTCTAGTAATAGTGATTGGCTGAGATTGTCTCAATTCAGGGGAGGAGTAGCTGACTGTCCTACGGTAGCTATTGCTCTAAACCTCTGAAGTATTGTTTCAAAAACTAAATCAATAGTTTCATTAGGGTTCTTTGATTGCTTGTTTTTGCTAAAATTGATTGGATGCTTTTTTTTCTTGTGTAATGGGTTAGTGCAAGATAATTAATTCAAATTGATTTGTTTGATATCAGCATGTTTAGTTTTGTGAATGTCTTGTCCAACACCAAATGTAATAATGATATATCATATACAACAACAATCGAACTTAGACACTAAACTCGTGGCAAATAATTCAGGTTTAGTCTTAACTGAGGAAATTCCTTAGGACCTAATGTCTGATTCATCACGAATTGTTCGTAGTGAATATGACAGTAAGTGCCTAGCCAATACCAAAGACAGTTACTTGCCATTGGAATGTGCATAGTGTAAAATGATGTTTCAACCTGGATCCTTAGTTCAGGTGCCACTAATCACGTGTGTTCTTCATTTCAAGGAATGAGCTCCTGACAATTGCTAAATGCTGGTGAGATGACTCTCAGAGTTGGAACAAGAGAAGTCATCTCAGTTGTGGCAGTGGAAGACATAAAGTTATTTTTCACTAAGGAACGATACATGTTATTAGATAATGTGTATGTAGTTCCAAATATTAAAAGATATTTGATTTTTGTATCTTGTTTGCTGGAACAAAAACTATTCAATTTCCTTTTTAGTTAATGAAGTGTTCCTTACAAAAAGGGGGAATTAATATTCGTTCTACAAAACTAGAAAATAACTTGTATGTTTTAAGACCAATAGAATCGAAAGAAATTTTAAATCATGAGATGTTTAAAACTGCTGAGACTCAACCTAAAAGGCAAAAAAATTCTCAAAATACCTATCTTTGGCATTTGAGACTTGACCACGTTAATCTCAATAGGATTGAGAGATTGCTCAAGAATGAACTTCTAAACAAGTTAGAAGATGATTCTATACCTCCATGTGAGTCTTGTCTCGAAGGTAAAATGAAAAAACGAACTTTTACTGGAAAAGGTTATAAAGCCAAAGAGCCCTTAGAGCTCATACATTCGGATCTTTGTGGTCCAATGAATGTTAAAGCTTGAGGAGAGTACGAATACTTCGTCTCTTTCATAGATGATTATTCGAGGAATGGTTATTTATACCTAATGAGTCATAAGTCTGAATCCCTTGAAAAGTTCAAGGAGTATAAGGTTGAAGTTGAGAAATTGTTAGGTAAAACCATTAAAACACTTCGATCGAATCGAGGTGGAGAGTATATGGACTTAAGATTCCAAAACTATTTGATAGAACATGGAATCACGTCCCAACTCTCATCACCTGGTACACCTCAGTAGAATGGTGTATCAGAAAGGAGAAATACAACCTTGTTAGACATGGTTCGTTCTATGATGAGCTATGCTCAGTTGCCTAACTCGTTTTGGGGTTTGCAGTAGAGATTGCAGTTTACATTATGAATATGTCGTTCCATCAAATAGTGTTTCTGAAACACCTTTTGAGCTCTGGAGAGGGCGTAAAACTAAGTTTACGTCATTTTAGAATTTGGGGTTGTCCTGCACATGTGCTAGAGACGAACCCAAAGAAACTGGAACCTCGTTCGAAATTATGCCTATTTGTAGGCTGTTCCAAGGAAACGAGAGGTGGATACTTCTTTGATCCACAAGAAAAATAACATATTTGTATCAACAAATGTTATTTTCTTAGAAAAAGACCACGTTAGAGATCATAAGCCACACATTTTAAAAATTCTTAGTCCTCAACAGTTTAAGATTCTTAAATTTACCTATGATGTGTATTAAAAATTCTTAGTTGGGTGATTTTGTACAAAAAAAAAATTGTTAAATTTTTTTAACAAAATGTTTATATATTACTAAAATATTATTTTATTTATATATTTGAACATGTAGACATGTCACTCAGAATGAAATGTAGCCTATCCACCAATAAAGTTAAATCTGCAGATTAACAAAATTCAATTATTTTCAAGTGGAATGATGTCGAAATGTTATTTGTGTGTTCAAATATATTAATAAAACAGTAAATTTAATAATACATTAGCTTTTGTTAACGAATTTGTTCATTTTTCTCCTTTTAATGAAAGACCTAATTGAGAATTCTCCTTCCCTTCAAAAAAATTAAAATTAAAAAAAAAAAAAAATCCACACACCAGGAACCATTTAATATTTTGATTAAGGAGAAGATTTTAAAAAACCAAAACACCATGGACCATCTGATATATTTTGATTTTTTTTTTTAACATGAACAAAATATAAAAATATTGTTTATTTATCAGCTTAATTAAAATAGGTTTGAAAGTAGGGAAATGGTTTTTGTGAGATTTGATAGATTTGGATATTATGACTTAAATATAAAGTGAACAAAAACCTAGTCAAAATATTCCAAAGATAACTTACAAAGATAACTACAACATGGAAACTTGGAAAGTGGCCAACTTGCAAAACAGAATATGTTCTACTTCTACATAGAAATAATTTTATAAAAATTGTACTACAGGGATAAAAATATTTTTTTAAAAAAATACTTATTTACATGCATGAATGAATTTTATTTTCTAAAATCTTTTTCTTTTTTCTTATCTTTAAAATGTTTCGATGAGAAATATTTGATAAGCTAACAAAGAATTTGAGTTTCAGAACGTACAAATTTTTTTTTTGACAACATGTGGGATGGGAGATTCGAACCACAGATCTCTTAGTTATTGGTACAACTTTATGTCAGTTGAGCTATGCTCTTGTTGGCAATTTCATAACCTACCTAAAGTATATAATTTAACCATAAATATGTTATTTTTTTGGTCAAATTATGATATGAATTTGAGTATATAATTTTCTAAAAACAATTTTAGTATATATATTAAAGTTTCAATTGCTATATATTTATTAACATGAAAAAAAAGAACCAAACAGATGAGAACACAATGTCAAATATAAAAAAATCAATTACAAAACTATATATAGTTCATATTATTAAGTTAAATGATATAATATACGTAAATATATATATATATATATATATATATATAACTATTAATCATATAGTTTTTTTAAGGGGAAAGCAAATAAATAAATAAATAAAATCTATTACCATTAAATGGACACATGTATCAAGGGTGCATTATATTTATATATTGTTGAATATGAAGGTTGTTAGAAAAAGTAAAATAAGGCAAACATTGTTCTCTTGAACTGTCTCCTTTGTGTTCAACATTTTCTGCAATCTTATTTTTCTTTAGTTTTTTTTATGGTTGTGACTTTGAAATTTACGGGAAGGTAAGAGATAGAGGAGAAAATGTAGAAAATAGTTAGGAGTATTGCCAATAGAATTTTATAAATAGATACCTGTTTTAATAACCTTATTTATACAATTCATATATATATATATATATATATATATATATATATAATTAAGACACGAATCTACCTAATAAGAGATAATCTCAAAATCATAATTTCAATACCAATGAAACTTAGGGTGTGTTTGGTTTAACTTTTTAAGTGTTTAATTTAAAAAAAAAAAAAATCATTTTGAAAAAAATTCTAGTGTTGTTGGCAACCACTAAAAATGACTTATTAGAAAATGAGATTGACAAATAAATCATTTTGAGAGAAGCACTTGAGACCAACTTTTTTAAAAAAAGTTTTCAAGTATACAATAACTTGTATATAAAAACACTTATGAAGAAGTGTAACCAAACATATGAGTGTTTAAATTCTAAACAATTTTTATACAAAATGTTTTTTAAAGAATGCATTCTTAAAAAACATTTAAATTAAAATGTATTCCAAAAGGACCCTTAATTCAATAAAATATAATGTAAACATAATATAATATGGAAACAATAATTTTTTTAATGGAAAATTGCTTGAGGTGGCAATTAGGGTTTTCCTAATTGCAAATATAGCACAATGTAAAATAATAGCAAATATGTCTATTTATTAATATAAAATTTCATAATTCCTATTTTACCCCTATTTAATTTTGAATTGTGTGCAAATTCTACCAATTTTTGTAGATTTCTTTCTATTAGTGTCTATCACTAATAGACTCTGATTATCAAAGTCGATTAGTGATTATTGATGATAGACACACTGATAGACTATCATGTTGATACACTCTATATAATCTTTTTTTATCATTGTCTATCATTGATAGATTTTGATAATCGGAGTCTATCACTGATAGTCACTGATAGATTCCGATTAATTGAAGTCTATTAGTGACTGTCAGTGATAGACATTGATAAACTATCAATAGACTCCATATAATCTTTTCTATCAATGTCTATCACTGATAGACTCCGATTAATTTTGTGTATTAGTGACTATCATGATAGACATTGATAGACTTTGATAGACTATCATGCTGATAGACTCCATATAATTCTTTCTATCGATGTCTATCATTGATAGACTCCGATTAATTTGACGTATTAGTGACTATCAGTGATAGATACTAATAGACTATCATGTTGATAGACTCTGTATAATCCTTTTTATCAGTGTCTATCACTGATAGACTCTCATTAATCGAAATCTATCAATGACTATTAGTGATAGACAGTGATAATCTTTTCTATGAGATAGTTGTTGATAAAAAGAGTATTTTTGTAACTTAAGGTCACTTTGTGTTATTTTTGCAAATAATTTTACTTTTTGCTATTTTTGCAATATATTTGGTTTTTTTTTTCCATCTGTGCAAATGCCCTTTTTTTTAATTTTGTTTGAAGAACTGTACTTATTGTGTGATCCTTTGATAAAAAGGAAAATTGAATCAAAAAGTAAAATTATAAAAGAGAGACAACGGGCTCGTCTACCAAAGGATACTATAGAAACCATTGAAATAAAATTTAAAAAAAAAAAACAAAAAACAAAAAACAAAATCCTCTCCAGCTTTGGGGTTTTTTTTTTCACATCAAATGTCTCCTCCATAAACCATATCTTTCTTCTTTTTTTTTTTTAAAAAAAAAAAAAAAGAAATCAACGGTCAATAAATAGTAAGAATATAATTACTCTCCTTTTCTTCGTTGGCATACTTTTTTTTTGTTCACATCATCTACCTCTAAAGGTTGAGGATATCCCAAGTTGAAAAGATAAGTGGAGATCTTACAATTTCTAAGATACATGAGTTATTCAACTCACTATCAATTGGTTTTGAAATAGAGAACTCCATGTTATCTATTAAATACAACCATAATAGGAAATTCAAAGGTGTGAACATGATCGTTAACTTATCATTCTAGAAGAGTAACAAATAATGACAACAAAGTGTAGAAGTAAAAGTAAAAGAAATAAATTAGAGATTTATACAAGTTCACATACAATTAAGTTATGTCCTATCTTCTACCGAGAATGTAGATGGTACTAGATGAGCACGCATAAGATGCTCATCCTTTAAAGAAATGGTCAAAAGCAAATAAGGATTGGCTCTATACTTGATGCATTGTTATCCCTACCTTCTAATTGGGCCTTCCCTAGTATATCCATTCATACGTACCTTATCAGTGAGTTTACATGGAGGACGATTCAATTTACTCATATATATATATATATATATATAAACAATTTTAACCAGACTAGGTAAATTTCTTTTAAAAATTGACATGGTTAATTATTGAATGATTAATTATTTGATAAGACTAATTAATATACAATGACAAAATGTAAAACTTTAAAAGTATTATGAGAAATTGTTCCTAAGCTAGGTTTTCTGGATCTACATGTTTCTAGTCGAGCTTAAATGGATGAATGAAGAATAAGGGTGGGTAGCACTGTAAAGAAAGTAGCCCGATTTCCCTTAACAAAGAATTTTCCCCTGCTTCAGTTTTATTTTCTGTCCGCTCATGCGTTGACTCGGATCAAACCATCCTTTTCCTATAGATGGATGTAGTTAATGATAAAGCAAAATCTGATGAGAATTGGTAACGAGCTAAAGGCAAAGGAAAGAACCACATTTCATAGTGCCTGGGAACACAAGTTTGATCAAGGATGGGAGAGAAGAGGCGGAAGCAAAGGTTCGAGTTTTTTAATGTTTATATTATTTTGACTCACATATTCTACATTTAGTTCATTAATTCTTTTCATAAGCATAAATAATGAGTTATTGTAATGAGTACCAATTTAAAGTTTGTTATTTGTAAATATAGCAACTTTTATTAAAATTTGTAAATATGGCAAATCTGTCAACGATGGACATCTATCACTAATAGATTCAAATCACAATGATGTAGTTTATCATTGATAGGACTAATGATAGACTACTACCACTAATAGAATAGTTTATCAACAATAATTGCAATTGTGATTAAATTCTATCGTTGTTGACAGACTTTAATTTTGTTATATTTACAAATAATTGTGGAAAAACTATCATCGATAAACTTCAATCACAATGCATGTAGTCCAATGGTAGACTACTATCTTTTATGCAATAATTACATTTATGATTTAAGTCTATCGCTAACAGACTTCTACCATGGATAGACTTCAATTTTGTTATATTTGCAAATAGTTTTAGATTTTTGCTATGTTTACAATAATTTTAGTCTATTTTTCTATTTGTACAAACAGCCCATAAATAATTTAATAACTCTTTGATATTTTAAATACTTTTCAACTTGGTTAAAAATTTGACATAACTAATTTTGTATAGATTTTTTTTTCAAACATATTTTTTTCTATAGTAGAAATCAATTTCAGATGCTAAATAGTCCAAAGGGTCACAAATTATATCTTAAAATTGTCAATTTTTATTAGAGAGAAAAATACCTCGAGCTAAAAGTTATTCTAAATGGATCCCTAACTATGCAGTGGAACGCTATCTTCTCAAAAAAAAAAAAAAAAATTGAACTTTGGTGTAAAATAGATAGATATTGATATGTTCTAATGCATTATTATATTTAAATTTTCACAATAATCTTTGAAAATAAACCTCAAAACATAACAATATAACTCATTTATAAATATCTAATATTTTTTCTCTAATACACGCAAATTAATGGTTTCTCCAAAATCATAAAATCATTAAGAAAATTTTAAACTCTAGCATATTATTACACATTAAATTTATCTAGTAAAATATAAAAGTATATAAAGAAAGGTGCTTTAGATTCGATAATCTTTCAACTAACTTTGTTTTGGTAATGTAAAATGGAATCGAATCAATTTAATAACAAAGTCATATCTTTTATTGTATTATTATTTTTTTATCTTTAAGATATAGGAAAAAAGGAAAAAAAAAGAAAAAGATAAGATATTCGAAATCTTGTGCAAGTTAAGTGAATTTTCTTTTCCAATCCTATAAATACAGGACAGCTAGTAAAAATGGAAAACATATCAAACTCATCTCGTTTGTAATTGGAAGATAGCAAGAGAACGAACAAGAGAGAAAATGGCACAACTTCCCAGATATATGGCTCTCAAATCAAAGTACAACAACAATTACTTGCGTTATGTGAATGAGGCTTCAGAAGTTCAAACATTTTTACAATATACAGGAGAGAGTGTTCTAAGTCCATATACAAAATTTGAAGTGGAGCGTGCCAAACGTGACCCGACATTAGTCAACATACGATGTTGTTACAACAACAAATATTGGGTAAGTTGGTCTTCAAACCTTCATTACATTATTGCAGGAGCTGATAAGGCTGAGGAAGACAAATCCAAAAGGAATTGCACATTATTTCAACCTCTTTATGACAACACTTATGAAGCATTTCGATTTCGTCATGTCTATCTTGGTTTTAATGTGTGTTTGTATAGAACGGGTCCTCCTTATGGAAATTGCTTGATTGCACAGTGGTCAACCCCTGATAAGGATCTTTGTGATCTTAGCACAATTGTTGACTGGGGAACTCTACTTTCATTACCAAAATATGTTGTTTTTAAAGGTGATAATCTGAAGTATCTCAGTGCTGCCTGGATTGAAGGTTATCAATATTTACAATTTTCATCTGAAGATATTGGAGCTTCAACTGTTGGAATGGAATCTTTCATAACAAAAGATGGAAATATTCGCATAAAGTCAAATTACTTCGGAAAATTTTGGAGACGTAGTCCGAATTGGATTTGGGCTGATTCAACGGACACCACAACAAACAATGTTGATACTTTATTTTGGCCAACTAAAGTTGATGACAACGTTGTTGCTCTTCGTAACCTGGGAAATAAAAAATTTGTCAAAAGACTCACGGCTGATGGTAAGACAAGTTGTCTCAATGCTGCTAGCGACACGATTGATGTAACTTCACGGTTGCAGATAGAAGAAGCTGTTCTTTCACGACAAATCTACAATGTAAAATTTCGTGCTTCAGATTCCAGGATCTATGATGAAAGGGTAGTTGTGATGGCCACTGAAACTGCTACCAATACAACACAAGTATCCACCACCATGAACTTAAAACTCTCATATACTGAGACTATATCTAGCACGTGGAATTCTTCCGTTTCGGTGAAATTGGGTGTTAAAACAACCATCCAGACAGGACTTCCCTTTATACTTGAAGGAAAGATTGAAATATCGGCTGAGTTTTCTGGAGAATATCAATGGGGAGGAACTAAAACAACATCAAAGACACTTGAAAGCACATATCAAGTAACTGTGCCACCAATGACGATGGTGACTGTCAACTTAATGGCAACCAATGGTACATGTGATGTTCCCTACTCGTACAGTCAACGTGACACACTCATTAATGGTGAAACGAAAACCTATGAAATGGATGATGGTGTTTATCGTGGCATTAATAGCTACAACTTCAAGTATGAAACTAAAAGCAAGCCATTAGCAATGTAATACTCACCCACCACCACTACTAATAATAATATCAATGTTTTGTGTGTACCATGTTTCAAAAAACCCTAAGGAAACTTCACTCATCCCTTGAAGGTATGATCTAGAAGGTTCAAAAGGCTGGTTTTCCTCCAAAAGTGTCAATGCTTATCTATATATATGTCTTTTGTTAGTGTTATGTGTGAAATAATAAAATATTGTAGCAATGTCTACAGTAACGAAAAGGTCGCGTCTATTGTAATATTACTACTATCAATATAAATATGCTTTGTTTATGGGTAAAGATATGCTTTATTTCTTCTAGTGTTCTCTCTTTATTTATAGTGAAGTGAAATTTAGAAAATAAATGGTTGTTGATATGAAAGATAACATAATTGGTTGGACCCTTCTTTATATAAGTTTTTTTATATGTATTATCATCTGATTTTATTTTATTTTTATTTATTATTATCATTATTAATAATTAACTATAGTTCAATATTTACTCATTTAACTTTAGTTCAACCAATGTATTAAATTTTCATCGACATGTCGACATTTCCATCGACATTTCCATATGTCCATGGGTTTGACATCGACATACATGGGGAATCTATATTTCCATGTATCGTAAAGAAATTGATAAAATATAAACAAAATAACAACAAAATCTAACTAATATGGAGATAATATTTATAATAAGTATTTTAACTTATTTTTAAAATGTAAAACATTTATTTGTCAATTGTTTGAATTTTTTATTTTAAATATTTTTCCAGGAATTTTCATCGACATCGACATTTTGTCAATATTTCCATCGACATTTCCATAAAATTGAGACCTCGACATTTCCGTCGACATCGACATTTTAACCCTTGAGTTCAACAACATGTGAGAGTGAAAATTCGAACTTCTAATATTTTAGTCAAGGACATTATGCTTCAACCAGTTCAACTATACTCAAGCAGACTATTTTCTTGATTATTTGTTAGGATAATTTGATACATTCCCTACCTTAAATAAAATTTGATATTTTGAGTAATTCTTAAAATAAAAACGGGGTATGATTTCAGAAAGAGGGATGGAAGAGGTAGTGTTTTATTTCGAGAAAAGTAAAATCTTCAGTTGCATGAAGATGAGCAGAGACAAATAAAATTCAGAAAATGAGAGAAGAATTGCAAGAGAAAACCCTATGCTTTTATATATGGAATAACAAAAACAACAAGCCATATATAAAGGCCTGGGGAGAAAAACTCCTAGAAAAAAGAATCAATGCAAAAACTCTTTTCCTCACCTCTCTGGAACCTTCTTCTCTAACGAAATGCAAGAAATAAAACCCTAGCATAATACAGACGAGTAAAGAACAAATAAAAGGAAAAAGTAAAAATGGGCCTAAACAATGGGCTTGAAAGATACAATGGAAAAAACAGACTTCAGCTCCATAATTAATGGGTTGCCTTAACACCCCCCGCAAACCAATGGCAGTGGCATCACGAACATTGAGTTTGTATTTCAGCTTGTTGAAAGACAAGGCCGATAAAGGCTTTGTGAGTATGTCAGCTATTTGTTCATTTGTTGGAAGATGATGAATAAGGATATTTTTGTTGAGCACAAGGTCACGAACAAAGTAGATGTCCAATTCTACATGTTTTGTCTTAGCATGTGTTGAAGGAGAAATTTCATCCAATCACAAATTGCCACGTCATTAATTTAAATTAATGATAAAATAAATTTGGGACCAATTACAAATTTACACGTGTCCCTGAATTAAATTATTAGACATTAAAATTCGGCAAATCAAAGAATGCCACTTGTCTATTAGTGATCCATCAGATAACATAAGCCAAGTTCAATCAAATTATGCCACGTGGCAATTGGACCCAAGCCCAAGCCCATATGAGGTCCATCAAACTCTATAAATAGAGGAGACCACCATTCATTTTGGGGGGCGAGAGGCAGACAGAATCAAAGAACTTAGAGTCCAGAGCATTCTGCTAGAGTCTAGAGTCGTCAGAGAGTCTAGAGAATTCAGAAGATCCAAGATTTAGAATTCAAAGGATTCAAGACTCAGAACATTTGAAGACTAGAAGACTCCAAGAAGTGATCAGCAAGCCAACCGACCGATCAAAAAGATCAACAAGTCAGCAGGTAGATCATCCAAGATGATCAACAAGCTAATAAGCCGATCCAACAGATCATCAAGCCAATCGACCGATTAAGAAGATCAACAAGTCAGCAGGCCGATCATCCAAGAGGATCAACAAGCTAACAAGCAGATCCAACAGATCATCAAGCCAATCGACCCATCAAGAAGATCAAGAAGTCAGCAGATCGATCATCCAAGAGGATCAACAAGCTAACAAGCCGATCCAACAGATCATCAAGCCAATCGACCAATCAAGAAGATCAACAAGTCAGCAGACTGATCATCTGGGAGGCAGAAAGAAAGGAAGGTCAGAATTTTGGAAGCTCTCAGCCAGAGTCAGAGAATTCAAAGAAACTCCACCACTTGAAGATCAAAGACTCTTCAAGACTTCAAGATCCCAAGATTTCTTGAAGACTGAAGACCCTTTAAGACTCGAAGACTTCAACAATCCTTGAAGACCAAAGACTCTTCAAGACCCTAAGACTTCTTGAAGACTGAAGACCCTTCAAGGCTAGAAGATTTCAACAATCCTTGAAGACTTTAAAAGCTCCAAGAATCAATTGAAGTTTCAGACTCGAGAACAAGTGCTATAGCCCTCGAGTGAAACACATTCACACACAAGAGAGAGAATCAGAGGATTAAAGTTAGAGATTGTACACTCACACGCATACAAACATCAATACAAATATATTGTTTATTCCATGTGTCTCCATCGTTGAAGTTACGTGTGAACAGCATGTAAAATGGGATTTGCACTTAAATGCACAGCACTTAGATTGTCACACCAAGTAATCGGGGTTTAGTGAGATTAATACGTAAATCAGAAAAAAGAGAGGTAAGCCAAACCAGTTCAGCCGAAATCGTTGCCAAGCTTCTATAGTTGTAGAATTTGGGAAATTGGCACTTGGTGGACCGGATGAAGAGGAATTAGGTTCGGTTGGAAATGGAGCAGGATCCTCACTTAACTCAGGTAATTGATTTTCGGGTAAGGGAACAGAGGAGGAGGTAGACTCAAGTGAAGGAATAATGGAGCTTGGAAGAGGAAGCATAACTGAAGAACTTGATGTGGAAGGTGGAGAGGAAGATTGTTGAGCAAAAGGAAATTGATTTTCATTAAAGACCACATTTCGAGATACATAAATTTTACCTTCAGAAGAGAGACAACGATATCCTTTATGGGATGGGCTGTAACAAAGAAAAGTACATGGTGAGGACCTTAAAGATAATTTGTGTGAGTTATAAGGACGTAAACAAGGAAAGCATTCACAGCCGAAAGTCTTGAGAAAAGAATAGTCAGGCTTAATGTGAAATAAAACCTCCAAAGGAATACAATCATGAAGAGCAGTAGTAGGCAACCTATTAATTAGGTAAACAGCAGTGGCAAACGCTTCATCCCAAAAATTCAAGGGCATGGATGATTGAGATAATAAGGCTAAACTAGTATCTACAATATGTCTATGTTTTCTTTCAACAATGTCGTTTTGTTTGGATGTATGTGGGCAAGAAAATCTATGAAGAATACCATGACTAGACAAAAAAGGAGTGAAAGACTTAAACTCACCTCCACTGTCGGATTGAAAAGAACGAATGGAGGTGTTAAGAAATTTTTCTATATGAGTCTTAAACTTAATAAAAGCAGTAAGAGCATCAGACTTAGACTTCAAAAAATAAATCCAAGTATAACGACTAAACGCATCAACAAAGGTGATATAATATCTATGCCCATTAACAGAAGGTATATATGCTGGACCCCATAGATCGGAAGTAACTAATTGAAGAGGAAAAGTATAAGAAGTGGAAGAAGTAGGGAATGGTAAACTGTGATTCTTACCCATGGCACAAGCAGTAAAAAAACTGAATGTATTATTTATAGACAAACTTGGTTTAAACAACCTCAGAATACTTTTCACAGTAGATAAGTTTGGATGGCCTAAGCGCCTATGCCATAAATCTAAGTTGGACATAGTGGAAACAGAACAAACAGATGGAAATAACGTTGAATGAAGAGCTTGCACTGTTGTTCCCTTCTTAATCGGCTGCGAAGAAGAAGAGAGAGACAAATTGAATCGATAAAGACCGTCATGGAGAGTCCCTTGGAGCAGAACCTGACCAGATGCTTGATCCTTCACATAACACAAAGTAGGGTGAAATTCAAAGAATACTCCATTATCCTTAGCAAATTGGCTGACAATTATTAAGTTCTTAGTTATGGAAGGAACATGAAGAAGATTATTTAAATGAAAGACACGAGTGGCACAAGTAGGAGATGAGAAAGAAGAATAACCAAAATTAAGAATCGACAAACCTGCTCCATTTCCTACGTGAACTTGATTACTGCCCCCATACTCGGTGCCTACTGAGAGATTTCCAAAATTGTGAGTGAGGTGGTTTGTTGCACCAGAGTCAGGATACCAATTCATGTCTTGATTTAAACCAGGGCAGTGAGCATAACAGACATCTGTGGGAATGAAGGAGCACGATTAAATTGGTTAAAAGTATAAGGAAATGAACCTGGAGGATTAGGGCCACCCGAAGGAGCATAGTGGAAGTAGCATTTCTGAGCTGTGTGCCCAAATTTGCTACAAAGCTGACACTGAATACGACTTCTGTTGTTCCAAGAACGACCACCACGGTTAGAACCTGACCGACCACCCCGTCCTCGATTTCCACCAGTAAAATTTTGAGGATATGGAGGAGGAATAGTTTTCTGAGATTCAGTATCAGGAGGCTTAACAGTTAAATTGACAGAAGGAAGAGATTAAGTATTTGTGAGTTTACTTTCAATGCGATTTTCTTGAGTAAGTAATAAAGCCATGACCTCATGAACAGATTGGGGACCAATTTCAGCAGAGATAACAGACACCATAGATTCATAATCAGATCCCAGACCAGATAAAATGTATAAAATGTGATCCTCTACCTCTACCGGTTTACCCACGGCAGCCAAAGCATCGACATATTGCTGGATTTTTTAAAAATATTCTTTAAGTGACATACCTCCCTTTTGGATAGTTTGCAATTTCGTCTTAACTTTCATCAATTGAGCCAAGTTTCGGGTCGTAAACATCTGATTAAGACAGGACCAAATATCCTTGGCCGTAGTACGGTGCAACATTTGGTGAAGGATCTCCTCAGACATCGATCCAACGAGCCACGAGGAGATAATTTTGTCCTGGCGTTTCCATTGAGTGTAAGCTGGATTGAGAGTGTTTTGTCGGTTGAGTATCTTCAGAAGAAGACGATGCACCAGCGGTACCAGCGACAGCGAGAAATTTCGGAGGAGGATCGGTTTCCAGGTGAGACTCCAAATCATAACCCTCCAAGGCAATCTGAATCTGAAATTTTCAAAGCAAGAAGTTGTCATCAGTTAACATAACAATGGAGATCTTGTTACCCGGACTAAGAACTTGCGAAGGTGGAGCCGACGAATCCTCCACGACAGTGCTAGAAGAACTTAGAGACGCCATAAATCACGCGAAGCGCAAAAAAAATCAAGAAAATGGATCAGTCGTTAGACATGGTCTCTGATACCAAAATAAAATTCAAAAAAGGAGAGAAGAATTGCAGGAGAAAACCCTATGCTTTTATATATGGAATAGCAAAAACAACAAGCCATATATAAAGGTCTGGGGAGAAAAACTCCTACAAAAAAGAATCAATGCAAAAACTCTTTTCCTCACCTCTCTGAAACCTTCTTCTCTAACGAAATGCAAGAAATAAAACCCTAGCATAATACAGACGGGTAAAGAACAAATAAAAGGGAAAAGAAAAAATGGGCCTAAACAATGGGCTTGAAAGATACAATGGAAAAAACAGACTTCAGCTCCATAATTAATGGGCTGCCTTAACAGAGATGACGTTTTGACTTTTGAAATTTGGGGTAGAGACTAGCCTAAGTAAATCTAAGGAAAGCTCAATAAAGTTCATCATTTTGGTCGTCTAGTTCTTAATATAAAATTGGCCTCTTGAAATTGTGTACAACATAAGAGAAAAATGGGGCGCAGATGTTTTAGAAGCAAAAACTACATGAAGAAGAAGCAATAGAAATATTTTCAAAAGTTGTTCACTTGGAGGAAAATAGAAGGTGGCTTGGGAATAATTTTGACCAAATAATCTTGATCCATGGTCCTAACTCAATAACAAAAAGAAATTACAAAGTGATATGAATCCTACCATGCTATCCAAGACTAAAGAAAAGCTTCAAAATGTTGATGCATTAAATGCACTCAAGCTTCATTGAAGACAATTCAAAGTGTCATTTATGGAACATGAACTTCAAGATACTTCAAGTGAGGCTTCATTTATACTTTGGGAGGTTACAAATATTAATTGGCTGATTGCAAACTCCTATTCACGGATTTATGGACCCTTTTGAATGTATTTTCAGTTTTATGTCATTTTATTTACTTTTTAGGTTATATTGAGTTAATGGTTGATTATGGTCATAAAGTTGGAATGTTACAACTCTTGAAATGCCTCATGGAAGGTCTAGGGTTCAATTCTAAGGCTATATAATGCCATGTAATTCCATTGTAAAAAAAAAGACTTGGAAATGTAGTAAAAAGAGCCTTTGAGCTTTTCCTTTAGCCTTAGAGCTAAGTTTCTTTGCAATTCTATGTAGTTTAGGTTGCATGCTTAGAATCATTCAAGCTTGACTTGATCAATCATGCTTGTGGAGTGATTCGAATCTCAAGCAAGTTTCTTGCCTTGAGATATTTGATCGACAAGGTAATCCGGTTTTTACTTTCCTTGGGTTGATTTTCAAATCGGTTTTGGGGTTTTCAGATTTGAGATCTAAAGGTCTTGTTTTTCAGCAAGGTTGTTAGATACATTTCCTGGGAGTTTCACAACATTTGGTATCAGAGCAGATGATATGAACCAAGATGTCTTGTGTTATGCCAAAAACATATTCAAAATTACGTTGCATTAAATGAAGTCAAATGTCAATAAAGTTGAAGTCAACTAGTATTGAAGGAACTCAAGTTGTATTGAATGAACTCAACTACATGTCAAGTTCATTTAGTGCAAGTCACGCATCAATGATGGAACCACACTTCAAGCTACTTCAAACTACATCAAGTAGAGCTTCATTTAAACTTTGGGAGGTTACAAGACATTGTTGGTTGATGGGTTTTCAATTCTCGGATTTAAGGGAGTTTCTATGTAATTTTTAGTTTTTAAGTTTTGTTATCAATGTTTTAGGTTACAATTTAGGTAGTGGTCATTATAGTATTAATGAGGATGAGAGTTACAACTCTTCAAATGACCATAGGTTACTCTAGAGTTTAATTTTGAGGCTATAAAAAGCCATGTATGTTTTATTTGAAAAAAAAGACTTGGAAATGTAGTAAAAAGAGCCTTTGAGCTTTTCCTTTAGCCTTAGAGCTAAGTTTCTTTGCAATTCTATGTAGTTTAGGTTGCATGCTTAGAATCATTCAAGCTTGACTTGATCAATCATGCTTGTGGAGTGATTCGAATCTCAAGCAAGTTTCTTGCCTTGAGATATTTGATCGACAAGGTAATCCGGTTTTTACTTTCCTTGGGTTGATTTTCAAATCGGTTTTGGGGTTTTCAGATTTGAGATCTAAAGGTCTTGTTTTTCAGCAAGGTTGTTAGATCCATTTCCTGGGAGTTTCACAACATTTGGTATCAGAGCTGCTTTGATTCACAACATTTAAATGTTGTGAAACTCCCAGGAAATGTATCTAACAACCTTGCTGAAAAACAAGACCTTTAGATCTCAAATCTGAAAACCCCAAAACCGATTTGAAAATCAACCCAAGGAAAGTAAAAACCGGATTACCTTGTCGATCAAATATCTCAAGGCAAGAAACTTGCTTGAGATTCGAATCACTCCACAAGCATGATTGATCAAGTCAAGCTTGAATGATTCTAAGCATGCAACCTAAACTACATAGAATTGCAAAGAAACTTAGCTCTAAGGCTAAAGGAAAAGCTCAAAGGCTCTTTTTACTACATTTCCAAGTCTTTTTTTTTTTTACAATGGAATTACATGGCATTATATAGCCTTAGAATTGAACCCTAGACCTTCCATGAGGCATTTCAAGAGTTGTAACATTCCAACTTTATGACCATAATCAACCATTAACTCAATATAACCTAAAAAGTAAATAAAATGACATAAAACTGAAAATACATTCAAAAGGGTCCATAAATCCGTGAATAGGAGTTTGCAATCAGCCAATTAATATTTGTAACCTCCCAAAGTATAAATGAAGCCTCACTTGAAGTATCTTGAAGTTCATGTTCCATAAATGACACTTTGAATTGTCTTCAATGAAGCTTGAGTGCATTTAATGCATCAACATTTTGAAGCTTTTCTTTAGTCTTGGATAGCATGGTAGGATTCATATCACAAAGACATAAGGAAGAAATAACCATTGTGTTGATCCAAATCTCCCGTCACGATCATCTCGATTCCCGAGCCTTGGAATCTCGATCAATTCTACCTTTTTTTTTCAAAATTCTACTCACTTTCTCTCTATTGAGCTAGGGGAGAACCCCCCAAAATTGGATGATTTGAACCATTGAGAAGTGGGCTATTTATAGGTGGAGATCCGCATCTTGTTGCCAAAGACAACAGCGTCGCGACGCTGACTTCACAGTGTCGCAATGCTGTGACATTATCATTTCTTACCGCCTACTCCACCAGCATCGAGACGCTTTAAGGACAGCGTCTCGACGCTGGTCCTTCTAGAAGCCTTTATGCACGGATTTGGACATTATTCCTCCTTTCTTTTGGGCTTTTTGGTCCTCCACTTCGAATGTAATCTCCTACTTTCATCATTCATGGTTCAAAGCCTCATTTTTTATTCCGAATTTAGTCAAATTCCCGGTTTTGCTTCACGGGCTCGATTTTCTACAAAATCAGCAAAAAAAGACATTAAAGCTCACAATTAACGCACAAAACTAGCCAAAATATCTAGGAAAAAGATAGCATAATTTCATGCTATCAAATACCCCCAAACTTAAGGTTTTGCTAGTCCCGAGCAAAATAAAGTAATGCATATGACTCATAAATTGCATATCAATGACTCTACCCTCAATGCTTTTAACCATGCATGCAAACTATAGAAACAAATAAGCAAGCATGATCAACCATCAAGAAGTTTAAAATTTTAATCCTATTCTCCCTTGCAAAAACCACTCATCATTTGCCTTATCAAAATTTCACTTGTCCGGAATCATTTACACGCTCCTCTATTCATCTTCCCCCTACACTGGCACTAAAGCTCACTTTTTAGCCATCTCACTTATCTAGCAAGCACTACCTTACTGTGGTGCCCGTAAAATCATGGGGCATCCCCCAAACTTGCATTTTTCTGAAGGCACTAGCTTTCACACATCTACTGCAGGGACCTATACTCCGAATTTTATTCTTAGATGGCCTAACTGATCACAGCAGAGGTAGCTCTTTTTACCTTAGACTTTTAAGCATATTGCAAGCTAAAATATGATTTTCTTTTTCAAGAAGCTAGCTTTTTTTTTGGACAAATTCAAAGCATATCTTTTCCCACAGCTCAGTTTTACTTACTATTATGCAAGAAAGCTATCTAGACAAACTTTACACCTATCGGAGTGACAACGAACTTCAAAAGCATGTAGATTTCATCTAGGCTTTCAAAATCATAATAAAACGAGTGAATCATCATACTTGCAAGGGATTCAAAGAAAAAAAAAATTAATTTTCTTGAATTTAGACATGCTTTCAAATTTGCAACAATAAGAGAGCATCATGGCTAAAAGCAAATCATCAGATGTCATCATCATCAACATGCATTTCATTCATCATAAGCATTACTAAAGCAAAATCTAAGTATAGCAGATCTCCCCCCTCCCCCAAACTTAAAATATACATTGTCCCCAATGTATGAATATTTAATCAAATAAAGAGAGATCAATACTGCCCTAAAAATGCGAGAGAATCTGAATCGTCTTTAATTGTTGACTTAAGAGAGAATAAGAAGCTAGGCACGAATTCACGAGCTTTCTGCACAAGGATCGATCACACGGGAGCATTAGGACCAACACACAAAAATAAAAACTACAAAAACTGTAAACACTTGGGTTGCTGATAAGGGTAAAAAATATACCTATTTTGCCGTTATATTTAGCTAATTTCTTGGTCAAATGTTGTATGTTTTGGTCAATTTTACTATTCCCAAGCTCAAAATATGTTAAAATTGAGAAGTTAGGGTGTTGAGATTCACTTTTGTCAAATTGTGCTAATTTGTGCTTAAAAAGACTTGATTTTAAGTGAATTTGACTAAGTTGTTGCTATGCAGGAAAAACAGAGGGAAGTTGGAATTCTCCAGAAATGCGACTGCATTTCTGGGAAGGCAAAATTGAAATGCGACCGCATTTCTGGAAAAACCGAGACCGTTCCGAGTCGTCCGCAGGTCGTTGTTGACGAGTCTTCTTCGCACCTAACCGACCGTTTTGATCCCGAAACTGACTCGGCAACCTTCCAGCACCTATTTCATAGCTCCTCAACCACTTCCCACACTATATAAGCTAGTGATTCGAAGTCAAATGTAAGCAGAACTCACTTGGAAGAAAAGGGTGGTGTCAGAACCCTGGCTCGACGCCAATGAGTAGGGATGCCCGAGGTCCTTCTTAGATGACCAAATTCTAACATGAGTTAGACATCAAACCTACTGGTTTGTAGAGAGTTTCACCCATTCCCACTTGTAAAAGCGAGAGAGTGGAGTGTCTTAGCGAACTCTAGAAGGATTGTATAAATTGAAAAACCCATAATACTTAGTTATCTCTTTTATTTCCAGCTTGTGAATCTTTTCATTATTCTGTATTCTTACATTCTTATTTCAATGAAAATGTATTCATTTGCATCTTATCCCATCATGAGTAGCTAAATCCTGTTGCGGGGTTCAATGTGGTGAATTCCCTTACGGTTTAATGGCTTGAAAGTGCTTTATTTGCTTAAGGTTATATCCAATGCATGTCATTCTTTATTCATTATCACTCTAATCTTGCTGAGTTTAACTTCATCACTTAGACTTTGCATGCTATGTGAGTTTGATCTCGAAAGGGACAAACGATATCGGTTCTCATAAAGGTAATATAGGAGAAAAAGCTTGAAAGAGATTGTTTGGCGGTATAGGGCAAGCTGCCTAAGGCACCCTATATCGACTATAGGGTTATAGGTTGCATTCGTGAATTATCTATGTCGGAGTCGAGTCACAGAAATGTTCATAACGGTACTCGCTTAGCCTTCTAACAGTTCTTGGGAGCAAAGCCAAATAAAAGTTAAATCTGACCCAATGCATTGAATAGGCTTAAGTTAGATATTGCATGATTAAAGTCATTACCTTAGGGATGAATCCATGTTGAATACCTCGTTTATTTCTTATTGTTATTCTTTCATTTATTTACTTGTTTATTTATCTTTTCACAAACCCAATCAACCAACTTATTTTCTTTGGTTACCTTTTTCAAAAGCAATCAGTTGAACAGTTTCTTCATCAAATATGAATTCCCAATTTAGTCCTCGTGGGATCGATACCCTGTAAATACTTCTAAGGTTTTTTTTTATTACTACGTGCGACAGTGTATACTTGCACTAAGTGTTAGTTGAATTAGTCTTTATTAATATTATTCATCTTATCTCACATTCCATCCATTCAGCTGACGACGCACCAAGTTTTTGGCACCGTTGTCGGGGACCAAAAGTGAAACCAGAATTGTTTTTGAAATTGCGATAAGATTGCGACTGCATTTCTGTCTCAAAGGGAATTTGACTTTGATTTGCAGGTTGGAGTTAGTGCATGAACAAGGGGTATCCACTCCTTGAAATTTATCCTGAGATGGAAAGAACCTTTTGTCATCAAAGGAAGGAACAAAGATGAAAGAGAAGGGAACAACAAGAGTTGAGCGCACAGGAATTTTGGAGGAAGCATCTTACATTCAAGAGTTTCCAATGGAACCTCCTGGAGTCGAGCCTCAAGTTGATCCACAAGTTCGTGGAAGGGAGCAAAATGGCGGGAGAATTCCTCCTGTTCCTCCAGTTCCATCGGTGCCACAACAAGAAAATCTGATCTACATTGCGGAAGAGCAATAAGGATGCTGAACCAGTTTTTCAGACATTGAATCCAGGAATTTTGGAGCCACCGATTGATGCTCCACCGTTTGAACTTAAACCAGTGATGTTCTAGATGTTAAATACAATGGGCCAATTCTCTGGACTTCCAAATGAGGATCCACACAAGCATATTAAACTATTTTTTAGAGTTTGAAATTCTTTTAAAGTCACAAGAGTGCCAGAAGATACTTTGAAGTTAAAACTTTTTCCATTTCCTTTGTAGGGAGATGCTGAAGCATGGTTGGATTCATTTCCTCCAAACTCCATCACTTCTTGGAATGATTTGGCATAAAAGTTCTTGGAGAAGTTTTTTCCATCCAATAAGAATGCCAAGTACAGAGCAGAAATCATTGCTTTCAGACAGTCTTACAATGAACCTCTGGATGCAGCTTGGGAAAGATTCCAGAGCCTGGTTCGGAAGTGTCCACACCATGGACTGCCTGCTTGCATTATTTTGGAGCATTTTTACAGTGGATTAGATCAAGCTTCAAAGGCACTAGTAAACAAATCTGCAAACGGATCTTTTCTGAAGAAGTCTGCTAATGAGGCGCACGCTATTCTAGACACCATAGCCACCAACAATCGCCATTGGGGAGAAAATGAACCAACAACCATTTTGAAAAATCCAGTGAAATCAGTGGAAACAGAGGCTAATTCTACGATGCAAGCCCAGATCAAGGCGATCCATAGCATGATGATGGGCATGACCATGAACAATCAAACCAACATAGCCCCTGCCAATGCTATTTCTTCTCCCGGTTGTGAGATATGTGGTGAGGAACATACTGCTGAAAATTGTCCACTAAATCCAGCATCTGTTTTTTATGTAGGTTCACAGGGGAACCAGAACCAGAATAGATGGAATCCTTATTCGGACACATACAACCCAGGTTGGAGACAATATCCAAATTTTTCTTGGGGAGGACAAGCCGGGTCAAGTAATTCCAATACTCAATTTGGGAAGCAACCTACACAACAACTGTTGGGGTTTTATGCCCTAAAACTCGTAGATAGTAAATGTACATTTGACCGAACATTAATAAAATTGATGTATTATTCATGTGTTATTGGTGTTTGTATTATATTTTGTCTTATTAACCCTAATCCAATAAACTAAACATCCAAGGCTAATAGAATGAGGCTTGAACTAGTATGTAGGGACATACAGGGATCAATGTTCAAGTTTTAGCCTAAAGGGTCTGTAGTATAGGGATAAGGCTGGGTACCTTATCCTGGTGACACTATGGATACGGCCCGCTTTGTATATTGATACAAACGTAATGATCCAACGCGTTCATGTAGTTGACATGCGAGTGGGGGTATCCTGTGCAATGAGTTTGCACAAAGACCGGACCGCGAAATAGTTAACCACTAACTGTAACACCGTTAGTTAGCTCGGTTTCTATTTCACTAGGATGACCTAGGCAACTTGGCCTTAATCCTGAGCGGATTATGGACTTCTGTCCATGAGGGATTGTCCTTTGATTTGTACGGGTGAGAGTGGCCTATTCGCCGACTCAATAAGCCTACCATTTTGGGGCACAAGACCGAGTGGGGAGCTGGGAACACAGTCTTACAAGATGGAATTCACTCCTTCCCGACATTAGGGTAAGTAGAGGTGTGTTCCCTTAAGTGGTGTCTCCAGGTCTTGAACAATGGGTCGTACCCTCTCTATGGCACGAGAGGGACTTCTGTTTGTTGGTTGGACCTCAGACAGGTTGTTCATTAGAGGAGCACTGGTACTTAAAGATGAAGAGGTAGCCCAGGGGTAAAACTGTAATTTGACCTAGCTGGGGTACAAACACACGTGAGGTAAATTTCTAAGGGTAAATTGAATATTCGAAGGTGTTCGAATATTAAGCTAAAATATGAATTGGATTCATATTAAAACTATAGATTATAATTAATGCGCATTTGATGTACATTAATTCTATGGTTTATAAGAGAGAGACATAATTAAATATGTGATATTTAATTATAATATTAATTAATTATTGAATTAATTAATATGTTGTTTTAATTTAAATTTAATTAAATTTGATTTGATTGAATTAAATTAAAACTTTAGGTTATGTGGTGTAATCAAATAAAAATTGTTTTATATGAATTGTTATTAAATTAAATATTGATTTAATTTAATTGATTTAATTAATTAATTTTTCAATTAATTAAAAATTAAATTATCCATCAGTTAACTTAACTGATGGAGATATTTTCTCCCCACTATCGTATTCACGTTGGGAAGAGAGGGTTTTTAGGGGAATAGTTCAGTTATTGTTGAACATTCCTCAGCCCCTCATTCTAACGTAGAACTCTCTCCCTCTCAAAAATCTGAAGGTTTCTCTCTGCAATTCTCTCCAAAAGAATACAGAGAAGTTTTTTCACCAAAAAACCCTTAGAGATCACGCTCCCACAAGCCCCTAACGCACATCCTCCAAGGAGAATACTGGTGCAACCCTGTGGTAGTGTTCGTGACACATTTTCCAGCAAGATCAAGATCAATTGCTGCTGGTTTTTGGATGGAGAACCAAGGTGTTTAGGCAAAACGATCAAGAACGACTTCAAGGGTAAGTATTTCTTGGTCTAGGATCAATAGGATCCTTCCTAGATTAGATCTAGGATTTTTTCTCTTGATCATAGCATGTTTTATATCGTTTTACAGCATGATATATTTATTTTTCTTTGCTGTAAATTTGTTTGTCGTCGTATTGGTGTCCCAATCAACGTTTAAATTCGAAAAGGTCTCTGACGTCTTCCGCTGCCTAGGGTTTTTAATCCCTACAATTGGTATCAGAGCCCTATCGATTTTTTAAACGTTGTTTTGTGATTTGCGATTTTCTTTGTTAGGTGGGATTAATTGCATTATGAATGTTTATAATTTGAGATAAACTGCTTAGGTTTAATTGGCCTTAGAATTTAATTGTTTGATGTGATCAAATGTAAGGGCCCCTGTGTTTTTTGGGCATAAATTCATATATATCGAGTCTGTACAGTCCGAGTCTAGAATAGGTTGGAGATCTGCGAAGAACACGATGAAATTTGAGGCCAATTCGATTTTCCAGACGCTGTTTCTGCCCAGAAACGAGTTCCAGACGCAACAGCGTCGGGACGCTTGGCCTTGCGCGTCCCGACGCTGTCGCTATTTCACCTAGCGAACGGTTGAAATCGCGCCAGCGTCGGGACGCTTTGCTTGAAGCGTCTTGACGCTGTCGCGATTTCGTGCGGCAGTTCTGTTTTCGTGAGAACGTGTGCTGAAACCTTAATGGGCGGTCCGGTTCGGGTGGTTTGGGTTGAGCTGGGACCGGTTTGGTCCGGTTCAACCTGGTTTTTGGGCGGTTCGAGATTTTCAAGGCCGGTTCGAAGCGGTTCGGGTCGGTTTGTGGATTCTAGACCAGTTATGGAGCTGTATATGTTGTAATAGGATAATTTTAAAGCTTTAATTAGAGTAATTTTTGCTTTAATTATCCTAGGGGCCAATTAAATCGGTTTATTCGCTATTTAAATGCTTTGTGGATGTCATTTAAATAATAATCCCACCTTAGGTTATAAAGCATGCTCATGCATTTATGTATGTTATAATTAGATTATAATATATGATTGAAATGCATGGTTTGATTTTCATGAGTTTTTAATATATAGTTGAGTTATATTAAAATCATGAAAATGGAATAGTATGATGCATGCAATTACATAGTTTAATATAAGAGTTATATTAAAAATGAATTGTTTGCAGCATGCTAATGTGATTTACCATTTTTGGCAATAATTAAATTGTTTATTTATTAAAAATGGAAATCAAGTTGCATTGAGCATGATACATCCATAGTTTAATATAAAGGTTATATTAAATTCATGCAAGGCAAAGTTTATAGTTTATATTTGATTAATTTGAATTTGATTGTTAATTAAATTAAACTATAGTATGCATGATTATAGGGCTAATCATTAAAATTTTGAAATAGTTTTAAATTTATGATTAGTAACCGTCAATCTATAATCAAGATATGCATTCTCACATAGGATCTTAGGTTAAAATTTATTAATTTTAAATGGTTAAAATAAATTAGAAGTAGATCACATTCTAATAGGATTAGAATATTCTTAGTATTAAAATAGTTTTAATGGGACTAAGTAGGACCAACATTCCTCTGGTTATAAGGGAACTCTACCAGTGAGGTTCTGTCTAGGATCGGAGGTATTTAAGATGACGGTTTACAGAACACTTCCTACCTGGGAACTAATCTGGATCACCGGAGTTGAATTAATCATAGGTTAATGTTAGAATAATGTCGCTAGGGTAATTAAATTTGTTTAATATGCCTAGACACTAGGTCTTATTATAATAGTTATAATAGGACTAGACTTAGATAAATGACTTAGCCGGATCTATCTAGGTTTAATTAAACCCTAAAATTTTTTTTCGATAGGTTACTTTAGTGGGAGGAAAATTACAAAACTTGATTTAAATCGAGTTTTGCTCCTACGTCCCTGTATAGTTCACACCGTGAGATCCATGCTCGGCTTCGTGTCGTTTTAGCGCAGCCTCCCTTCGGAAAGTGTTTGCACGGATCAATACCAAGGTGAATGGGGAAAGTGACTATAGTAAGTGGGAGCGGGACGCGTGTCAACGTATCCCTCGGTCTCCACCCCTATGTCACAACGTGAGATTCCTATGATCTGCCTGCGTGTTGCCCTGGAGCAACCATCCCTTCGGAGGGCCTGATCATAGGATTCGGAACACCGTGAACTCCTGAAAAGGATAGGATCGCTTAGGCTAATTACCAACAGTTGTCTTTCCTCGCGGTAGCCTGTTGGTCCGTGCCTCTGAGATCTGAAAGTGGGAGGGTTACACTTACGGGGATGAGTTAATTGGTTAACAAATTATTGACCGAACAACGGTGGTTAATTTCTAATGGAATATGAGTTATTCTGGGATTAGAAATCAACTGAGAAGAGTCTCATTTTAGAGGAGGAACAACTGATCACCCTTCGGTGGCTGTTCTTCTAAACCTCTAAAGCATCGTTGCAATACACAATCAATAGTTTTATTAGGGTTCTTTGATTGCTTGTTTGAAAAATTGATTGGATGTATGCAATTGTTTGTATTGCTTGTGTGATGGGTTAAGATAAAGATAACTAATACGGTCAATTGTTTGTTTTTTAGCAATGTCTTCCTCAATTATTTCCTTGCTTAAAAACGAAAGACTATCTGGCGAGAATTTTCCAACATGGAAATCGAATCTAAATACAATTCTCATGGTAGAGGATCTTAGGTTCGTCTTAACAGAGGAATGTCCTCCAGGCCTTGCTCGCAACGCAGCGCAAGCTGTGAAAGATGCCCACGAACGCTGGACAAAGGCCAATGAAAAGACCCGAGTCTACATATTGGCCAGCTTATCTGAAGTTTTGGCCAAGCGTTACGAAAACGTGGAAACTGTCAGGGAGATTATGAATTCCCTGCAGGAGATGTTTGGACTTCCGTCCTATCAGCTCAACCACGATGCCTTGAAGAATGTCTTCAATGCCAAAATGCAAGAGGGTCAATCTGTCCGGGAACATGTCCTGGATATGATTAATGATAACTCTCCAAAAGGGAGTTATTTAGGCCTTAGTTCTATAGTATTTTGTGTGTCATTTGTATTAAATAGGGTTGCTTTTAGATGAATATTATATGTTTAAACCCATTTGGAAGAATGGAGTCTTTGGAAGTTATTTTGTGCAGAAAATATTGCTGAGCGACTTGAGGGAACAATTTCCATGATCCAGCAAAACTGGGAGCAAAACTTCCACGTCACAGCTCGTTATCCATTTTAATAAAGTGGCGTTAGCTGAATTATTTTTGGATCTAAGAAGCTTGGAAAGCCCTCCACGTGTCCAAATTAACCTAATTAGGTTAAACCTCATCTTATAAAAGGAGGGAGCCGTCAAAGATAAAATTATTCACGACTTGGGGACCGAATCAATCGGTCGGAGGCCAAATTGACGACAGAATGGAAATCTAAGAAGACCATTTGCGATTCCACTCAAGAAGACGAAGTTCTTCCATGTTCTTGGTGGTTTGGAGCAACCGTTTCATCCCCATTTGCTGAAAAGGATTAGTATTTCTTGTGTATTTCGTATTATGGATGTGCTTATCGAGATTGTAACGTGTTTTATGTTTTCAATCATGAACTAATTACTTTGTAGGCATGGGTTAAGAATTATGTGATTGTTATATTTATAAAATCTGGAAATTCTATTTGATTATGTCATCTTGAATTATTGTTGTTCTTTAATTTCATTATGTGCTCGCCTAGCTAGCCGGTATGTATAGTTTCTCCTAGTTTCAGGGATGATTTAGGAGTTGTGTGGTGATAATTCATGCTAGATCATTGTGTATTGGTGAACGCCAGTGACTGAGTTAGAGATAGCCAGTTGCCTAGTGCTTGATCGGTAGAGCTTCATTGGAGTTGAAACATATTCCAAAAAATCAGGAGTTCCGGGAGGATCCCGCTGATAAAACTGCATGAGATTGACGGATCAAAAGAATTGCTGGAGCATCTTTATAAACAATTACAGAAGTCTTAACCTGTGTTTGTTTCCATTCTGTTTTCTCTAGTCGTAATCATTTATTGTTTTCGTATTTCTTTTGTTTCAGCATTTTAAAAACCCAATCAATTTAACCAACCTTTTGAAATCACTAAAAAGGCAAATTAAATCAATAGAGGTAAGCATTTCAAGACCCTGTGGATACGATAAATACTTATCACTTGCTGCTACATTGTGTATACTTGCACAATATTCTGGAGTTAATTTATCTCATATTTTTAACCACTTTAGAATTGCAACAATTAACCAGTTCAATATTTCTGAGGCAAATGGCGGGGTAGTCTGCGAACGCAGTCAGGTTGCGTTCATTCTCCATTTGCTTCCTTCTAGTTGCATGCAATTCAGGACGAATGCGAGTATGAACAAGATCCAATTCAACCTGACTACCCTCCTCTCGGAGTTACAGATTTATGAATCCATGCTAAGAAGCCAGGGCAAAAATGTAGTAAAAGGAGAGGCCAATGTGGCCCATTCCAAGAAAAAGTTCCTGAAGGGTTCATCCTCAGGGACTAAATCTGTACCCCAGGCTTCTTCATCGAAGCAAATTCAAAAGAGGAAGGGAGACAAGGGGAAAGCTCCTGCGCAAGCTGTGCAAGGTAAGGGAAAGGCCAAGGTCGTGGCCGATGATAACTCTCCAAAAGGGAGTTATTTAGACCTTATTTCTATATTGATTTGCGTGTCTTTTGTGCTTAATAGGGGTGCTTTTAGATAGATATTATATGTTTTGACCCATTTGGAAGAATGGAAGCTTTGGAAATTATTTTGTGCAGAATATGTTGCTGGGTGACTTGAGGGAGCAAACTCTGTGCTGGAGCAAAGCTGGGAGCGAAAACTACCATGTCACAGCTCGTTAGCCAATTTAACAAACTGAATTCTGTTAAGCTAATTTCGGGATAAAGGAGCAAGGAGAGCCATCCACGTGTCTAGGTCAACCTAATTCAAGCTTTCCTCAACTCTATAAAAGGAGATAGCTGCCCAAGTCAAATGCATTCCACTTTTGGGAACGAGTTCACCCTCATTTACACTTTTGGGAGTCGAATAGAGGAGAGAGATTGGAGATCATCAAGAAGACCATCATTTGCAAGCTGATCGAGGAGATTGATATTTTCCTTTATTATCTTGTAATTATGGATATGCTTACTCAGATTGTAACGTGCGTTTCCATGCATTTTATGAACTAAGTAGCTTAGGCGTTGGTTAGGAAACAATGTGACTGTCGTGCTTAATTTCTAGTAATAAATATTGATTAATGCATCTTGATTAATCGTTGTGCTCATTTACATTTTGTGCCTGCCTGGCCAGCCGGTATGAATACCTCTCTCTAGTTTCAGGGATGATTTAGGGAGTGTGTGGCGGTTAATCACACTAGATCATTGTGTATTGGTGAACGCAAGTGACTGAGCTAGGGATAGCCAGTTGCCTAGTGCTTGATCGGTAGTACTTCATTGGGGTTGAAACACATTCCAAAAGATCCGGAGTTCCGGGAGGAATCTGTTAATAAGACTGCGAGAGTTTTGCATGATCAATAGTATTGCTAGAGCATTTTTTAAAACAATTACTAAATCCTGACCAGCGTCTGTTTCTAATCTGTCTGTCTATTTGTTTATTTACTGTTCTGTCATTTCTTTTGCTTCAGCATTATTCTTATAAAAACCAATCATTTTTACCACCTTTGAAACCATTAAAGAATTATACAAAATAGATAAAGTGGAAGCTAGTTCAGGCCTTGGATTGATAATACTTATTACTTGTTGCGGACTGTGTATACTTGCACAGAGTCTAGAATCAATTTACATCTTATTTTTACCCACTCTAGGAACCCAACATGTTTTTGGCGCCGTTGCCGGAGACTTGAATAAGTTTTTATCTGATCTGTTTTGTGTATGTGTTTTAGTGGTTTGGTGCTAGAACTTTTTGATTGTTTCTTTTGTTTTTGCAGGTGTGAGTTTGGTAAATGAACGAACCGCCTGGGGTGAGGTTCGAGCTTGATCCAGAAATCGAGAGAACATTCAAGATAAGAAGGAAAGAGCAGCGTCGACAGCAAAATCAAATGGCTGACGTGCCGCGTCTCCCGCAGGTTCCAGAAGATCCAGTTGATCCCCAGTAGAATCGTGTGCTGCAGCAAAACCAGCCGCTGGAGCAAAATAGACAACAAAATAATCAGGCTGAGAATCCTATCTTGGTAGCGAACGATAGGGCCAGAGCCATTCAAGCGTATGCTTTTCCAATGTTTGATGAGTTAAATCCAAGGATTGCACGTCCTCACATTGAGGCAGCAAATTTTGAAATGAAACCGGTAATGTTTCAGATGTTGCAAACCGTGGGGCAATTCCATGGTTTGTCATCTGAAGACCCTCATTTGCATCTTAAGTCTTTTCTAGGAGTTAGTGATTCTTTTGTAATTCAAGGAGTGCCTAGGGATGCCCTTAGATTAACTTTGTTCCCGTATTCTCTTAGGGATGGGGCGAAGGCATGGTTAAATTCTTTTGCTCCAGGATCAATTAGAACATGGAATGAGTTAGCAGAAAAATTTTTGAGTAAATATTTCCCACCTAATAGAAATGCTAAATTGAGGAGTGAAATAGTAGGGTTTAGACAACTTGAAGATGAAACTTTTAGTGAGGCTTGGGAGATGTTTAAGGAGCTTTTGCGAAAGTGTCCCCACCATGGTCTACCACATTGTATCCAAATGGAAACATTTTACAATGGGTTAAATGGAGCAACCCAAGGTATGGTTGATGCTTCGGCTGGAGGGGCCCTTTTGGCAAAATCTTTTAATGAAGCCCATGAAATTTTAGAAAGAATATCAACTAATAGTTGCCAGTGGTCAGATGTTAGAGGCACAAATAAAAAGGTCAAGAGTGTGTTAGAGGTTGATGGTGTGTCCACCATTAGGGCTGATATTGCAATGTTAGCTAACGCTCTTAAAAATATGACAGTGGTTAGTCATCAACAGCCACCAGCTGTGGAGCCTGCTGCAATGGTGAACCAAGTTGCAGCGGAGGCATGTGTCTATTATGGTGAAGAGCACAACTACGAGTTTTGCCCCAGCAATCCAGCTTCTGTGTTTTTTGTAGGTAATCAGAGGAACAACCCGTATTCTAACTTTTATAATCCAGGTTGGCGCAACCACCCCAACTTCGCATGGGGAGGACAAGGAAGCAATGAGCAAGCACAACAAAAGGTGAACCAGTCAGGATTTGCTAAAGCGCAGGCTTTATCCCATTAAAATTCAGAGAGTTCTCTTGAGACGATGATGAAAGAATATATGGCTCACATAGATGCTGCTACTCAAAGTAATCAAGCTTCAATGAGGGCTTTGGAATTGCAAATGGACCAGTTAGCTAATGAGCTGAAGACAAGGCCTCAAGGGAAGCTTCCTTCGGATACTGAACACCTTAAAAGGGAAGGTAAGGAGCAGGTAAAGGCAGTGACTCTTAGGAGTGGTAAGCCACTAGAAGAAAGAGGAGAACCTAGTAAAACCCAAAATATAGAGAAAAATTGTGATAAAAATGTTGTTGTTGAAAAAGAGTTGGAGTCTGGTCAGGGTGCTGGAGGCAACGATAATAATGCTGGAGCATCTGGTTCTGGTCCAGATGTGGAACCACCTTATGTGCCGCCCCCACCTTATGTACCACCTCTACCTTTTCCACAAAGGCAAAGGCCAAAGAATCAGGATGGTCAATTTAAGAAGTTTTTAGAGATTCTTAAGCAATTGCATATAAATATCCTTTTAGTAGAAGCTATAGAGCAAATGCCTAATTATGCTAGATTTCTTAAGGATATTTTAACTAAAAAGAAAAGGTTAGGTGAGTTTGAAACTGTATCTCTTATTGAGGAATGTAGTGCTATTCTTAAGAATGGGCTACCAACCAAGGCTAAGGATCCAGGATCATTCACTATACCTGTGTCAATAGGTGGAAAAGAGTTAGGTAAACCACTCTGTGATTTAGGTGCAAACATTAACCTTATGCCTCTCTCGGTCTATCGAAAGCTAGATATTGGTGAAGCTAGGCCGACCACAGTCACACTCCAATTAGCTGATAGGTCTATCACATATCCAGAGGGTAAAATTGAGGATGTCTTAGTAAAGGTAGATAAGTTCATATTTCCTGTTGATTTTATTATCTTAGACTATGAGGCTGATAAAGATGTCCCAATTATTCTAGGTCGTCCATTTTTGGCTACTGGTAGGGCATTGATAGATGTTCAAAAAGGGGAATTAACCATGAGGGTTTGTAATGAGGAAGTGAAATTTAATGTGTTTAAGGCCATGAAGTATCCAGACGAAATGGAAGATTGCTCTTTCATTAGGATTCTGGAGAACACAATTGTTGAGACAGCAATTCAGGATTCGACCAACAAACATTTGGAAGATCATGGAGAGGTTAGTGTAGAGGATTTAGAAGTTTGTTCGTTAGAAAGAAAAAATGAAAAAGAAGTGTTTAGGTGTGAGGATGTTTTTGAGTCTTTGGATTTGGATGAAAGGAAAGCTCCTCCTATTAAACCATCGCTGATTGAGGCACCTACTTTAGATTTGAAACCCTTGCCGAATCATCTAAAGTATGTGTATCTTGGGGAGGGTGAGACGTTGCCCATTATTGTGGCATCAGATTTAATGCCGGAGTATGAAGAAGCCTTAATAAAGTTGCCTTTGTGTATTCTTCTCAAATCAGTGTTCCAAGTGTGCTTCATTGATGAACGGTTATTTACAGTAGCTCATATTAAGGCAGTGAAAGCACCTTGGTATGATGACATTTCCAATAACCTTGATTTTGGAAATTTGCCTCCTTGTTTATCAAAAGAACAGATGAAAGAATTTTTCCATGGGGTGAAGTTTTATTTATCAAATGATGCATATATGGTAGGCAATGTGTTGATGATGGCTGTAAGTTTAAAGAAGGGCAGCGAATAGAGCATTACTGGAGGGAGGAGTTTCGTTCGAAATATCTCTCTCTTAAGTTGCTTGCAATTTAGGGGAGCACAAGTTTTGCGGGAGCAGTTCTTATTGCAATATTTTTAGCTCCCAGAATTTGTTGCGATTTTATCTTGTGGATTTTATTTCATTCCGATTTGAATTATTTTAAAATTGGATTTTATTGATTTCAATTTTATCTGATTTATTGGAATATTTTCGTAGATTTTATTTTCAGTTTATTTAGTTATATTTATCATTAATTTAATTGATTTAATCGGATTAGTTTAGATTAGATTTTAGGTTGTATTTTCAGTTATTTGAATTTCTGTGTAGGTTCAGGTTTAATAAAGATTTTCTTGATTTATTCGGCTTCAAATAAAAATAAAAGATAAGATTTGATTTGAGCGGTTAAGTTTGAATTTCCTGATTTGATTTTGTATCCGAGATTTTTCTGGAAAATAATCTTGTGTTCAGAAGGTTGTTGCGGCAAAGTTATGGCTGAAGCAAATATTCCGTCCGAATAGGAAGAGATTTCTTGTGAAATAATTACCTTTACCGTTTGATTTTGAATTTTCTGAGGGCAGGTAAATTGCATGGATGCTGCCATGTGTCGCACAGGGATAATCCAACAGTTTAGCCGTTTGACAGCGCACAATTATTTACCATGGGCGATTGAAATTCAAGATTTTACCGTTGATGGATTTAATTTTAAGATTTGCATGAGATTTGAACGGTAATTCCATTTAATGAGGCCAAAATCTTTCAGTTATGATTTGATTTGCTGAAGCTCTATTTATTAAAAGTCTTCGGTAAGTTCTTCTCACTTCATCTTCTTGTTCGTTCCTTGCCATTCGTATTCTTCTTCTTTTTCTGTGCTGTAAAAATTCTTTTTAGTCTTCTATGGCTAAAACGAGAGCAAGAAAAGAGAGAGATAATGAGGAAGAGGAGGTACCCGTGACCCCCGAAGCACCGAAAGTAAAGGCAAAGAAGAAGAAGGCACTAGAAGAAAAAGAAGCTAAAAGAAGAAGAAGATAGCAAAGGGCTGAAGATCAAGAAGCTGTTCAGACAGCGGCGGAGGATGTTATTGTGGAAGAAGATCCGAAAGAACCAGAAGGACGGAATCAAGAGCAGTCTGAGCCAGGAGTTGCGGATACAGAGGAAGTTCGAGAAGAAAATACAGAGGAAGTTCAAGAAAAGCAGGCCAAGGATGTGCAAGAAGAACAGGCAGAGGTTGCGCCTGAAGAAGTTAATGAGCAAGAACAGGAGGCTCGTGTGGAGGTGATCATGCCGGAGGTACCCAAACGCCGTCGTATAAAGCGAAAAGCGGGTCATGTTAAGGTAGTTCGAGCTGATACCCCCTCGCCTCCAACTACTGATTCTGAAAGAGAGAATGCTGAGAAAGAAGAGCGTGAGAAGAAGGAGGCTGAGGATAAAGCAAGAGAGGAAGCAGAGAAAAAGGCTGAAGAAGAGAGATTGCCAAAGCAAAGGGCAGACAGGGGCAAGAGTGTTGTTGCGGCATCGGAGGAACCTGATGAAATAGAAGAGTCACAATTGCCGTATGATCGCTTTGTCAACAATCTTGCAAGAGCAAAATATGCACAGTTGCTGAAAAGAGACTTCCTGTTTGAAAAGGGATTTAGTGGTGATCTTCCACATTTTCTGAGGACCGGTATTGCAGACCACGGTTGGGAACGGTTTTGTTCACAGCCTGAATCTGTGAACGCACAGTTAGTGCGTGAATTCTATGCAAATATTGACAAAGAAGAAGGGTTCCTGGTGGTTGTTCGAGGTATTGAGGTCGACTGGAGTCCTGGTGCTATTAACGCACTGTATAACCTTCGAACTTTCCCCCACGCAGCATATAATGAGATGGCTGTAGCGCCATCCAATGAGCAGCTGAGTGACGCTGTGAGGGAAGTTGGTATTGAAGGGGCGCAGTGGCGGCTTTCGAAAACAGAGAAAATGACGTTTCAGTCAGCCTATTTGAAGAGTGAAGCAAATGCTTGGATGGGATTTATCAAACAAAGGTTGCTTCCAACGACTCATGACTCGACGGTCTCTAGGGAACGAGTGCTTCTGGCTTTCTCTATTTTGAGGTCTCTCAGTATTGATGTGGGAAAAATTATTGCTGATGAAATATCTGGATGTTTGAAGAAGAAAGTGGGGAAGCTGTTTTTCCCGAATACCATTACCATGCTTTGCAAGCGAGCAGGGGCTCCGGAGAATGAAGGAGATGTGATATTATTTGACAAGGGAATCATTGACATGCCTAACTTGGTGCGGCTTCAGCATACGCAAGAGGCACGCCAAGGTGGGCTTGTCTGCGGCATCAACACGATTTTAGAACAACTCGCACTTTCGGCCAACAGGTAGGAGTTTGCTGAGAGGCAAGCTTTAACCTTCTGGAGCTATGTTAAAAATCGTGATGCCAATCTGAAGAAGGCGCTTCAGGAGAATTTTTCCAAGCCATTTCCAGCCCTTCCAGCATTCTTTGAAGATTTATTGAACCCCTGGATTTCGCCACCGCCTGTCGAGAGAGAAGGAGATGGAGAAGAAGATCCTGGTCAGGAGGATTGAAGAAGGGAAATTTGGACGAGCAAACTTTTTGATGAATTAATTTTGTTGCTCGAGCATTCCTGATCAAATCTTTTTCTATGTTTGCTTGTTTTGTTCTGCTTCTTTTTAATTTTTCTGATGCTAAAAAACATATCTGCTTATGTAATTTCTTTTTCTATGTTTTTAATGGAATTTCCAAGTTGTTTCTGTTCTATGGCACTGAGTAATTCTAACTTAACTAATTTTCTTCTAAATTTTGAAGCTTGGATTGGTTAACCTTAATTAGATCAAGGTATTCTGATCTCCAGAAACCTTTTGCTTGAGCAATTCTTCTAGCCTGGTCGATGCTGCAGCAAGAAGAATTTTGGAGGTAGTGTTGACTTATTTGATCCACTTTAAGCTTAGTTCTAGTCCCGCGCTTAGGTTTAAAATTCAGATAGAAATATTTAAGTTTGGGGGTATAATTTAAAATTTTAATGATTCATTGGGGACAATGAATAATTCAAGTTTGGGGGACTTTTTGCTACTCCAATTGTTTTGCTCGAGCATTCCTCTCCTTCATTAAAAAGTTTGTTAGGTTATTAAGTAACCGGGGACATTTGTGATACCCACAGTTTGTCTTCGCGTCAAAAGGTGACCTAGGAATGTGAAAAATGATGAAAAATTATTTGCTGAAAAAAGTGATTGTTGAAAATTTTGCTGAGAAAATTCATGGAGCAAAAGTTTTGAAGGATGAATGATAATCCAGCAGTTTTTCTGTCTCCCAGAACTTAGGTGAGCTTCATCATAAAATGTTGCCATTCTGAGGGGCAAGAGATGGAATAACTAGGGATTTTTGAGCTTATCAAAGAGTACTTAGCCTAATTGGTGATGAGTTTGAGGCAAGGGTATACCGCATCATAAAGTGGGTCATCCCATGCTTAAGAGCTTATGACTGTAGGGCTGCTTTAAGTCTGAAAAGCAGAAAATTTAAACCCCTTAAAAATGTGCTTTAATATGTCTGATAATAGAGTTAGGCTGTGGCAAGTTCTTAGAATTGAGTAAAAATTGGTGATTATTTGTCCATGCCGGAAGAATTATATTGCTGCAGCAGAGCTTGGTTTTGCAGAATGCTCAGGTAAAGGTTGAAGGTAGTGTTGGATTATCTGTTTTGATTAAAGCTATGCTTTGTCTAACGTTCTGAATTCTTGAAGGGAAGGTTGGTTAGTATTGCTCGGGACGCGCAATACTTCAAGGTCGTGGCCAATGATAACTCTCCAAAAGGGAGTTATTTAGACCTTATTTCTATATTGATTTGTGTGTCTTTTGTGCTTAATAGGGGTGCTTTTAGATAGATATTATATGTTTTGACCCATTTGGAAGAATGGAAGCTTTGGAAATTATTTTGTGCAGAATATGTTGCTGGGCGACTTGAGGGAGCAAACTCTGTGCTGGAGCAAAGCTGGGAGCGAAAACTGCCACGTCACAGCTCGTTAGCCAATTTAACAAACTGAATTCTGTTAAGCTAATCTCGGGATAAAGGAGCAAGGAGAGCCATCCACGTGTCTAGGTCAACCTAATTCAAGCTTTCCTCAACTCTATAAAAGGAGATAGCAGCCCAAGTCAAATGCATTCCACTTTTGGGAACGAGTTCACCCTCATTTACACTTTTGGGAATCGAATAGAGGAGAGAGATTGGAGATCATCAAGAAGACCATCATTTGCAAGCTGATCGAGGAGATTGATATTTTCCTTTATTATCTTGTAATTATGGATATGCTTACTCAGATTGTAACGTGCGTTTCCATGCATTTTATGAACTAAGTAGCTTAGGCGTTGGTTAGGAAACAATGTGACTGTCGTGCTTAATTTCTAGTAATAAATATTGATTAATGCATTTTGATTAATCGTTGTGCTCATTTACATTTTGTGCTCACCTGGCCAGCCGGTATGAATACCTCTCTCTAGTTTCAGGGATGATTTAGGGAGTGTGTGGCGGTTAATCACACTAGATCATTGTGTATTGGTGAACGCCAGTGACTGAGCTAGGGATAGCCAGTTGCCTAGTGCTTGATCGGTAGTACTTCATTGGGGTTGAAACACATTCCAAAAGATCCGGAGTTCCGGGAGGAATATGCTAATAAGACTGCGAGAGTTTTGCATGATCAATAGTATTGCTAGATCATTTTTTAAAACAATTACTCAATCCTGACCAAGGATGAAAATATCGCGATATATCGACGAAATATCGCCGAAATATCCAATTTCTCGCGTGTTCGATAGAGATATGGGGGTCAATATCTTTTTTACCATTTTATCGAGAAATATCGCAAATATCGCTGAAATATCGGCAAAATATCGTTTTAACGATATATCGAATGCTAATCAGAAAAAAACACGGAAAGCGGACGAAAAAAACGTGGAAATATCACCGAAAAATCGGCTGGAAATGGCGGACAAATCGAACGGATATATTATTATATTTATATGCACGTGCTTTTGATACAATGATTTGAAGATACTTCTTTGGCTTATGATTGATGTTTCATCCTTCTATATTCTAGGGCATGGGTTCGACTCCTAGTTTGTTCAACTTCTAATATATTTTTTCTTTCTTTCCCTCCTCTCTCTCTTTCTCCATTCCACCACAACCCCACCTTTCTCCCTTCTTTTTTGTTTAATTTGACCCATTTTTAGTTCAATTATATTGTGTTTTTGTACAACATTTTTTTAAACATATATAATGTTTAATTTTTAATATATAATATAATTATAAATTTAATTTATACAATATACTAACCATTTTTATTTTTAAAAAAATCAATAGCATATTTCTAATAATTTTGTATATGTTTGATCATTTTAATTTATGTGTACATAAACTTTTTTATCAATGAAATATTCAAGTTCATATTAATTTTTTGGTCTTTAATATTATCTATTATTGTATTAATATTCATATTTAGCTTATAATTATTGATATATATGCTTAAACTAAGAGTTTATTCTGTTAAAAAAAAAAAAAACTAAGAGTTTATCACATAAATAAGCTTACTCTAAAGTTTCATAAAAAATTTCATAATATTTTTATAAGTTTCCGTGATATCCATAATTTTTTCCAGAATATCCGTCGATATTCAAGTATCCGTCGATATATCCGTAAATCTGAGTTACCGATATTAATATCGATATCGATATTTTCATCCTTGATCCTGACCAGCGTCTGTTTCTAATCTGCCTGTCTATTTGTTTATTTACTGTTCTGTCATTTCTTTTGCTTCAGCATTATTCTTATAAAAACCAATCATTTTTACCACCTTTGAAACCATTAAAGAATTATACAAAATAGATAAAGTGGAAGCTAGTTCAGGCCTTGGATTGATAATACTTATTACTTGCTGCGGACTGTGTATACTTGCACAGAGTCTAGAGTCAATTTACATCTTATTTTTACCCACTCTAGGAACCCAACAGCCGACAAAGGCAGATGCTTCCACTGTAATGTGGATGGTCATTGGAAGCACAACTGTCCCCGTTACCTCGCTGAGCAGAAGAGAGAAAAAAAAGGTAAATTTGATTTACTGGTTTTTGAAACCTGTCTCGTTGAACATGATGAGTTCGCCTGGATATTAGATTGGGAGCCACTAATCATGTTTGCTCTTCTTTTCAGGGAAATGATTTCCAACAGCTGGCAGATGGTGAAATGACTCTCAAGGTTGGAACAGGAAAGGTCGTTTCAGCTCGTGCAGTGGGAGCTGCAAAATTATTTTTAGAAATAAGTATTTAATTTTAGAGAACTTGTATTTGGTTCCTAGAATTAAAAGGAACCTTATTTCTGTTTCAGCTTTACTAGAACAATGTTATTCAATTTCATTCATGCTTAGTGAAGCTTTTATTTCTCGGAATGAAATTTATATTTGCTCAGCAAAGTGTGAAAATAATTTATTTGTGTTAAGACCTACCGACGCTAGGGCTATTTTAAGTCATGAGATGTTTAAAACGGCTGAAACAAAAAACAAAAGGCAAAAGATTTCTCCTTTAAGTAACAACACGTATCTTTGGCATCTTCGTCTTGGTCATATAAACATCGATAGGATCGATCGTTTAGTCAAAGATGGACTTCTAACTGGTTTAGAAGATACATCTTTACCCCCTTGTGAATCGTGTCTCGAGGGTAAAATGACCAAGAGACCTTTTACTGGAAAATGTTATAGAGCCGAAGAACCACTTGAACTAATACATTCGGATCTTTGTGGTCTAATGAATGTAAAGGCTTGAGGTGGTTATGAATATTTCATCTCTTCTATAGATGATTATTCTCGATATGGTTACTTATACCTATTGAGCCATAAGTCTGAGGCTCTTGAAAAGTTCAAAGAGTTTAAGACTGAGGTAGAAAATCAGTTAGGTAAAACAATTAAGATACTTCGATCTGATCGAGGTGGAGAGTATTTGGATCACAGATTCCAAGACTATATGATAGAACATGGAATCCAATCCCAACTCTCAGCACCTGGTACAACTCAGCAGAATGGTGTGTCAAAAAGGAGAAATAGAACCCTGTAGACATGGTTCGATCTATGATGAGCTATGCTCAATTGCCTAGCTCGTTTTGGGGGTATGCAGTAGAGACTGCAGTACATATTCTCAACAACGTTCCCTCAAAAAGTGTTTCTGAAACTCCTTTTGAGTTATGGAAGGGGCGTAAACCTAGTTTGCGTTACTTTCGTGTCTGGGGTTGTCCTGCACACGTGCTAGTGACAAATCCTAAGAAACTGGAACCGCGTACAAGAATATGCAAATTTGTTGGTTACCCAAAAGAAACGAGAGGTGGTCTTTTCTACGACCCTCAAGATAATAAAGTGTTTGTATCGACAAACGCAACTTTCTTGGAGGAAGACCACATTCGAGATCATAAACCACGAAGTAAGTTAGTATTAGGAGAAGCTACAGAAGGATCAACAAGAGTTGTTGATGAACCTGGTCCTTCAACAAGAGTTGTTGGAGAATCTAGTTCTTCTCGTCAATCTAGTCCTCCTCACGTAGTGGGAGAGCTTCGACGCAGTGGGAGGGTTGTGATACAACCTGACCGCCATCGGGTATGACTACTTGTGTTTTAGTTCAAGTGGGAGTTTGTTGGGGTTTTATGCCCTAAAACTCGTAGATAGTAAATGTACATTTGACCGAACATTAATAAAATTGATGTATTATTCATGTGTTATTGGTGTTTGTATTATATTTTGTCTTATTAACCCTAATCCAATAAACTAAACATTCAAGGCTAATAGAATGAGGCTTGAACTAGTATGTAGGGACATACGGGGATCAATGTTCAAGTTTTAGCCTAAAGAGTTTGTAGTATAAGGATAAGGTTGGGTACCTTATCCTGGTGACACTATGGATACGGCCCGCTTTGTATATTGATACAAACGTAATGATCCAACGCGTTCATGTAGTTGACATGCGAGTGGGGGTATCCTGTGCAATGAGTTTGCACAAAGATTGGACCGCGAAATAGTTAACCACTAACTGTAACACCGTTAGTTAGCTCGGTTTCTATTTCACTAGGATGACCTAGGCAACTTGGCCTTAATCCTGAGTGGATTATGGACTCCTGTCCATGATGGATTGTCCTTTGATTTGTACGGGTGAGAGTGGCCTATTCGCCGACTCAATAAGCCTACCATTTTGGGGACAAGACCGAGTGGGGAGCTGGGAACATAGTCTTACAAGATGGAATTCACTCATTCCCGACATTAGGGTAAGTAGAGGTGTGTTCCCTTAAGTGGTGTCTCCGGGTCTTGAACAATGGGCCCTACCCTCTCTTTGGCACGAGAGGGACTTCTGTTTGTTGGTTGGACCTCAGACAGGTTGTTCATTAGAGGAGCACTGGTACTGAAGGATGAAGAGGTAGCGCAGGGGTAAACAGTAATTTGACCTAGCTGGGGTACGAACACATGTGAAGGGCTAACTTGCTGTTGATGGTCAATATCTGTGGACACAGAAAAATATCTGCAGTGAGAAGAGAGCAGTTGTGGTTCTATAGTGGAGTGAACCACAGTTAACGAACATTGATTAATTTGTTTAATGAGTTTAGCCAATTAATCTCATATCGTTGGAGCTTCTGATCTTTAGGTCCATTAGGTCCCACCGGTAGCTCTATAAGGGCGTTGAGGTAAATTTCTAAGGGTAAATTGAATATTCGAAGGTGTTCGAATATTAAGCTAAAATATTAATTGGATTCATATTAAAACTATAGATTATAATTAATGTGCATTTGATGTACATTAATTCTATGGTTTATAAGAGAGAGACATAATTAAATATGTGATATTTAATTATAATATTAATTAATTATTGAATTAATTAATATGTTGTTTTAATTTAAATTTAATTAAATTTTATTTGATTGAATTAAATTAAAACTTTAGGTTATGTGGTGTAATCAAATAAAAATTGTTTTATATGAATTGTTATTAAATTAAATGTTGATTTAATTTAATTGATTTAATTAATTAATTTGTTAATTAATTAAAAATTAAATTATCCATCAATTAACTGAACTGATGGAGATATTTTCTCCCCACGACCGTATTCCCGTTAGGAAGAGAGGGTTTTTAGGGGAATAGTTCAGTTATTGTTGAACATTCCCCAGCCTCTCATTCTAACGTAGATCTCTCCCTCTAAAAAATCTGAAGGTTTCTGCAATTCTCTCCAAAAGAATACAGAGAAGTTTTTTTACCAAAAAACCCTTAGAGATCACGCTCCCATAAGCCCCTAACGCACATCCTCCACGGAGAATACCGGTGCAGCCCTGTGGTGGTGTTCGTGATGCATTTTCCAGCAAGATCAAGATCAATTGCTGCTGGTTTTTGGTTGGAGAACCAAGGTGTTTAGGCAAAACGATCAAGAACGACTTCAAGGGTAAGTATTTCTTGGTCTAGGATCAATAGGATCCTTCCTAGATTAGATCTAGGATTTTTTCTCTTGATCATAACATGTTTTATATCGTTTTACAGCATGATATATTTATTTTTCTTTGCTGTAAATTTGTTTGTCGTCGTATTGGTATCCCAATCGACGTTTAAATTCGAAAAGGTCTCTGACGTCTTCCGCTGCCTAGGGTTTTTAATCCCTACAACAACAACTGCAGAAAAACATCCAACAAGTTCCAGTGCAGAGTCAAGAGTCCAATCTTGAGGCTCTTATGAAGGAATACATGGCAAGGAACGATGCTGCAGTAAGGAATTTGGAAGTTCAGCTTGGACAAATTGCTCAGGAGATTAAGAACTGACCACAAGGGACGTTGCCTAGCAAAACCGAGAACCTCACAGGGAAGGCAAGGAACAATGTAAGGCGGTGACCCTAAGAAGTGGACTAGAATACAATGGACCAAAGTATCTAGGAATTCAAGAAGCAGAGATCCCAGTTGAAGCTCGAGAAAAGATTTGTGAAAAGAAGTTAGATATTACCTCAGACATTTCGGAGAATAAAGAAGATAAAATAGAAAAGACCAAGGAACATGAAACCTTGGTGGAAAAAGAAGAAAAATCAAAGTTGGAGAAAAAACAAGGAAATGCGACCGCAAAATCCCAAAAATTTGTGATATACCCAGATTATAGACCACCTCCTCCATACCCTCAGAGATTCAAACATGCCTCACAAGATATACAGTTCAAGAAGTTTTTGGATGTATTGAAGCAGTTGCACATCAACATACCATTAGTGGAAGCACTTGAACAGATGCCGACCTATGTGAAATTCCTGAAAGATATTTTATCTAAGAAGAGAAGGTTAGGAGAATTTGAGACAATTTTACTCACGGAATGCTCTAGTGCATTGGTCAAGAATGAGATTCCTCCTAAACTCAAAGACCCAGGAAGTTTCACTATTCTATGTTCTATTGGAGGCAGGGATGTAGGCAGAGCACTGTGCGATTTAGGAGCAAGCATAAACTTAATGCCATATTCGGTTTTTAAACAGTTAGGGATCGGTGAAGCACGACCAACAACTGTGACTTTACAGTTGGCAGACCGATCACTTACACATCCCATTGGAAAGATTGAAGACGTATTGGTTAAAGTTGACAAGTTTGTTTTCCTTGCAGATTTCATCATTTTAGATTGTGAAGCTGACAAAGAAGTGCCAATCATTTTAAGACGACCGTTCCTAGCTACTGGCAGAACCTTGATCGATGTGCAGAAAGGAGAATTGACCATGAGGGTCAACGATCAGCAAGTCACATTTAACGTGATGAATGTAGTGAAGTACCCTGGAGATTTTGAGGAATACTCCATGATTGATGAGATTGATGAACTCTCCCTGTCTACTTTGAAGGAAATAATGAGAAGAGAAACATTGGAGGATATACTTGCAGATGAGGAACAAGAAAAAGGGGGAAAAAGATTGAAGTTGAATGACGGAAGAGATTGTCGCGGTCTCTTGTCAAATAAATTTATAATCCACGATTCCTAAAGCTAACTTGTACCAGTAGTGGTCGGGGTCGATCACAGGGAACAATCGGTTTATTTCTAAATTCTTTTGTGTTTTTGATGTAACCAAAAAAATGGGGGTTTATTGATAAAATGCTAATACATAAAGTAAAGGCATGAAAAATAAATAAGGAAAATTAAATGCAAGGAAAGTAAAGGTGGGGTTAGTTGATCTTACCACGAGGATCACTGTAATCGGGGTTGGACTCGGAGTTAAGTTTGATTAATTTCATTCATCGATTATCAATTGATTTTAATTAACTATCTAAGTCCGGCGTACTCCGGCAACAAACCGAGAGCCATGATCTAACTATCACAAACATGCAAACGCTAAGTTTGATTCTAGTTTAAATTAATTAATTGGCCTATTAACTAATCTAAACCGCATTGGGATCTAGCCGAATTAATTCACATGCAACGGGCAACAAACCACAATTACAATTGATTAAATCATATAGTTCTAGGGACGCATGCGTATAATCATAATGTTGGCCTATTTGCTACTTAAATTTAGCAAGTAAATTTAGACAGGGCGCGGTCAAGGTTGTCAATCTTTCCTACCACAATCTAAACTTGTATGCAAAGAACTAAAATCACAAAGACAATTAACTAAGTAATTAAGAATAAAAATCTCATAAAATTGAATCAAACTTACAAGCCGAGGTCCCGATTACAACGATCCGAGCTTAGTTGGCCATAGACAAGCACCTCCAAGCTCGAGGCTCGATCAACCGACCCATGAACTAAGAAAGCTTAAAAGAACTCTAGAAAAGTAAAGAGAAAGGTGGCTACAATTGATGACTTTTGGGATTCAAGGGATGATTCTAAACCTACGCCAAAGGCCTCTATTTATAGAGTTTCTTGGCCTTCAATTCGTGGTACAATGGTGCTGAATTAGGTCTTCAAAGAAGGAAAAATTCCAGCCAAAATAGGAAAAATTCAATTATGGAAAACTGCCTAACGTCGCGACGCTGTCCCCTTCAATTTTGGAAAATATCTCTCGGATTGCCCTAGTGTCGCGAATCTGTGGGCAAGCGTCTTGACGCTGTAGCGTCTCGACTCTGATGACGAGCGACTCGACACTGCGACAGCTCCAGGGGCAGAATGGTCCGGTGAGGACCTATAAACATATTATACTCATTTTAAAGCATTTTTCGCAAGGAATTCAACTAAGATAAGAAAATTGGGAGATTCTAAGTGTATAACAAATTGGTCTTATCATTGAAGAAGTTGATCATCCCATTAGGCGACAAAGGATCAAACCATATTGGGGGAGGGGCTTCGAGGATGAAGAAGCCCATGTCTCCGTGATTGACTTGGTATGACTTCTTTGCTGTGAAATTTTGTACATTATCTGGATCTATAGTTAATAAATATGATGGACTAGGATTTCCAAATATCTGGACAGGAGTATAAACTCTGTCTAGGAAAATCCTGTCTAGGAAAAGGTACTTAAGATGACCATTGGGAACACCTTTTCCTGGAGATTTACCTGGGAGTTTGAAAATTCCATGTTATTTTGTGCCTAGTCTGTTTTGAAAAAGAATAAAAAATGGAAAATTATGAGTTTGTTTAGAATAAATGATTTTTGATCAAGAGGGAACTTTGTCTAAGGAAAGTCCTGACTAGGCTGAGGTATTTAAGGTGACCGTAGGGAACACCTCTACCTGGGGACTTACCTGGAAGTTGAATTGATCAAAACATTGTTAAACAAAAGAAAGAGAAAAAATATGAGTGAGGTTGAGCAACCATCTCTTCATCCAACAAAGGCTGTCAAAAGGAAAATAGTAGATGAATTAGACAACGTTGAGTCTAGTATAGGAAGAGAGGATGAAGTTACACCAGCTAGCTATGACCCACGTCGTGATAAAAATAGGGATTCTTCACCTATTACTACTCCTCACCATTCCTCACATGACCATGAAGTTGTTCGTCCTAACTCCAAAGAGTTTGTCAAAAGTTCTAAGAGATCACAAATTAATCCATTAGATTCGCCTGCTACTCGTACCGGACCAGCAACTCGTAGGTGTTACCACGGAAGAAGTTGAAAATACTAGGGAGGAAAATGTAGAAAATGTCGTTCAACTTCCTACCAAAGATCCAAAACCCAAAAAGACAAGAGGTCCCACCAAAATGCAGACAATAGCAGTTGAGCCAAAATTGAAATTAAACATTAGGTTCAATGAATATGAATAACCTATTGGGGAAACATCGGTTGGGTTAGCTTCAATTTTTAGGCTCACTTGTCAGAGAAGTAGTTCCTGTAAATATTGAAACTTGGAAGAAACTTTCAACAAGGCATGAAGAAGTATTATGGCATTCGATTCAGGTATGTAAAAAATAATTGTATATTCATATAATCAGCATATTTTAAACTATCTTGTATGGTTAATATGTGAATGACTCTATTACTATTGTTAAGTCTCTTCTTTTCATGTGGAAATTTTGACCCATATATATGCATTTGTAAAAGCTGGAAGATTTTTACTCCAAAGCCCACTTTATTTCTCTTTTAATTTGTATGGGCCTTCATTATTTGAGAAGCCCACTATTTGTAACCCTATCAAGATGTGTATAAATTCATCCTTTCTCCCATCCATTTACGTAGAGTTTGCTGGGGAGAGAAAGAGCGTTTGTGAGCTTGGGAAAATAGGGAAGTGAGGTTTTGTGTGATGTTGAGGAGTTCTATCTCCTCCATTTCTGTAATTTTTCGGTGGATTCTTCTTTGGAATAAGATCAGTTGCCCTGCCCCCTTTAAGAAAGTGGATGTAGAACATAGAAATATGGTTGAACCACTATAAATCGAGTGTTTTGTCTTTCTCCCTTACTCTCTCTCAATTTTCAGTTTATATTTTGTATTTGTTTGTTTGCTAACTTTCATCACAATTGGTATCAGAGCAGTAATCGGTGATGAAAGAAGAGGCAATGAGTCTGTAATCGTTCGATTGAAGCTGCTAAGGAATCGATCGGTTGCTTGCTTCTTTTTCCTTCGGTGAGATTTAATCTCAATAAGAGGTTAGTCAAGGTTTATTCATTTTTCCTTTCTGCGAATATATATCCGTCTGCTGGAAATAATCTCTAAGACTGCTGGAATTTATTTTTGAGACTGTTGGAATTTGAGATTGCTGGAATTTACTTATGTGTTATTGTTAAACCATGTCTGCTAAATTTGAATTAGAAAAGTTTGATGGGAAAGGGGATTTTAGTTTGTGGAAAAAGAAATTGAAAGCACTGCTAGTTCAATTGAAGGTTGCTAAAATTCTTGATAAACCTAAAAATATTCCAGATACTGTAACACAGGATAAAAAACAAGAAATGGATGAAATAGCTTTTAGCACTATGATTCTGTACCTTTCAGATACTGTGTTAAGGCAAGTAAATGAAGTAACTACGGCTGTAGATTTGTGGAAAAAGTTAGATGAAATGTACTTGAATAAGTCTTTGCCTAATAAGATTCTTCTAAAAGAAAGATTGTTTGGATATCGAATGGATCCCTCTAAGCCCCTCGAAGATAATCTAGACGAATACATTAAAATTTGTTTAGATGTTTCAAACATAGGGGAAAAGATTGATGATGAAAATCAAGCCATTATATTACTAAACTCACTACCAGAGAGTTATAAAGAAATAAGGGCAGTCATAAAATATGGGAGGGATTCTCTTTCAATGAGCCTAGTTCTAAATGCTCTTCGATCAAAAGAACTAGAATCCAGACCTCAGAAAAAAGAAACATAAGCTTTGACAGTAAGAGGAAGATTAGAAACTAGATCAAATCAGTCTTAAAATACTAAGAAAGATCACAGTAAACACAGATCTAAGTCCAAGGGAAAGGAAACTCGTGAGTGCTTCTATTGCCATAAATCTGGGCACCTCATAAAAGATTGTAGAAAGCTTCAGTATAAAAATAAGTTTCAAAATAAGGAAGAGGGTAAAACTTCAGCTAATGTACATGAGAGCTATGAGTCAGCCCTAGTCCTTGCTGTAATTGAAATTGATCCGACTGAAGAATGGATATTAGATTCAGGATGTTCCTATCATATGACCAACACTATTTTCTAGACTTAAAAGATTTGAATGGTGGTAAAGTTCTAATGGGAAACAATCAACAATGTGAGATTAAGGGCATTGGATCGATAAGATTGAGTTTAACTGATGGTACATATAAAATACTATCTTCTGTGAGATATGTACCAGCTTTAAAACGCAATCTCATTTCCCTAGGAACTCTTGATAAAGCTGGATACAATTATAGATCAGAGGGAGGTATTATGAAAATATATAAGGGGTCTTTGCTGAAAATGACGGGAACCTTAAAAAATGGCTTGTATACTTTAAATGGTACAACAAGTATAGGAGATGTGACCATAGCTGCTACTGTTGAAACTAATAATGAAGCAATCCTATGGCATAAGCGATTAGCCCACGTCAGTGAAAGAGGCCTAGTTGAATTAAGTAAGCAAGGTTTGTTAGGTAAAACTAAATCAGTAAGCCTACCTGATAGCGAGCAGAAATGTCGCTATTTTAGTCCCAATTTATTAAGCTTTTTTGTGCTTTAATTGTGTTTTTATTGAAAATATTTCATATATTTTGTTATTTGGTCTTTAGGAGCAAACTATGGATTTTGGTGATAAAAGTGCCCAAAATGAAGCCATTCAAGCCCAATTTCCATGCTTGGGTCAAGGGGAGTCAAAAGAGGACAACTATGAAGAAAAAACCCAAAAAGAATTGAAGTTGGCCCAAGAAAAGAAGCCCAATCCGCAACTGTAAGTTCTGGAAAACGCCTAGCGTCGAGACGCTGTCCATTTCTTGGCCGGCAAGTCGATGACGTCACGGCGTCGCGACGCTGTGCCGTATAGCGTCGCGACGCTACCCCCTTTCCGAGCCTATAAAAGGCGCCCCTTGGTGCCTCATTTTACCATCAATCATCATTTCCTCATTCCTTCCTTTCTTTCTTTGGCTCCTTTGGAGCCTCTCTCAAGGCTTTCTAGCCTTTTGAGAGCTTTCTTAGTGGGAAAATTTTGGGGAATTTTGGGGAGCATCCTAGGAGGCTCAAGGTGTTTTCGAAGGGACTCCAAACGTAGCAAAGGGGTCTTCTACGGTCAATTCCTTCCCTTTTATTATGCTCTTTATTATGCGTTCCGTTGTAAATATTGTGAATATTTTAGCTATGTATAGCTAAACCCCAATTTGGGGTCTTGAAATGAAATTATAGTTCAAATATTGTTATAATTGCCTATCTCTAGCCCTTTTGTCCTTATTATTTGTATGGATGTGCTTAATGCTTTATGCAATCTGGCCAATTGTGTACTGATTTGATTCTTAATGGAAACTCGACGGAGAGAAGTTAGGATAGATCATAATCCATGCAACTAGTTTAATTGCCCGTCGTGACAACGAGATTAGTTAATTAAACTTAGATTCCTAAAATGAATCAGAGCGTAATAATTAATGATTTTTAGTGGCGCTAAGGACACTTAGGTTGTTAAAATGAATTAATTACAATTAGGGGAGACCGACAGGAGAACCTATGTTATTAACGGAGATTCTAGGAGTATAATTAGTTGGGCGACGAGATAGGACAATTGTAGCAATTGTTTAGCTAATAATTGATTTTCAAGACCCCTCTTCCCATTAGAAAACTCTTTCTCCGTATTTTATTTTTATCGATTGATCAAATTTTCTCTCTAATTGTTTTGATTTTTAATTTTCTTTGATTGCATGATCTAGTCCCTAAATATTATTTCGCCCAAGTATTTTTAGTGCTCAAGAAATCTTTGCTTGCTTAAATTTCGCTTCGCCTCCCTGTGGATTTGATACTCGGTATACCTACCGTTTTATATTACTTGTGACGACCTGTGCGCTTGCGGTGTAAAAGTGTAAAACGACAAATAGTAGTCGTCGTCCGAACACTACCATTCTGTGAGCATTGTACATTGGGGAAAGCCACAAGAGTTCAATTTAATTGATCATTATATAAAACTAAGGGTCTCTTTGACTATGTTCACTCTGATTTATGGGGGCCAGCTAGAGTCTTTACATTAGGGGGAGCTAGATATTTCTTAAGTATAATCGATGATCATTCAAGAAAATTGTAGGTTTATTTGTTGAAGAGCAAAGCTGATGTATTTGAAACCTTTATGCAGTGGAAAATTTATGTTGAAAATCAAACAAACAGAAAAATAAAGGTGATAAGAATAGACAATGGCTTAGAATATTTAAGTGAAAGCTTTAACAACATGTGTGTAAAATCTGGAATCCAAAGGCATTTAACAGTTCCAAACACCCCTCAACAAAATGGCCTAGCTGAGATATATAATAGGACCATTTTAGAGAGGGTTAGGTGTATGTTAGCAAATGCCAAGTTACCAAAAACTTTTTGGGGAGAAGCTGTTGATACAACAACTTATTTGATCAATAGAAGTCCTTCCTTGGCATTAAACTTAAAAACACCTCAGGAAATATGGACTGGGAAGCCTCCAGATCTAAGCCATTTAAGAGTATTCGGTTGTTCAGCCTATGCCCACATTAAACAAGATAAGTTAGCTCCTAGATCCCAAAAATGCGTCTTCTTAGGGTATCCAAAACGAGTAAAAGGGCACAAGTTGTGGACCTTAACTCAGGGAGAAACAAGATGTATAATCAGTAGGGATGTTAAATTTAATGAAGAAGAAATGCCATGGGAATCCGAGGGAAGCTTCAATTATCAGAAAACTAAATCAGAAACAGATACCTCTTTTGATATTGAACTAGAAAATGAAGATCAGAACACTAGTCCAGAGGGTTCAAGTCAAGCTACTAATGAACAGTTTGATCATAATGCTGAAAATACTGAAGTTTTGTAAGAAATAGACAGTGTAAATCAGAACATTCAGGCCCACAACACTGAAGAAAATTTAACAAACTACCAATTGACCAGAGATAGACAAAAAAGAGTCATTAAACCTCCTGCTAGGTTTGATTATGTTGATTGCAATATGGATGCTTCTAATGCTGCAGCATATGCCTTGTTCTGTGATGATTCTTTTGAAAATTTAGAACCAACATCTTACAACCAAGCCATGAATTCTGAGCATAAATATGAGTGGTTTGAAGCCATGGTTGATGAGATGAGTTCACTTAAGAAAAACAAAACTTGGAAGTTAGTAGAATTACCTGAGGGTCACAAGGTAGTTGATTGCAAGTGGTTGTATAAGGTAAAACCTAGTCTAAAAGGTGATGATAAACCTAGATTTAAGGCTAGACTAGTAGCCAAAGGGTTTACTCAAGAGTATGGTGTTGATTACACCGAGATATTCTCCCCCATGATTAGATATTCTTCAATTCGTGTGATGTTGTCTTTAGTAGCTCAATTCAATTTAGAATTAGAGCAAATGGATGTAACCACGACTTTTTTACATGGAGAATTAGAAGAAGAAATTTACATGAAACAGCCACCCGATTTTGAAAAAGAGAATGAAAAACATCTTGTATGCAAGCTCTTAAAATGATCGTATGGATTAAAACAATCTCCACGACAATGGTACAAACGTTTTGATGCTTTTATTCAGAATTGTGGTTTTAAAAGAAGCTTGTATGACAATTGTGTGTATATAAAACATGTCAAAGCTGTAGCATCAGTGTTCTTATTGCTTTATGTAGACGACATGTTGTTAACCTCACAAGAATTTAGTAAAATTAAGGAATTAAAACAGCAACTGAAATCTGAATTCAAAATGAAAGATATTGGTGCAGCCACTAAAATATTAGGGATGGAAATTACAAGAAATCGAGCAAACAATGTTTTAACTTTGAAACAATCTGAATATTTTGAGAAAGTAGTTAAGAGGTTTAAGTTAGAAGCTGCTAAAACAATGTCCATTCCATTAGCACAACATTTTCGGTTGTCTAAACAACAGTCACCTAAAACAGAGGAAGAGAAAAATGAAATGCTGAAAATTCCTTATTCTAATGCAATAGGGAGCTTAATGTATGGGATGACTTGTACTAAGCCAGATCTTGCGTTTGCTATGAGTTTAGTAAGTAGATACATGAGTAATCCGGGCAAGACACATTGGGAAGCAGTAAATGGATTATTCGTTATGTAAAAGGCAGCGTAAACACAGGGTTGGTTTATACTAAAGGGGATTTAAAGGATAATTGCTTGGTTGGCTATGCTGATGCAGATTTTGCAGCTGATTTAGACAAGAGAAAGTCAACTTCCGGGTATGTTTTCACTTTATTTCAGAATGTAATTAGCTGGAAATCTTCATTACAGTCTGTTGTTGCACTTTCTACTACAGAATCTGAATACATATCTCTTGCTGAGGCTGTTAAGGAAGGTATATGGTTAAATGGATTGGTTAATGAGTTGATTGGTAGTACTGATATCCTTACTGTGTATAGTGACAGCCAAAGTGCAATTTCTTTATCTAAAACTCCCTTATATCATGATAGGTCCAAGCATATTGATATTCGATTTCATTATCTTAGAGAAAAGGTGATTAATAATGAAATATGCTTGGAAAAGATTGCTTCATCTGAGAACCCTGCTAATATGCTTACTAAAACTCTCACTGGCTTAAGAATTGCATATTTGATGAACCTAATGAAAGTAGGTGTTGGCTAATCATTTCAGTTTTATTATGGATTTACAGGGGGCAGCAAGCTTACTGATCTCATACCAAACATATACATGGTTCAAGAGGGAGATTTGTGGAAATTTTGACCCATATATATGGGTTTGTAAAAGCTGGAAGATTTTTACTCCAAAGCCCACTTTATTTCTCTTTTAATTTGTATGGGCCTTCATTATTTGAGAAGCCCACTATTTGTAACCCTATTAGGATGTGTATAAGTTCATCCTTTCTCCCATCCATTTATGCAGAGTTTGCTGGGGAGAGAAAGAGCGTCTGTGAGCTTGGGAAAATAGGGAAGTGAGGTTTTGTGTGATGTTGAGGAGTTCTATCTCCTCCATTTCTGTAATTTTTCAGTGGATTCTTCTTTGGAATAAGATCAGTTGCCCTGCCCCCTTTAAGAAAGTAGATGTAGACCATAGAAATATGGTTGAACCACTATAAACCGAGTGTTTTGTCTTTCTCCCTTACTCTCTCTCAATTTTTAGTTTATATTCTGTATTTGTTTGTTTGCTAACTTTCATCACATTTCATAACATAATTTGTTGGCACGATATAATGTTAATCAGGAATGGCAGAAAAAATACTTATTTCAGAAGATGAGTGGGTTGTGGAGGGCAGGCAAATCACGCTTGGTGAGTCAGATTCAAACTGTTTCTGATGATGAGAAGTTGGCTAAACTTAAGCCAGATAATATTTTTCAATGCACGACTGGAATGATTTTATCAAAGACAAAACAAGTGAAAAGTTTAAGGTATGTGACCCATATTTGTTGAGTATGAATATACTTTTTCCCCTCTCTCTAGTCTTTGTTAGATTTTGGAAGGATGAGAATGCATATACTTTTTGTTTTATATAAACATTGTACCTTCGAGTCATAGTATTTCGTGTTTCAACTTCGATTGAGTTATTGAGCAAGCAGTTTCTATAATTTAAGATAAGGAAATAAGCTACAATGCCATGCATTTATTTGAATACTTTGTTGGACAACATTTCTTAGGCAAACAGCGAAAAGTTTAAAGGGATGAAAAAAAGACAACTTACTCACACATGTAGTCCTAAGGGCTATGCTCGACTAGCGAAAGACAAAGGCACACATTATTATAATTTACATTATTATGTATAATTTACTTGATAACATTATTATAATTCACATTATTATGTATATATAATAAAATAATTTTTGTTGCTTAATCATGTAGAAAAATAACTCTTCTTCTTCTACTGCAATTACGCGAGTAATGGTTTGGACAAAGGCACACATGAAAAAAGATGGACAACCCATTAACTCACAAGTAGCTGAAACCCTGGTATGGTAAAAAATAACACTAAATTAAGTTGACTCACATGTTGGTATCTTGGTATGGTTATTTTCTGTAGCATTTGAGGTGATATTTTAGTTGTTTTTTTTTTAATTATTGGATAGGTTGGATATATATAGTTATATGGAATGTGACATGATTATAGGATTAAATATTTGGCTTTTTTGTATGGGCTTTGGGTTATGACCACTCCCAGCCCCAATTGAATGTTGTGCATAACTAATGTTGTAATTATGGTAGCATGTTGAATATTTGTATATTATATGAAATATCTCATTGATTACAACGTTAGTTTCTATAGGTTTTGGGTTATGACCCCCCCCCCCCCGATTATGGTCTTGAAAGTTGTGCACAGTTTTGTTTTAATTGTGGTATTATGTTCAATATATATGAAATATAATATTGATTATAGGATCAGATATTTGCTTTCTTTCTAGTATGAGTTTTGGTCTACGACCCCTCCCCCACCTCCAACTTGAAAGTTTTGTTGTGATTATGGTAGCATGTCGAATATTTGTATGTTATATGAAATATATCATTGATTACAACGTTAGACTCTATAGGTTTTGGGTTACCCCCCCCCCCCCCCCCAATTATTAATTGAAAGTTGTGCATAGGCTGGTTTTTATTGTACATAAGTTGAATAAGTTTATGTTATATTTAGTATGTCATTGATTATAGTGTTCGATCCTTAGAAATTTTAATTGTGTAATAATATTGGATATACTTATGTTATGAAATATGTTACGCTGAATTGTTATATGTAATGTAGGAGCGTATTGAACAAAATACTAGTCATGAGACAATGTCTCATTCGACTAATGTGGTCGATGATGCAATTAGTAAAGTATTGGATCCCGATCGTGGTCATATAAGAGGATTGGGGTTTGGAGTGACTAAATCAAAGTTGTCAATATCAAGTGAGAAAGATCAGATTATTGCATCTCTGAGGTCGGATGTGAATGAGTTGAAGACAGTGGTATCATCCTTAATAAAGGACAAGGTAAACTTATTTATCTCCATTTAATTATTTACAATTCTTGAGGTAGACTATTGTTAATGCTTTATACATATAGGAAAAGTCGAGTGAACAAACTTCTAATAATACCGTTAATGTGTCGGCATCAACACATGTTCCAACTCCAATCCTAAATTCTCCACCGGTAAATTTATCTTCCACATTATATGTTACTTTTCTATTCACTTAGGATTAAAAATTAATATTGTTTGATATTTTCTTTACTTATTGGTAAAAGAGTGTTACAATCAATACTCCCCACAAGTGCATGTTGTTAGATTGGATCGGTTCAGGAGAAGTAATTGCCAAAGGGAGATGGTCTTCTAATGATCCATCAGTACTTGTCCATCACATCCCTCTTGGTCCAAATGCAGTACGTGTATGGGTTGATACGGTAAGAAAATCCAATTCTTTTCTATGGAGGCCTACTTCTAACATGGTGCATATTGATGATGCTTTGGGTACTACAATTGCATGGCCAGTTGATAAAGTTCAAATATGTAAGCAAACTTACTTTCAAGTTCAATGGAATTAGTTTATATGAATTATAATATTTATTTGGTTTATTAATCGATATATTATTAGGGTTAAATCATGATTATTTATCTAAGATATTTTGTTTTGGTTTCTTATTAGGTGAATGATGAAATGATGATACACATCAGCTGCATATTTATGGGAGAATGTTAGTCTCGCAATCTTTTGAACCTCTGTCACTTGTTTTTGTATGAACTTTTTGGGATTATATGTGTATTCATTTTACCTTGGATGTGTTATGAATTTGCAGCTCTTCATATGTATGTACTTCGTTAGAACACACTTTTGGTGTAGTAAGTTTTGGGATTAAATATAGTGTGTTCTATTTTTTTGAGTACTAGAAATTTAAAGATTATTTGTGTACCTTTATGATTGTAGATGAAATTGATGAAAATTACTTTTTTTATTTGTACACAATTATGGACAAGTTACTTCAATAGATAGGTATTATTTATAGACTCATGAAAATTTATTTTCATGTAAATGCATTAAATAAATCAAAAGTTTATATAATTGAAGTTCACTTTATAATAACATATTTGAAACAATTTGTTACTTATAGAAAATGCTATTAATATAACTTTAATATAATTTTACAATTTGTTATTTACAATATCATTTAATATAATATTACAAAAATGCTATTAAAAGTCACCTATTTTCCATAACATTAACAATCACAATGAGCCAAAAGATGTTACAAAATAGCTTTTATAGTGTCTTTTTAGTGTTCTAAAAAATGCTATGAAAAGTTAATTAAAAAAAAAAGCTATGAAAGATCAACCATAGCGTTTTGTTTGCTAAAGCTATGAAATATTTTCATAACATTAAAATTATGCAATCTAAAATTAGATTTTTCATAGCACTTTCTATAGCATTGAATAAATGCTATGTAAAGTCCCATACTTTCCATAACATCGGCTATCACAACATGCCTAAAAACGCTATAGAATCGTATTTATAGCGTTTTTGTAGTGCTCTAAAAACCGCTATAAAAGATCAATCATAGCGTTTTTCGTAATGCTATGAAAAGTTTTCATAACAATAAAATTTTGCAATGGAAGATGGATTTGTTATAGCACTTTTTCTAGCATTGAGAAAACGTTATGGAAAGTCGGCTATCACAACATGCCGAAAAACGCTATAGAATCGTATTTATAGCGTTTTTATAGTGCTCTAAAAAACGCTATGAAAGATCAATCATAGTGTTTTTCGCTAATGCAATGAAAAGTTTTCATAACAATAAAATTATGCAATGGAAGATGGATTTGTTATAGCACTTTTTATAGCATTGAAAAAACGCTATGGAAAGTCGGGGACTTTCAATAACATCAGCTACCACGACGTTTGAAAAACGCTATAGAAAGCGTACGATAGCGTTTTTTTAATGCTATCGTATATGATATTTGTTGTAGTGAGTGATCAATTTAAGCTCAGTAAGATTAGAATGATAATCAATAAAGAATGACATGCATTGAATAGAAACTCAAGCGAATAAACACTTTCAAGCTATTGAACCATAAGGGAATTCACTATATTGAACCCCTCAACGAAATTTAGCTACTCATGGTGAGATAAAGTGCAAATGAATATCTTTTCATTGAAGTAAAGAATAAAGAATACAAATAAATGAAAAGTAACACAAGCTGGAAATAATGACAGTAGCTAAATACTAGGGTTTTTACTATTTTATCCAATCCTTCGAGAGTTCGCTCGATACTCCACTCTCTCACTTTTACAAGTGGGAATGGGTGAAAATCCCTACAAACCCTAAGGTTCGATGTCTAACTTGTTGCGTTTTATGACCTAAAACTCGTAGATAGTAAATGAAACAAATTAATCGATCTCAATAAAGTGTTAATTGAGTGATTCAGTAATTTGGTTATTGAATAATCGAGTTTGCATTAATAAACCCTCAATACAATAAACTAAGATCCAAGGTTGTTTAAATTAAACTTGGACTAGTATGTGGGGACATATGGGGATCGATGTCCAAGTAACAACCTAAAAGGTCTATAGTATAGGGATAAGGCTGGGTACCTTATCCTGGTGACACTATGTGATACGGCCCACCTTGTATTCGATACAGATGTAATGATCCAAAGCATCCATGTAGGAGACATGCGGGTGGGGGTATCCTATGCAATGAGTTTGCATAACACCGGACCGCGAAATAGTAACCACTAGATGTAACGTCGTTAACTAGTTTAGGTTTCTATTTCAATAGGATGACCTAGGTAACTCAATCTCAATCCTGAGTCTGTTATGAACTCCTTTCAGGAGGGATTGTCCTTAGATTTGTATGGGTGAGAGTGGCCAGTTCACCGACTCAATAGTCCTACCATTTCAGAACAGTACAAGATGGAATTCACTCCTTCCCCTATTGGGGTAAGTAGATGTGTGTTCCCTTAAGGGATGATTTCGGGGCTTGAACAAAGGCGCGTCATCCTCTGATGGCCCGAGAGGAACTCCTGTTTAGTGGTTGGACCCTAAACAACTTGTTCATTAGAGGGATTAGTGGTACTTAAGGAACCAGAGGTAACCCAGGGGTAAAACGGTAATTTGACCCAGCTGGTGTTACGAACACACGTGAAGGATTGGCTTACTGAATTGGTCGATATCCGTGGACACACAAATATTCTACAGTGAGAAGAGTGTAGTTGTGGGTCTTTAGTGGAGTGACCCACAGTTAACGAATGTTGACTAACTTGGTTAATGAGTTTAGCCAATTAGTCTCGTATCGTTTGAGCTTCTGATTGTAGGTCCATTAGGTCCCACTAGTAGCTCGTAAAGAGACTTGAGGCAATTAAGTATAAATTGTAAATTGAAAGTGTTCAATTTATTTAAGGGAATCATATAATGTATATTGATACATTATAATATAAAGTTTATGAAATTTTATAATATAATTTTGAATTAATTTCAAAATTAATTCTTGAGAGAAAATATTTGAAAGAGTTCAAATAATTAATATGAATTGGATTCATATTAATATAAATAATTTAATAAAATCCCTAAGATTAAATATGTGATATTTAATTGGGTAGTTAATTAATTATGGAATTAATTATTTATTTATTAAAATTAGATATGAATAAGATAATAGATTTGATCTTATTCATGACCTTTTCCTATAAATAGAACCCCTGGGGTGGGGTGAAAGACATCCCATTAATTCTCCTACTCTCAGAGAATTCTCCTGAAGGCTCCCTCTAGACTCCCACCAGTCTCCTACCTATAGAAGTCTCAGAGTCATACCGGTGTAGCCTTAGTGGTGGTGTTCGCAGTAGTTCGTAATTATTTCACAAGCAGTTGGTGAATCTGATCTGAGTCGTCAACAAGAGTAAGTAATTTGTTACTATATAAATTAGATTTAGATCTAATATTTTTGAATGCTTAGCCTTAATATAAATCTAGAATAGTTATAAGATTATTGCCAATGTATTGGTATTTTAGATTAAACAAAATTAATTACGAATCGGTCCCAACCATGCTTCCGCTTTACGGAATAACGGAATTCCAATCCTTCATAACTAAGGTTAGAATTTAGTCGTCTAAGAAGGACCTCGGGCATCCCTACTCATAGGCCTCATCTAGGGTTCTGTCACCACCGTCTTCTTCCAAATGAGTTCTGCTTGGATTTGACTTCGAATCACGAGCTTATATAGTGTTGGAAGTGGTTGAGGAGCTGCGAAATAGGTGCTGGTAGGTAGCCCAGTTGAATTCGGGGTCAAAATAGTCGGTTAGGTGCACAATAGTCTCGTTCAAAATGACCCGCGATAGACTCAGAACTGCCTCTGTTTTTTCCAGAAATGCAGTCGCATTTCTGGGCAGTTTCCAGCTTCCTCTGCTTTTTCTGCACAGCAACAAACTCAGTCAAATTCCCATCAAATTGAGTATTTTTAAGCATAAATAAGCATAATTTGACAAATGTGACTCTCAACTTCCTAACTTATCAACTTTCGCATATTTTGAGCTCGGGAACAATAAAATTGATCCAAAACATATAATTTTGACAAGATAATGAGCTAAGTATAAGGGTAAAATAGGTATATTTTTTACCCTTATCACTTACTGATGACAATATCTTGTTTCTCTACCCTGGCTTGCATCGTAGATACTGCTCCTTGGACATTTACAGTTAAATTCCTAGTCTCATTTATGAAGTTTCCTAGCATTTCTTCCAAAGGATTCTTTTTCTCTAGACAAATTATTTCATCAGGTTGAGATTCTATTTTTACTTCGGTTTTAGGTAAACTCGAAATCTCTGATCCTCAAAGCTTGTTTAGAGCCTTGGTTAGAGCTTCAACTTGGAATCTTAAAGCACTCACCTGATCGGTTTCACATGGTTTCCCCTTTTGTTTGGACTCTGGTTGCTCAGACGACCATTGGAAACTTGTCAAGGCCAACTCTTCTACTAAGGTTTGAGCATCCTTGACAGTTTTGGCTAAAAAGTTTCCTCCAGCCGTCGTGTCAAGAATTGTCTTAAAATCCCTTTTCAACCCATTATAGAAAAGGTTTATCTGAAGCCAGTCAGGGTACCCATGTTGTGGGCATTTCCTTAACATGTCCTTATATCTTTCCCAAGCCTCATATAATTGTTCTTTCTCTATTTGTTTAAACATACCAATTTCAGTTCTAAGCTTTGTAATTTTAGCTAATGGGAAAATTTTGTCAGGAAGGCTTTAACTAAGTCATTCCAACTTAAAATACTATTTGGTGTTAACGATTCTAACCAATCTCTAGCCCTATCTTGTAAAGAAAATGGGAATAATTGTAAACGAATAGAATCAGGGCTTACTCCACCTATCTTTACCATTCCACAGATATCCAAAAATGATCTTAGATGGTTGTGTGGATCCTCTGATGGATGACCTTTGCAAGCATTTTCTCTTACCATTTGAATGAGACTAGCTTTGACCTCAAAATTATCAGTAGCAATCGGCTCGTAAGCTATACCAGAGTAATTTAACGATAGTTTAGACAGGAAATAATCTCAGATTGCTTTGTCTTCTTGATCTGCCATGATTAGATCTTCAAGAAACAAATTATCCACCTTATAACTCCTCAAATATTGCCACAACTTCTCAAACTAAAAATTAAAATGCAGAAAAAAAAATTCTAAATTAAAATCAAACACTTAACTCTCAATATTAATGAAAAAATAGCAAGATCCCCGGCAACGGCGCCAAAAACTTGTTGTTGCTATTCCGCAAGCGTACGGTTGCCACAAGTAATACAAAAAGGTAAAGTACTGAGTATCGAATCCATAGGGAATTTGAATTAAGTCCGTTGATTACCAAGAACCATCAAGTTTAATTTTATATAGAAGATCAACTCTAAGGATAAAAGAACTAACAAGAATTTAAAGGAATAATGCAAATGAAAGGAAATATCCTATTAAGGGGACTTGACCTAGGGTGTTAACTAGCGTTTTGGATTTATAGCTCAATTATTTGGATGAATGTACTTACTAATCTTCAATTTCATAAATCTCGAAGTGAATTCAGTGGATTTCTCTTTCAAGTTCCTCCACATCTCATACTAACATAACTAATTTATGTGTCCATTTCCTTAGTTAATTATAGTATGGCATTAAGCAACTTCATCTTAAATTTCTACCAATTCTTTTTCACTCTCGTGTTCCAAGCAATTGTTAGCCATGCAACTTGGATCTAATCTAACTTCTCTCTGTCGAGTATCAATTTAGACCAACACATCAATCAATCCGTGATCAAGGGATTAAAAGCATTAAGCATGAGTTGCATAGATGAAATATGAAGAACCTCGTTACAATCTCCAAGTCATTAAGCTACAATATCCAATTAGCTAAATTAACGACCCTTGGTCTCAAGATCTACTCACAAATGGGAATAATTTTGGCCCAGTAATCTTGATCCATGGTCCTAACTCAATAACAAAAAGAAATTACAAAGACATAAGGAAGAAATAACCGTTGTGTAGATCCAAAGCTCCCGTCACGATCATCTCGATTCTCGAGCCTTGGAATCTTGATCAATTCCACCTTTTTCTTCAGAATTCTACTCACTTTCTATCTATTGAGCTAGGGGAGAACCCCCCAAAATTGGATGATTTGAACCATTGAGAAGTGGGCTATTTATAGGTGGAGATCCACAACTATCTTGCTACCCAAGACAACAGCGTCGCTGTGACGTTATCATTTCTTGCCTCCTACTCTAGCCAACGTCGAGACACTCTAAGGACAGCGTCTCGACGCTGGTCCTTCTAGAAGCCTTTATGCACGGATTTGGACATTATTCCTCCTTTCTTTTGGGCTTTTTGGGCCTCCACTTCAAAAGTAATCTCCTCCTTTCATCATTCATGGTCCAAAGCCTCATTTTTTATTTCGAAATTAGTCAAATTCCCGGTTTCGCTTCACGGGCTTAGTTTTCTACGAAATCAACATAAAAAGACATTAAATCTCACAATAAGGCACAAAACTAGCCAAAATATCATGGAAAAAGATAGCATAATTGCATGCTATCAATCATCACGAGTACTTTCTTTAGAACTTGTTTTAGTTATAACTTCTCCATTTTAACTCCGATTTTAGTTATTCAAGAGGCATTGGATGTTGGGTTTTATGCCCTAAAACTCGTAGATAGTAAATGAAACAAATTAATCGATCTCAATAAAGCGTTATTTGAGTAATTCAGTAATTTGGTTATTGAATAATCGAATTTGCATTAATAAACCCTAAATCCAATAAACTAAGATCCAAGGTTGTTTAAATGAAACTTGGACTAGTATGTGGGGACATACGGGGATCAGTGTCCAAGTAACAACCTAAAAGGTCTATAGTATAGGGATAAGGCTAGGTACCTTATCCTGGTGACACTATGTGATACGGCCCACCTTGTATTTGAAAGATTGGAATTCCATAAAGCGGAAGCGTGATTGGGACCGATTCGTAATTAATTTTGTTTAATCTAAAATATCAATACATTGGCAATAATTTTAGAAATATTATAAATTTATATTAAGGCTAAGTATACAAAAATTAGATCTAAATCTAATTTATATAGTAACAAATTACTTACTCTTGTTCACGACTCAGATTAAATCACCAACTGCTTGTGAAATAATCACGAACTAGTGCGAACACCACCACTATGGCTACACCGGTATGACTCTGAGACTTCTAGAGACAGGAGACTTGTGGGAGTCCAGAGGAAGCCTTGAGGGAAATTCTCTGAGAGTAGGAGAATGAATGGGATGACTTTCACCCCACCCCAGGGGTCCTATTTATAGATAAAGGCCAAGACCTTTTTCCTAATAGGAAAAGGAAAACATTTTCCTAATAGGAAAAAGTCTCTAATTTTAATAAATAATTAATTAATTTCCCTAATTAAATATCAGATATTTAATCTTAGGGATTTTATTAAAATTAAAATTAATATGAATCCAATTCATATTAAATTTATTTGAACTCTTTCAAATATTTTCTTTCCTAATAGGAAAAGTTCTCTAATTTTAATAAATAATTAATTAATTCCATAATTAATTAATTTACCCAATTAAATATCATATATTTAATCTTAGGGATTTTCTTAAAATTAAAATTAATATGAATCCAATTCATATTAAATTTATTTGAACTCTTTCAAATATTTTCTCTCAAGAATTAATTTTTGAAATTAATTCAAAAATTATATTATAAAGTTTCATAAACTTTATATTATAATGCATCAATATACATTATACGATTCCCCAAATAAATTGAACACTTTCAATTCACAATTTATACTTAAATGCCTCAAGTCTCTTTACAAGCTACCAGTGGGACCTAATGGACCCACATATCAGAAACTCCAACAATACGAGACTAATTGGCCAAACTCATTAACCAAGTTTAGTCAACATTCGTTAACTGTGGGTCACTCCACTAAAGACCCACAGCTGCACTCTTCTCACTGTAGAATATTTCGGTGTCCACGGATATCGACTAAGCAGTAAGTCAATCCTTCACGTGTGTTCGTAACACCAGCTGGGTCAAATTACCGTTTTACCCCTGGGTTACCTCTGGTTCCTTAAGTACCACTGATTCCTCTAATGAACAAGTTGTTTAGGGTCCAACCACTAAACAGGAGTTCCTCTCGGGCCAAGAGAGGACGGCGCGCCTTTGTTCAAGCCCCGGAATCAGCCCTTAAGGGAACACACATCTACTTACCCCAATAGGCGAAGGAGTGAATTTCATCTTGTACTGTTATGTTCCCAGCCCCCATTTGGTCTTGCCCCTGAAATGGTAGGATTATTGAGTCGGCGAACTGGCCACTCTCACCCATACAAATCTAAGGACAATCCCTCCTGAAAGGGGTTCATAACAGACTCAGGATTGAGATTGAGTTACCTTGGTCATCCTATTGAAATAGAAATCTAAACTAGTTAACGATACCCCCACCCGCATGTCTCCTACATGGATGCTTTGGATCATTGCATCTGTATCAAATACAAGGTGGGCAGTATCACATAGTGTCACCAGGATAAGGTACCCAACCTTATCCTTATACTATAGACCTTTTAGGTTGTTACTTGGATACTGATCCCCATATGTCCCCACATACTAGTCCAAGTTTCATTTAAACAACTTTGGATCTTAGTTTATTGGATTTAGGGTTTATTAATGCAAACTCGATTATTCAATAACCAAATTACTTAATTACTCAAATAACGCTTTATTGAGATCGATTAATTTGTTTCATTTACTATCTACGAGTTTTAGGACATAAAACCCAACAGTATTCGATATAGATGCAATTATCCAAAGCAACCATGTAGGAGACATGCGGGTGGGGGTATCCTATGCAATGAGTTTGCATAAGACTAGACCGTGAAATAGTAACCACTAGATGTAACGCCGTTAACTAGTTTAGGTTTCTATTTCAATAGGATGACCTAGGTAACTCAATCTCAATCCTGAGTCTATTATGAACCCCTTTCAGGAGGGATTGTCATTAGATTTGTATGGGTGAGAGTGGCCAGTTCGCCGACTCAATAATCCTACCATTTCAGGGGCAAGACCGGATGGGGGCTGCGAACATAACAGTACAAGATGGAATTCACTTCTTCCCCTATTGGGGTAAGTAGATGTGTGTTCCCTTAAGGGCAGATTCCGGGGCTTGAACAAAGGTGCGTCGTCCTCTCCTAACCCGAGAGGAACTCCTGTTTAGTGGTTGGACCCAAAACAACTTGTTCATTAGAGGAATCAGTGGTACTTGAGGAACCCGAGGTAACCTAGCTGTAAAACGGTAATTTGACCCAGCTGGTGTTACAAACACACGTGAAGGATTGACTTACTGCTTGGTCGATATCCGTGGACACAGAAGTATTCTATAGTGAGAAGAGTGTAGCTGTGGGTCTTTAGTGGAGTGACCTACAGTTAACGAATGTTGACTAAACTTGGTTAATGAGTTTAGCCAATTAGTCTCGTATCGTTGGAGCTTCTGATCTATAGGCCCATTAGGTCCCACTGGTAGCTCGTAAAGAGACTTGAGGCAATTAAGTATAAATTGTAAATTGAAAGTGTTCAATTTATTTGGGAAATCGTATAATGTATATTGATGCATTATAATATAAAGTTTATGAAATTTTATAATATAATTTTTGAATTAATTTCAAAAATTAATTCTTGAGAGAAAATATTTGAAAGAGTTCAAATAAATTTAATATGAATTGGATTCATATTAATTTTAATTTTAATAAAATCCCTAAGATTAAATATATGATATTTAATTGGGTAAATTAATTAATTATTTATTTATTAAAATTAGAGACCTTTTCACACCTCTGGGGTGGGGTGAAAGGCATCCTATTCATTCTCCTACTCTGAGAGAATTTCCCTCAAGGCTTCCTCTAGACCCCCACCAGTCTCCTGCCTCTAGAAGTCTCAGAGTCATACCGATGTAGCCATAGTAGTGGTGTTCGCACTAGTTCGTGATTAATTCACAAGCAGTTTGTGAATTTAATCTGAGTCGTCAATGAGAGTAAGTAATTTGTTACTATATAAATTAGATTTAGATCTAATATTTTTGTATGCCTAGCCTTAATATAAATCTTGAATAGTTCTAAGTTTATTGCCAATGTATTGATATTTTAGATTAAACAACATTAATTACGAATCGGTCCCAATCACGCTTCCGCTTTACGGAATTACGGAATTCCAATCCTTCAATTGGTATCAGAGCCGATCGTAGATCTAATTTTGTTTCTCTAAAATTTGCATTGGCTATTGTTGGGATTGATTAATGCATAATGTATGTATGGTTTGCATTGAACTGTTTAGGTTAATTTTATGGCCATAGATTTTAATCTTTTTATATGATTTGATCATGTAAGGGTCCGGTGTTTTAGGTATTTTATGTAAAATCAAGTCCTATGTAAGTCCGGGTCTAGAATAGGTTTTTATGAGATAAAAATCAGAGAAATCGTGACGTTGTCACGATAACAACACGCGTTAGGGATTCGCAACAGGACGGTTCAAGGCGGTTGGGTGGTCCGGTTCACGCGGTCTGGCTGGGCTGGGACCGATTTGGTCCGGTTCAGTTGGAATTTGACTTGGTTCGTGGTTTTCGTAGCTGGTTCGAAGTGGTTCGGGTTGGTTCGGGCGGTCTAGACCAGTATTTGGAGCTGCAGAAGGACTTTTAGGATAGAATTTAGCTATAATTATTGTAATTAATTTATGCTTTATTTTATCCTAGGGGCCAAAATTAACCGGTTCAATTGCTATTTATTTGCTTTATGGATGTCATATAGCTTAAATTCCCACCATAGGTTAAGCATGTTTTCATGCATATTTATGTTATGATTGTTATAATGTATGATAATTATGCATGAATTTAATTTCATGAGTTATTTAGTATAATTGTTACATTAAATATATGAAATTGGTGAAGCATGATGCATGACATTAATTTAGCTAAATATAATTGTTATATTTAATTAATGTAGCATGCATGCTTAAGATTATTTTCATGAGAATTAATATAATTAGTTATATTATGAATGAAAATAATAAATATATATCAATGCTTGTTTTCATATATAATTTAATATAAAATGTTATATTAATTAAATGAAAATGGAATAGCATTAAGCATGACATTAATTAGATTAATATAAGAGTTATATTATATTAATGTCAAATTTCAAGTAATTTAATTTCGTGGATGTTTAATTAATATAATCGATATTAATTAAATGAAATTGGAACTGCATGAAGCATGACACCACTTAAGATTAATATAATCGTTATATTATCGTTATCGCTGTCATAATAATATGGTGTTTAATAATTAGAATATGATTGTTATTTTTCCAACACCATAGAAGCATGTTATAGGGCTAATCATTAAAATTTTATAATAAGTTATAAAATTGATTAGAAACCGTCAACCTATAACAAAGAGTTGCATGCAAACATAGGACCGTAGGTTAAAATGAATTAATTTTAAAATGTTTAAAATTAATTTGACCTAAGCTCATTATAATTCTAATAGGATTAGAATTATTTTCTTACTTAGAATTAAAAATAGTTTTAATTGACTAAGTAGGAAAAACATTACTATGATTATAAGGGAACTCTACCGGTTAAGTTCTGTCTAAGGCTGGGGGTACTTAAAATGACAATTTACAAAACACCTCCTACCTGGGAACTAACCCAGAATACCGGAGTTGAATTAATCAAGTTAAATGTTAGCATGTAATGTCACTAGGTTTATTAAAAGAGTTTAATTCACTTAAATCTTTAGAGTAAAGAGTTTACATTACTATGGTTATAAGGGAACTCTCCCGATAAAGTTATGTCTAAGGCTGGAGCTACTAAAAATGACGGTTTACGGAACACCTGCTACCTGGGAACTGACTCGGAACTTGAGTTGAATTAACCATAGTTATGTTATCATGCAATATCACTAGGTCAATTAAAAGAGTTTAATTCACCTAGATCTTTAGAGTAAAGATTTATCATAACTATTGGTTATAAGGGAACTCTACTGGTAAAGTTCTGTCTAAGGCTGAAGGTACTTAAGATGACGGTTTACGGAACACCTGCTACCTGGGAACTGACTCGGAACTTGAGTTGAATTAACCATAGTTATGTTAGCATGCAATATCACTAGGTCAATTAAAAGAGTTTAATTCACCTAGATCTCTAGAGTAAATATTTATCATAACTATTGGTTATAAGGGAACTCTACCGGTAAAGTTCTGTCTAAGGCTGGAGGTACTTAAGATGACGGTTTACGGAACACCTGCTACCTGGGAACTGAGCTGGAACTTGAGTTGAATTAACCTAGTTATATTAGCATGCAATGTCTCTAGGTAATTAAAAGTGTTTAATCCACCTAGACATTAGAGAAAAGACCTATATATATAAAAGTTATATACAGGCATAGACTTAGATAGATTCACTTAGCTAGAACTTACCTAAGTAATAGACCCTATAATTATAAAAATACTTAGTTGGAGGAAATATATCAAAACAAGATTTTCATAAATCAAGTTTTGCTCTCACATCCTCAAAAGTTCACAACGTGAGGTTCATGCTTGGCCTCGAGTCACCCTGGGAGGGACCCCCTACGGATGGTGTTTACATGGATCAATATCAAGGTGAATGAGGGAGTATTTTCTCAGCAATGAAACGTTCTTTGTATGCCTCAAATAACGCCAACTACAAAACTGGTATTTCTAATACAACTAAGAAAATGAACTTAAACATTAATTGCATGGAATTGGTCTTAACTGAGGACGGTCCTCAAGCCCACATGTCTAATTCATCTGAAATTTTTCATGATGAATATGACATAGACTGCTTAGCACATCTCAATGAAAATAAATTTGATTTATTGGTCATTGAAACGTGTATAGTGGAAAATGATGATACAACCTGGATCCTTGATTCAGGTGCCACTCATCACGTATGCTCTTCCTTTGAGGGAATGAGCTCCTGGCAACAGTTGGATGCTGGGGAAATGACTCTCAGAGTTGGGACTGGGGAGCTCATTTCAGCTAAAGCAGTGGGAAATATTAAAATGTTCTTCTCCAGGGAACACTATATGTTATTAGATAATGTATATATAGTTCCCAAAATAAAAAGAAATTTGATTTCTGTTTCTTGTTTGCTAGAACAAGGATATTCAGTGTCCTTTTCTGTGAATGAAGCTTTCATTACTAAAAGGGGTACTGATATCTGTTCTGCAAAAATGGAGAACAATTTGCATGTTTTAAGACCAATAAAGTGTAGGGCTATTTTGAACAATGAAATGTTTAAAACAGTCGAGACTCAACCAAAAAGGCAGAAAGTTTCTCAAAGTACCTAACTTTGGCACTTGAGACTTGGCCACATAAATCTCAATAGGATTTGGAAATTGGTTAAGAACCGGCTTCTAAGCCAGTTAGAAGATGGTACTTTACCTTCGTGTGAGTCATGTCTCGAAGGTAAGATGACCAAACGACCTTTTACTGGAAAAGGTTATCGCACCAAGGAGCCCTTAGAACTCGTACATACGGATCTTTATGGTCCAATAAATGTATGAGCTCGAGGAGGGTATGAATATTTCATTTCTTCCATAGATGATTATTCAAGGTATGGTTATTTATACCTAATGAGTCATAAGTCTGAAGCCCTTGAAAAGTTCAAGGAGTACAGGACTGAAGTTGAGAACTTGTTAGGTAAGACCACTAAAACACTTCGATCTGATCGAGGTGGAGAGTATTTGGACTTAAAATTCCAAAACTATTTGATAGAACATGGAATCTCGTCTCAACTCTCAGCACCAGGTACACCTCAACAAAATGGTGTATCTGAAAGGAGAAACAGAACCTTGTTGGACATGGTTCGATCTATGATGAGCTATGCTCAACTGCCTAGTTCTTTTTGGGGTTATGCAGTAGAGACTGCAGTTTATATTTTGAATGTAGTTTCCTCAAAGAGTGTTTCTGAAACACCATTTGAGCTCTGGAGAGGGCGTAAAGCTAGTTTACGTCATTTCAGAATTTGGGGCTGTCCTGCACATGTGCTAGTGGCAAACCCAAAGAAATTGGATTCACGTTCAAAATTATGCCTATTTGTAAGCTACCCAAAAGAAACAAGGGGTGGATACTTCTTCGATCCACAAGAAAATAAAGTGCTTGTTTCGACAAATGCTACTTTCTTAGAAGAAGACCACGTTCGAGAACACAAGCCACGAAGTAAAATGGTGTTAAGTGAACTTTCTGGTGAAGCTACGAATGAATCAACAAAAGTTGTTGATAAGGCTGGACCTTCAACAAGAGTTGTATATGAGCCCAGTACATCTGGTCAAGCCCATCCTTCTCAACAGTTGAGAATGTCTCGACGTAGTGGGAGGGTTGTTACTCAACCTGAACGCTATCTGGGTTTAGCAGAAACTCCAGCTGTCATATCTGATGATGGAATCGAGGATTCGTTGACCTTTAGACAGGCAATGAATGATGTGGACCATGACCAGTGGGTCAAAGCTATGGACCTAGAGATGAAGTCTATGTGCTTCAATCAAGTCTGGGATCTTGTAGACCTACCTGAAGGGGTTAAACCCATAGGGTGCAAATGGATCTACAAGAGAAAACGAGACGCAGCTGGGAAAATGCAGACTTTCAAAGCTCGACTGGTGGCAAAGAGTTATACCCAAATGGAGGGGGTGGACTATGAGGAAACCTTCTCCCCAGTTGCCATGTTAAAGTCAATAAGGATTCTCTTGTCCATTGCCACGTTTTATGATTATGAGATTTGGCAAATGGACGACAAGACTGCTTTTCTGAATGGCAATCTTGATGAGAAAATCTTTATGTCTCAACCAGAGGGGTTCCTTGCTCAAGATCAGGAGCAAAAAGTTTGCAAGCTTAGACGACCCATTTATGGGTTGAAGCAAGCTTCCAGATCTTGGAATATAAGGTTTGACACTGCTGTCAAATCTTATGGCTTTGACCAGAACGTTGATGAACCTTGTGTTTACAAAAGGATTATCAACAGTTCAGTAGCTTTTCTGGTGTTGTATGTAGATGATATTTTACTCATTGGGAATGAAGTAGAATATCTAGCTGACATTAAAAAATGGCTATCGACTGAGTTCTGAATGAAAGATTTGGGTGAAGATCAGTATGCTCTAGGGATTCAAATTATCAAGAATCATAAGAACAGAACGTTAGCCCTGTCTCAAGCATCATATATAGACAAGATGTTGTCTAGATATAAGATGCAGAATTCCAAGATGGGTTTACTACCCTTCAGGCATGGAGTTCATTTGTCTAAGGAACAGTGTCCTAAGACACCTCAAGAAATTGAGGATATTAGACGGATCCCTTATGCTTTAGCTGTGGGCAGTCTTATGTACGCCATGTTGTGTACTAGGCCTGACATTTGCTATGCAGTTGGGATAGTCAGCAGGTACCAGTCCAATCCAGGGTTAGACCACTGAACTGCAGTTAAAAACATCTTCAAGTATCTTCGGAGAACGAGGGACTATCAGCTTGTGTATGGCTCTAAGGATTTGATCCTTACAGGATACACAGACTCTGACTTTCAGACTGATAAGGATTCTAGGAAATCCACATCAGGGTCAGTATTTACCCTCAACGGGTGAGCTGTAGTCTGGCCTAGCATCAAGCAAGGATGCATTGCAAACTCCACCATGGAAGCCGAATATGTCGCTGCTTGTGAAGCAGTTAAGGAGGTTGTATGGCTACGAAAGTTCTTGGTGGATTTGGAAGTTGTTCCAAATATGAATTTGCCAATCACCCTTTACTGTGATAATAGTGGTGCAGTGGCAAATTCTAAAGAACCTCGTAGTCACAAAAGAGGCAAGCACATAGAGCGCAAATATCATCTCATCAGAGAGATCGTGCAACGAGGGGACGTGATCGTCACGAAGGTTGCCGCTGCGCACAATATTGCTGATCCATTTATGAAGGCTCTCACGGCTAAAGTGTTCGAGGGTCATCTAGAGGGTCTAGGTCTGCGAGATATGTACATAGAATAATCTAGGGCAAGTGGGAGAAGTTTAATGGGTATTGTGAATGCCCTAGTTTATTGTATTTATCTGTATTTGTACTTTTCATGTATTATACAGTATTAAGACAAACTACTATTCCTACTTCAATGATTATTCATTCAATTTTGATTGTTGATGTACATTGCCCACTAGAGTTATTTGAGTAATTCAGTAATTTGGTTATTGAATAATCGAGTTTGCATTAATAAACCCTAAATCCAATAAACTAAGATCCAAGGTTGTTTAAATGAAACTTGGACTAGTATGTGGGGACTGTTGGGTTCCTAGAGTGAGTAAAAATAAGATAAAAATAGACTCCAGAACTCTGTGCAAGTATACACAGTCCGCAGCAAGTAATAAGTATTTATCGAATCCAAGGTCTGAATTAGCTTTCACTTTATCTATTTTGCTTAGATTTTCAATGGTTTCAAAAGTGGTTAAAATGATTGGTTTTTATAGAATGCTGAAGCAAAAGAAATGACATAACAGAAAGTAAACAAATAAGCAGACAGATTAGAAACAGGCTGGTCAGGATTTAGTAATTGTTTTAAAAGATGCTCTAGCAATATTATTGATCATGCAAAAACTCTCGCAGTCTTATTAGCGGATTCCTGTCGAAACTCCGGATTTTTTGGAATATGTTTCAACTCCAATGAAGCACTACCGATCAAGCACTAGGCAACTGGCTATCCCTAGCTCAGTCACTGGCGTTCACCAATACACAATGATCTAGTGTGATTAAATGCTACACACTCCCTAAATCATCGCTGAAACTAGGAAGAGCTATTCATACCGGCTGGCCAGGCGGGCATAAATGTAAATGAGCACAACAAATAATCAAGATGCATCAAATCAATCATATATTGCATAGAGGTTAAGCACGACAATTACATATTTCCTAACCAGCACCTAAAGTTACTTAGTTCATAAACTGCATAGAAACACACGTTACAATCTAAGTAAGCATATCCATAATTACAAAATAATGCAAGAAAATATTAATTCCCTTGATCAGCTTGCAATTGATGGTCTTCTTGAAGTCCCTAATCTCCCTTCTCTATTCGGCTTCCAAAATGGAAATGAGAAATGATCTCTTCCCCAAATGTGGAATGAATTTGACTTCGGCGGCTATCTACTTTTATAGAGTGATAGAAGGCTTGAATTAGGTTGACCTAGACACGTGGACGACTCTCCTTGCTCCTTAAATCCGAGAATAGCTTAACCGAATTCAGTTCATTAAATTGGCTAACGAGCTGTGACGTGGCAGTTTTGCTCCCAACTTTGCTGCAGCACAGAATTTGCTCCCTCAAGTCGCTCAGCAATATATTCTGCACATTATAACTTCCAAAGCATCTATTCTTCCAAATGGGTTAGATAATGCAATATTCACATAAAAGCAACCCTATTTAGCACTAATGACACACAAATCAATATAGAAATGAGGTCTAACTAACTCCCTTTTGGAGAGTTATTAGGGACATACGGGGATCAGTGTCCAAGTAACAACCTAAAAGATCTATAGTATAGGTATAAGGTTGGGTACCTTATCCTAGTGACACTATGTGATACGGCCCACCTTGTATTCGATACAGATGCAATGATCCAAAGCATCCATGTAGTAGACATGCGGGTGGGGGTATCCTATGCAATGAGTTTGCATAAGACCGGACCGCGAAATAGTAACCACTAGATGTAACGCCGTTAACTAGTTTAGGTTTCTATTTCAATAGGATGACCTAGGTAACTCAATCGCAATCTTGAGTCTGTTATGAACCCCTTTCAGGAGGGATTGTCCTTAGATTTGTATGGGTGAGAGTGGCCAGTTCGCCGACTCAATAATCCTACCATTTCAGGGGCAAGACCAAATGGGGGCTGGGAACATAACAGTAAAAGATGGAATTCACTCCTTCCCCTATTGGGGTAAGTAGATGATTGTTCCCTTAAGGGCTGATTCTGGGGCTTGAACAAAGGCGCACCGTCCTCTCCTGGCCCAAGAGGTCCTGTTTAGTGGTTGGACCCTAAACAACTTGTTCATTAGAGGAATCAGTGGTACTTAAGGAACCATAGGTAACCCAGAGGTAAAACGGTAATTTGACCCAGCTGGTGTTACGAACACACGTGAAGGATTGACTTACTGCATTGGTCGATATCCGTGGACACAGAAATATTCTACAGTGAGAAGAGTGCAGCTGTGGGTCTTTAGTGGAGTGACCCACAGTTAACGAATGTTGACTAAACTTGGTTAGTGAGCTTAGCCAATTAGTCTCCTATCGTTGGAGCTTCTGATCTGTAGGTCCATTAGGTCCCACTGGTAGCTCGTAAAGAAACTTGTGGCAATTAAGTATAAATTGTAAATTGAAAGTGTTCAATTTATTTGGGGAATCGTATAATGTATATTGATGCATTATAATATAAAGTTTATGAAACTTTATAATATAATTTTTGAATTAATTTAAAAAATTAATTCTTGAGAGAAAATATTTGAAAGAGTTCAAATAAATTTAATATGAATTGGATTCATATTAATTTTAATTTTAATAAAATCCCTAAGATTAAATATATGATATTTAATTACGTAAATTAATTAATTATGAAATTAATTAATTATTTATTAAAATTAGAGACTTTTCCTATTAGGAAAAAGGTCTTGGCCTTTACCTATAAATAGGACCCCTAGGGTGGGGTGAAAGGCATCTCATTCATTTTCCTACTCTCAGAGAATTCCCTTCAAGGCTTCCTCTAGACTCCCACCAGTCTCCTGGCTCTAGAAGTCTCAGAGTCATACCAGTGTAACCATAGTGGTGGTGTTCGCACTAGTTCGTGATTAATTCACAAGACAGTTTGTGAATTTAATCTGAGTCGTCAACGAGAGTAAGTAATTTGTTACTATATAAATTAGATTTAGATCTAATATTTTTGTATGTTTAGCCTTAATGTAAATCTAGAAGAGTTCTAAGTTTATTGCCAATGTATTGATATTTTAGATTAAACAAAATTAATTACGAATCGGTCCCAATCACGCTTCCGCTTTACGGAATTACAGAATTCCAATTCTTCATTGGAATCGTTGTTCCGAGTTCTACGCTATGAACACATAAAAATACGAAAATTTTCAGTAATTACAAATCAGGTTTGTTATCATGAAAACATTGATTAATTAATTAATGTGAGATTAAGGGCCAAAAAGCCAACACCATCTCTCTTGGGTACGATATCCAGAATACTTTCTACTTTATTACTTCATTGTGTATACTTGCACTCGAGCAGGTGTTGCATTAGTAGCACGCACGTCAACAACACTTTAGACTCTCTAAGGCTCAATCACAAAAAACAAAAGCTGAAAAGAAAGAAATGATTAATAATCCATACTCGAATGCAGTGGGTAGTCTAATGTATGGAATGGCATGTGCTCGACCTGATTTAGCCTATGTCATGAGCTCAGTGAGTAGATACATGAGTGATCCAGGTAAACCTCATTGGGAGGTAGTAAAATGTATAATTAGATGCATATAAGGCAGCTTAAACCATGGATTAATCTACTCAAGAGGAAGTTCTAAAGACGAGTATTTAGTTGGTTATGCAGATGTCGAATTTGCCTCTGATTTGGATAAAAGAAGATTAACTTTTGGGTATGTATTTACTTTGTTTAAAAACATAGTGAGTTGGAAATCTCAATTACAATTTGTTACTGCTTTATCAAGTACAGAAACCGAATATATCTCCTTGGCAGAATGCGTGAAAGAAGGTATATGGTTGCAAGGGTTAATTAATGAATTGCTTGGAAATATTGATGTGTTTACTGTTTTTAGTGACAACCTATGTGCTTTTACACTCTCCAAGAATCCGTTGTACCATGATCGATCAAAGCATATCGACATCTGTCATCACTACCTCAAAGAAAAAGTCTTAAACAATGAAGTCAAGCTTGAGAAAATCTCTTCAACAAATAACCCAATAGATATGCTTACTAAATCCTTGACAGCCTTGAGAATGCTTCAGCTAATGAACCTACTGAAGGTAGGTGTGGGCTGATATCAGATGATGAAAGAAGAATCAAAGGAGGGCAGCTGAAAATTGTTCCATGAGGAGTGAAAAAACACGTCAAGAGGGAGATTTGTGAAGAGTTTTGCCATGTCTTTTTCTCTCCTCCACGTCAGAATCTTTGTGGGACATATCTGAGCTACTTCCTTTTTCCCTTGTAATTTTTCCATATTAGGCCTTTATTCTATTATTCGATTGGGCCCTTTATTTCCGTAGGTTTTCTGATGTAAACATGAGGTTATAAATTACCACCTTCAGCTGTTTGTAAAACCAGAGAGTAGGGGAGAGTTAAGTGAAGGTAAGTTGGGAAATTTCTTGAGGAAGAGAGGATTGAGTGTTGGAGTGAATCTCCATTCTGTAGCCCATTTTGAAGCTAATAAGGCCAATATCATGCCCCTCTTTGCACAGTGGATGTAGATGTTGGGTTTTATGTCCTAAAACTCGTAGATAGTAAATGAAAACTATTGACCGTTCTCAATAAAATGTTATTGATTGTTATTTTTATAAAGAGTTATCGAATTATTAGTTGCCTTGTTTTAAATTACCTTAAATTCAATAAACTAACATCCTGGGCTGTTACTATTGGGTTTTATGTCCTAAAACTCGTGGTTTGTAAACTGTAAACATATTTCTTATTTTCTATAAAGTTGTTATTGAGATTATTCAGTGAAACGCTTGTGGTTTAACCTAAATCCAATAGATTAAAGATCTGTGGTTATAGTATGAATACTCGAACTATATGTATAGACATAAGTATGGATCAAGTTCTAGTATATATCCAAAACAGTCTATAGTATATGGATAAGGTTGGGTACCTTATCTTGGAGACACTATGGATGCGGCCTACTTTGCACATAAAGCAAACGATGTGATCCTGGATCGTTCATGTGAAGACATGTGAGTAGGGGCATCATGTGCAATGAGTTTGCATATGCCTAGATCGAGAAATGAGTCACTCTCACTTTATAACGCCGTTTACTGATGAGACTGACTATTTCATGCGATGACCTAGGTAACTCGATCTCGATCCTGAGCTAACTATGAACTCCTGTTTATTTGGGATTATCCTTTGATTTGCATGGGTGAGAGTGGCCAAACATCGCCGACTCAATAAGCCTACCATTTTGGGGATAAGACCGGATAGATAGCCGGGGACATAGTCATGCAAGATTGAATTCACTCCTACCCGTTCTAGGGATAGTAGAAAGGTTGTTCCCTTAAGTACTGACTCCGGAACTTGAACAAGGGACCCCACACCCTCTCATTGGCCCGAGAGGGACTCGGAATTTGTTGGTTATATCACAAACCAATTGTTCATTAGAGGATTAGTGGGACATAAGGAACATAGAAGTGTTATAGAGGTAAAACAGACATTTTACCTAGCTATAGTTACAAACAACCTGTGAAGGGTCAACTTACTTATCATGATTATATCGAGTGGACGAAAATATATGTATAGTGAGGGGAGTGCAGGTACTAGGCTATAGTGGAGTGACCTAACAAATGTTGGTTAACTAGGTTAATGAGTTTAATCGGTTAAACCTCGAATCGTTCGAGCCCATGATCTGTAGGTCCATTAGGTCCCCTTGCTATCTCATATAGGAACTAACCTTGGAATAATATGATGGGAGAATTCGAATCACTCGAATTCAATTTAGGGGTTAAATGTCAGTCATATTCGATGTTACCAACTTGTTGGTTTAATTTCAAATCAAACTTAAATTTGAGAGTTGGACATATTTAAATATGATTTAAATATCGAGCACGTGAATAGGGATTCATGTTCGGGAAATAACATTTCGAGAATGGTCGGGATTGGTTGCAAAATATTAATTTAATATTTGATATTAAATTAATATAATTAATTATATTTAATTTAATTAATTTTAAAATTGAAATTCAAAATTGAATTTAGAATTTAAGATTATTAATTAAATAAAATTATTTTCAATTTGAATTTTTGAAATTCAAAAAGAAAATAATTTTAGAAGATGGAGTGCATGGTGACTAAACCTATGCACTCCCCCCATGTCTTGATGTCTAATTTTGGGGCTTTTAGTTTGCATGTTTTTCTCTATAACTAGAGGAAGATTTGCTGAAGAAAAACAACACAAATTCATAGTGTTATGCTGCCAATCTTGCTCTTCAAACTCAAAGACCAAGAACTCTCAAAACCTTGAAACCCAAGCTCTTTTCCTTCTAAATTCCATCACTAGAGGATCCCACAATCCGTTTCAAGGCCTGAGAATAGCAAGGAAGACACTTGTGGTGGATGATAAGTGTTAAAAATATACCTATTTTGTCTTTTATTCTTAGCTTATTCCTTGTGAAACTTATGTGTTTTTGGGTCAAATTTACTATTCTTGAGCCTAAAAAGTGTCAAACTTGGTAAGTTGAGTCTTGAAGAGTCATGTTTGTTAAATTATGCATTTTTGAGCTTAAATGAACTGATTTGGTATGAATGTAACCTATTTTTGCATGCTGCAGGAAAAACAGAGAAAAACATGGCAAACAGTAGAAATGTTGGGCAGAAACAAAAAAGTTCAAGTCCGTCGCGGGTCGTTTTGAACGAGCTTTTCACACACCTAACCGGCTTCTTTGACTCCAAAACTGACTAGGCTACCTACTAGAATGAATTTCGTGACTCCCTAACCACTTCTCACTCTATAAAAGGTCAGAAATCGAGAGGAAACACAAGCAGAACTCACTGGGAAGAAGAAGGTAGTGAAGGGAAGAAGAAGGTAGTGACAGAACCCTAGTAGACACCCATGAGTCGCGATGCCCGAGGTCCTTGCTAGAAGACGAAATTCTAACCTTAGTTATGTTGGGTTTTATGTCCTAAAACTCGTAGATAGTGAATGTTAATGAATTATACACTTGTATCAATAAAGTGTTATGGTCATAAAAAGTCTAAAATTGCACAATATGACTCAAATCCAATAAACTAAGATCCAAGGTTGTTTACATGTAACTTGAACTAGTATGTGGAGACATACGGGGATCCGTGTTCAAGTAACAACCTAAAAGGTCTATAGTACAGGGATAAGGTTGGGTACCTTATCTTGGTAACACTATGCGATACAACCCGCTTTGTATTCGATACAGACGTATTGATCGAAGGTGTCCATGTAAGAGATATGCGAGCGGGGGTATCCTATGCAATGAGTTTGCATAAGATCGGACCACGAAATAGTAAACCACTAGATGTAACACCGTTAACTAGTTAGGTTACTGTTTCAATAAGATGACCTAGGTAACTCAGTCTTAATCCTAAGTGTTTCATGAACTCCTTCTCACGAGAAATCCTAAGTGTGTCATGAACTCCTTCTCATGAGGGATTGTCCTTTGATTAGTACGGGTGAGAGTGGCCTGCACGCCGACTTAATAAGCCTACCTTCTTGGGGACAAGACCGAGTGGGGGGCTGGGGACATGACAACACAAGATGGAATTCACTCCTTCCCACTTCTAGGAGAAGTAGATGAGTGTTCCCTTAAGTGGTGACTCCATGTCTTGAACAAAGAGATCCCGCTCTCTCATTTGCCCGAGAGGGACTTTCTTTTTACTGGTTGGACCATAAACAGGTTGTTCATTAGAGAAGCACTGGTACTTAAGAAGCCAGAGGTAACTCAGGGGTAAAACGATAATTTGACCGAGCTGAAGTTACGAACACTCGTGAAAGATTGACTTACCGTTATTGGTCAATATCCGTGGACAAATAAACATTCTACAGTGAGAAGAGTGCAGCTGTGGGTCTTTAGTGGAGTGACCCACAGTTGATGAATATTTGGTTAACTCGATTAATGAGTTAAGTCAGTTAACCTCATATCATTGGAGCTTCTGATCTGTAGGTCCATTAGGTCCCCCTGCTAGCTCGTAAAGAGTAATTGGGAACAATTTATCTTGAAAGAATTTGAACAGTTCAAATTCATCTTCGGAATCAAGTTAATTGTATGAGATACAATTAAATATAATGTATAGTGATACATTATAATATAAAGTTTAATGTGAGATTAAACTTTATTAAATTGAGATAATCATATATTTGAAGGAGTTCAAATAAATAAATAAATAAATAAATATTCAATTTAGTTTAAATTAAATGTGATTTAATTAAACTATATAATATATGAGAGATATATTAGAATATGATTCTAATATGTAATTAATTAAATATTTATGATATTTAATTAGTTATGAAAATAATTAATTGCTAAAGTTAATTTAGTTAAATGTGATCTAATTAAATTAATATATATAGATTAATTTTAATGTGAATTAGATTCATATTAAAACTATTGGTTATAAGAGAGGTGCATATTTGAATATGGTTCAAATGATGGATTAATTAAATATGTGATATTTAGTTAACCATTGAATTAATTAATTAGTTGTTTATATTAATTTTGTTAAATTATATTTAATTAAATTAATTGAAACTATATATTATGTGAGGGCAATGCATTTAAATATGATTTAAAGGCATATATGTTTAATTAATTAATATGATTAGTTAATGGACATTTAATTAATTAATTGATTAAATTAATTTTATTAATTGATTAATTTGGTTATATGATAATCGTACATGTGGCAGTGTTTGATGCCCTCCCATTTGATACCACACGCCTAAGGGGTCTTGGGGTGGAAATTCATTTTGTAGAATTCCCCTCTCCCAAAATCTCTCTCACTCTCTCAATATTCTCTCAATACAGAGAAGAGAGAATGAAAATTCTTTTATCTGTTCATCCCAAATTCAAGATTCAGAGATCCCACAATCTCATTATGATCTCAGAGGATAGCGGGGAAGACCATGTGGTGGTGTTCTTCATTGTTACAGAACGTTCAAGAAGGTGTTCTTGAATTTAGAGTCTTCCACGAAGGTTTTTGCTTCTCTTCTACATTTTAGATTAGATCTTAATGATTAAATGCTTAGCCTAATTGTAATTTGAACATTTGCCAATGTACCGGTATTTTGATTGAACAAAATTAAATACGATACGGTCCAATTGCTTCCGCTTTAACGAAATTCGGAATTCCAATCCTTCAAGTTAGACATCAAACATTTGTGTTGAGAACTCTAGAGGGATTGGATAAATTGGAAAAAACCCTAATTTTACCTACTGCACCATATTTTCCAGCACCTATTTCTTTCTACTATTTCTTGTACTTATTATCCATTTATTCAATGGAGAGTCATTTGTTTGCATTATTATCCACCATGCGTAGCTAAACTCCATTGAGGGGTTCAGTTTAGTGAATTCCCTTATGGATTGAATAGCTTGAAAGTTGTTTATTTACCTAAGTTCTATTTTATGCATGTCATCCTTTACTGATTATCATTCCAATCTTGTTGAGCTTAACTTGATCACTTAGACTTAGCATGCTATGTGAGTTTGGTACTGAAAGGGTCAAACAATATCGATTCTCATAAAGGTGATATAGGAGAAAGGGCTCGAAAGAGTGTATTTGCTGTTATAGGGGATGGTCGCTTATAACAATTATAGGGTTATAGGTTGCATGCATGAATAATCTATGTCGGAGTCGAGTCACAGAAATGTTCATAACGGTACTTGCTTAGTCTTCTAACGGTTCTTGGGAGCGATGCCAAATAGGAGTTAAATCTGACCCAATGCATATCTAGACTTAGGTTAAATAAGCTATTACTAGAGTTATTTGCCTTAGGGTTGAAGCTTTACTTAATACCTCGCTTTTTGTTATTGTTTGTTTATTCTTTACTTGTTTGCTTTATTATTTTCAAAAACCCCATCATTACTTATTTTTACTTGGTTACCTTCTTAAGCAATTTAAAAGTAGTTTCTTCTTCAAATTTGTGTTTAAATTAGTCCCTGTGGGATTGATACTTTTGGAATACTTCAGAAGTTTTTATTACTGCATGTGATAGTGTATAATTGCACTTAGCCTGACTGAATTCATCTTTAATTAGTATTTTCCATATTGTCCAACATTCACCTTCAGTCACAACTCACATCATTCGTGATCATTTGGTGAGAAGAAACAACCAAGAAATCAGTCTAATTTTGAGCTACACAGAGGTTGGTACTCAAAACTCTGTTTTTGAACTTATGAACAACATGCTTTGTATGATCAAATTGATTTTATATGTGCCTAAGATCCAAAATTGCTTCTGCATGTTCGATATTAACACCTACAGTTATATGAGTCATGAACTGTATGTGGAGACATATGGGGATCAGTGTTCAAGATACGACCTAAAGGGTCTATAATATAGGGATAAGCTTGGGTGGGTACCTTATCTTGGTAACACTATGGATACGACCCACTTTCTATTCGATACAAATGCAATGATCCAACACGTTCGTGTAGGGGACATGCGAGTGGGGGTATCCTATGCAATGAGTTTGCATAAGACCGGACCGCGAAATAGTAACCGCTAGATGTAACACCATTGACTAGTTAGGTTTCTATTTCACTAGGATGACCTAGGCAACTTAGTCTCAATCCTGAGTGTATTATGAACTCTTGTTCGCTAGGGATTGTCCTTATTTGATTTGTATGGGTGAGAGTGGCTCATCATCGCCGACTCAATAAGCCTACCATTTTGGGGACAAGACCAAGCGGGTGGCTGGGAACATAATCACACAAGATGAAATTTACTCATTCCCAACTTTAGGGTAAGTAGATGAGTGTTCCCTTAAGTGGTGTCTCCAGGTCTTGAACAAAGGGTCCTACCCTCTTGCTGGCACGAGAGGGGTTTTTGTTTATTGGTTCGACCATAAACAGGTTGTTCATTAGAAGAGCACTGGTACTTAAGGATGTAGAGGTAACCCAGGGGTAAAACGGTAATTTGACCCAGTTGGTGTTACGAACACTCGTGAAGGACTAACTTGCTGTTATTGGTCTATATCCGTGGACACAGAAATATTCTACAGTGAGAAGAGTGCAGTTGTGGGTCTATGGTGGAGTGTACCCACAGTTAACAAATATTGATTAATTTGGTTAATGAGTTTAGCCAATTAATCTCATATCGTTGGAGCTTCTGATCTATAGGTCCATTAGGTCCCACTGGTAGCTCGTAAAGGGTAATTGAGGAAATTAAGTCTTGATTAATAAGGGAAATAATATAATGTATGATGATACACTATAATATAAATTTAATTTTGGATATGATTCAAAATTAATTAAATATTTGAAGGAGTTCAAATATTAATTTTAGTATGAATTGGATTCATATATATATATATATATATATATATATATATATATATATATATATATATATATATATATATTTGAAAAAGAATTGGATTCATATTAAAACTATAGGTTATGTGGGAAATGTTTATTTAAATATGATTTAAATGAAACGATTTAATTAATTGATATAATTAAATAAATCTCTATCGTATTGCGACAGGAAAAAGTAATTAATTATTATTTAATTAAATATATTCATATCCTATTATGAATAGGAAAAGGGATATGACATTCGATATAAACCATAGAATCCCTCCCAGTTGAACAACACTCACTTCACTTAATTCTCCCTAAAATCAAGAAGAAGGTTCTCACTGCCTTGGCCTCAAATTCCCCAAAGAATACCAGTGTTTCCTTGTGCTAGTGTTCCATAAGTTGTTCGTGATTTTTTCTCAAGCAGTTGGTGAAATTAATCTGAGTCGTCAACGAGAGTAAGCAACTTGTTACTCTATGTAAATTAGAATTAGATTCTATAATTTTTTTCAGCATGCTTAATCTAGATATACAATAGATTCACTACAACAAATATCCCTTTTAATAGCTTTTCATATAAAAAGCTATTGAAAAATGAAAAAGAAAAGGCGAGAAGTGAAAATTGGGGGCGCACGTCACATTACAAAAAGACCCAACACATCATGCCTTTTCTATCTACTGCTTCACAATACATTTTCCTCCCTTCCTCTAGTGTGGATTACCAGTCCTCTTCTCAAACCCTATCCAACGCTCAAAAGCTTCTTCTCTACTGTAGACCATGATTCCTCTGCCTATTTCCTCCAAAGCCGACGGAGCCACACATTTAATTTACTGACGAGCCACCTAGACAAAAGTTCTGTTACATTCCTGTTAGTTTACACCTTTCAGTTTCATGCATCTTCGTCTCCAGATTTACACCTTTTTCTCTTGGAAATTTTTTGTTTATCACTCCATCTTTCATTTTCATTTATGCACAATATCCAATTCTTTTAGTTTTCTTGTTTCATTAATTTCTTGTTCAATCTTTTCCAACTTCCACTTTTGGGTTAGGGTTACCTTTTGTGTGTGTATTGTCTTTTATGTTCTGAGATTGAAGTGCTTCGGGACTGATTTCTTACAATGCCCAATGGCCCCAACCCATATCATTACAAATGGCTACAACAATCCACCACTTTATTATTGCAAAAATCAACTTTTGTCATCTTTTTTCGAACTGTGGGTTGAGATTCGGAAGTTGTTTTGCTTTTTTTTTTCTTTTTGTCTTTGTGTTCTAGTTTGGCTTATATAATCATTTGATTTCTACTCTCATGGCCCTAGTTTGGCTTATTTAATCATTTGATTTCTACAGTCATGGCCGAACATTTTATTAATTTTTTGGGTATATTTTATTTTTGTCTAAATATGTAGCAAGTTTTCTTTTTAGCTGGCATTTTCCTGTATATTAGAGCTTAAGGTTTTATTCCAGTGGATATAGAGCTAGGTAAATGATAAGGGAAAAAAAGGATTGGTTCAAAGATTTGATAACTTTGAGGGGATATAGTCAGCGGGTAATTGAAGTTTAAGAATTGAGAATTCATAAGCATAAAGGAATCTTTGGGAGAGAAGAGAACTTTTTACTAGAAGTGTAGCAAATAACGTCCTCACAACAATTATCAAAATACAAACATTACAGAGTACAGAAGAAAAAAAAAAAGAAACAAAAGAGAAGGGAGAATAGAAAAGTTGAACACAGAGAGTTATAGTGGTTCCACACAAAGGGGTGTACATCCACTCTTCAAACACCAGGCACAATGATTTTATTCTTCAAGCAAGGATGTCAGCACAAGTACAAAGTACAGTATACAGAGGAGCTCTGTTTTTTATCGATGATTTACACTGAAGGGTTACAAGGTTTTTATGCTGAAGGAGTGACTATAAAATTCCAACTAACTGACACGTGAGCTGCACGAGACTCCTTAAAATTCTGGTATCAATTTATCAACAAATCACCCTCTTGATACCTGAATGAAAACTGAGCCCTGGTGTTTGGAATGAGATACAAGCTGATGAAGATTTATCCATTGTCAAGTTTGAGCAATTCTGAAAGGTAAGTAAGTCTGATTGCTGGGAGCGATTTTGTCATCATATCAGCAGGGTTGTGAACTGTGTTTATCTTCCCAAGCTTCACACCACCCTCTTGAACTATCTCCCTTACAAAATGGAACTTAACATCTATGTGTTTTGTCCTATACTGAAATGTTGGATTCTTTGAAAGTGCCAAAGCACTTTGGCTGTCACAATGTATCTTTACTTTACAATCAGCATCCATCATTTCAGATATAATACCTCTCAACCAAATTGCTTCTTTCACAGCTTCAGAGAAAGCAACATACTCGGCCTCGGTTGATGAAAGGGCTACCACAGACTGTAAAACAGATCGCCAACTGATCACATTACCAAATAACATGAATATATAACCAGTTAGTGAACGACGTTTATCTAAATCGGCTGCATAGTCTGAGTCTACAAATCCCAGTATTGCTTCAGTTTCTATTTCGGTTTTAGTGTAAACCAGTCCTTTCTTAGAAGTTCCCTTAAGATATCTAGCAATCCATTTTGTTGCCTCCCAATGAGCTCTCCCTGGATTACTCATGTATCTGCTAACGACACTAAGGGAGTGAGCTAAATTTGGTCTACTACAGACCATGTTGTACATTAAACTCCCAACCAAGTTAGCTTATGGGACTGATTTCATATCAGCAACATCACTGTCGTTTACAGGGGATTGAGTAGTTGAAAGTTTAAAGTATTGAGCAAATGCGGTTTTAACACTTTTTGCATCTTCTAAATGAAATTTCTTGAGTATTTTATCAAAGTAATCTGTTTGGGAGATCATCAATGAGCTTCTCCCTCTATCTCTAGCTAACTCCATCCCAAGAATTCTCTTAGCAGCTCCTAGATCTTTCATCCTAAATTCCTTAGATAGTGCTTTTTTAGTTTTACTATCTCTCCTTTACTTGCAATAAGGATATCATCAACATATAAGAGAACCAACACAAACACAACAGTAGATACCTTTTTCTTATAGACACAGCAATCAAAGGAGTTTTTAACAAAACCTTAGGCGGAAATAAAGTGATCAAACCTCTTGTTCCATTGCCAAGGAGATTGCTTCAGGCCGTAGATTGATTTTTGGAGATGGCATACAAGATTCTCCCCTCCATTTTCAACAAATCCCAGTGGTTGTGACATGTATATGTCTTCTTCGAGGCAACCGTACAAGAAGGCCGTTGTTACATCCATTCGCTCCAACTCCAAGTTAAACTACACAACTAAAGAGAGTAATATTTGAATGGAAGTGTGCCTTACCACCGGGAAGAAGATTTCATTATAATCGATGCCTTCTTCTTGTGTGAAACCCTTTGCAACCAACCTTGCTTTGTACCTTGGAGGGTCATCTGTTTTCATACCAGGTTTCAGCTTATAAATCCTTCTGCAACCGATTACCTTTTTACCAACAGGTTTAGGTGCAAGCTTCCAAGTTTGGTTGTAGTGGAGAGAATCCATTTCTTGGTTCATAGCTTCTAACCAATGCTGACTTTCCTCACACTTCACAACTTGATTGTATGTAGAAGGCTCACAACCAAAACTATCAGTTATACAATTGAAAGCATACCCAACAAAATCAGAGTCATACCTTGTAGAGGGTCTAATAGTCCTTCTTGTTCGATCCCTTGTGAGCTGGTAATTGTCCAGTTCACTTGACTCAGCAGCTATAGTCTGGGATGTACTAAGCAGATCAATATTTTCAGGTTCATCAAGTGGAGTTGTTTCTTCAGTTTGTATATCAGCTCCTTGTGAAGGACTTATTTCATCAAAAGGCTGCAAAACTATTTCATAAGAGGTTTCAATTTTCGGTTACTGATCTTTTTCCCCTGAGTTCCTCCGAGGCATATCATTCTCATTGAACCTGACATCACGGCTAATTATGCACCTCGCTTCCCCTGGTTCTAAACACCACAACTTATACGCCTTGACTCTGTGAGGATAGCCTAAGAAAATACATTTCTTGGCTCTAGGTTGTAATTTGTCTTGCCTGATGTAAGCATATGCCGCACAACCAAACACCTTCATGTGCTTTAAACTAGGTGCACGGCCAGACCAAATTTCTTGTGGGGTCTTGTAATCAAGCGCTGAGGAAGGACTTCGATTGATGATATATGATGTTGTATTAACAGCTTCTCCCCAGAACATCCTTGGAAGTTGGGCATTTGATAACATACAACGAACTCTTTCAAGAATGGTCCGATTATACCTTTCTGCCAAGCCATTCTGTTGTGGAGTTCTAGCTATGGTGAGGTGCCTACTAATACCTGTTGTTCTGCACAGACTAGCAAACCTTTCAATTAAAAATTCTAAACCGTTATCGGTCCTAAGGTATTTTATCCTTTTTCTGGATTGATTTTCAACTAAGTTCTTCCATTCTAGAAAGTAATCAAAGGCTTCATCTTTTGATTTTAACATATATACCCACAACTTTCTAGAAAAATCATCTATAAGAGATAAGAAATACCTAGCACCTCCATGTGTTGTCACTCGAGTAGGTCCCCAAAGATCCGAATGCACATATTCCAGCTTCTCTCTGGTACTGTAAGTTGCTGGTTTGAAGCTATGCCTTGATGATTTCCCGAGAACGCAATGCTTGCAGAACTCCAAGCTTGCAGGCTTCTTTTTTCCGATTAACCCTTGCTTAAAGAGGCAGTTAAGACCCTGTTCGTTGATATGGGCTAGCCTCTTGTGCCATAAAAGGGTTTCTTGGTCAGGTTGTTCTGATCTAGCAGTATTAACTTCTCCAAGTAGTGTTTTACCCTGCAAAACATACAAACCACTACACAAACTTCCAGTTAATTTCAATGATCCTTCTTTAAAGACTTTTAGAGTACCATTACCTGACTCGTACCTGACTCCTTGTCAAGAGTCCCAAGAGATATCAAGTTTCTTTTCAACTCTGGTACATACCTCACGGATTTAAGAACTTTCAATGAACCATCATTCAATCTAAGTCTAACATTACCAACACCTTTTACTTGACAATGTTGGTTGTTCCCCATAACAACCTTTCCTCCATCATATTCATTCAATTAAAAGAAATAGTGTTTAAAGGGAGTCATATGAAAGGAACAGTCGGAATGAAGAATCCATTCATCCTTGCTGCCTTCTACAGAAGCTACTAAAACTTCAGCTGACTCATACCCTTCATGTATGTTAGCTGAGTTTTTATTTTCTTTAAAGTTTTGTTTATTGTTTTTCCTTTTCAGTTGAGGGCAATCCCATTTGATGTGACCTTCTTTTCGATAATAGTTACATGTTATAGAACTTTTGTCGTTAGAATTTACACCATTGTTTGTCTTCCCATTTTGCTTACTTTCTCTGTGTGAAGAATTATTAGAACTATTCCCTCTAGAATGGTTGTTTCTTCCTCTGCCCCTAGATCCTCTCCCCCTAAAACTATTTTGCTGTGCTTGTTTACCTTTTACAAATAAAGCATCATTATCTTTCTTTTCAATTTTTAATTCAAGTTCTTTAGTTCTAAGGGCATCTAAAACTGTGTCTACAATCAATTTATCCCTACCATATTTGATTGCTGCTTTTATTTCTTTATAAGACTCCGCTAAAGAATTCAATAGGATTACAGCTTGGTCTACTCCTTTAACCTCCTCTCCTGAATTAGCAAGTTTAGTACATACTAAGTTAAAATCATCTAGGTTTTCATCTAAGCTTTTAGAGGGATCCATTTTAAATCCAAAGAAACGTTCTTTCAAATAAATTTAACTTGACAGAGACTTTGACATGTATAAAATTGCTCTAATTTAGCCCACAATTCAGTTACCTTTTCAATCTTTCCAACTCTCCTAAGAACATTATTCGAGAGATGTAAGATAATTGAACTATGTGTGATTTCCCTCATTTCTTCATTTTCTGTCTCCAAAGCCCAAAGTCGCTCCTCCCATCGAAGCGTTCTAGCTCAAATTTCGCTGACATCCTTGCGACAGCGATTGTACAAGATGTATCTTTCTTCTTTAGAGAAAGATTTCAAATCTTGTCAAAAGACTGAAGTGTTGGGTTTTATGCCCTAAAAGTCGTAGATAGTAAATGAAACAAATTAATTGATCTCAATAAAGTGTTATTTGAGTAATTCAATACTTTGGTTATTGAATAATCGAGTTTGCATTAATAAACCCTAAATCTAATAAACTAAGATCCAAGGTTGTTTAAATGAAACTTGGACTAGTATGTGGGGACATACGAGGATCAGTGTCCAAGTAACAACCTAAAAGGTCTATAGTATAGGGATCAGGCTGGGTACCTTATCCTGGTGACACTATGTGATACGGCCCACCTTGTATTTGATATAGATGCAATGATCCAAAGCATCCATGTAGGAGACATGCGGGTGGGGGTATCCTATGCAATGAGTTTGCATAAGACCGGACCGCGAAATAGTAACCACTAGATGTAACGTCGTTAACTAGTTTAGGTTTCTATTTTAATAGGATGACCTAGGTAACTCAATCTCAATCCTGAGTCTATTATGAACCCCTTTCAGGAGGGATTGTCCTTAGATTTGTATGGGTGAGAGTGGCCAGTTCGCCGACTCAATAATCCTACCATTTCAGGGGCAAGATCGAATGGGGGCTGGGAACATAACAGTAAAAGATAGAATTCACTCCTTCCCCTATTGGGGTAAGTAAATGATTGTTTCCTTAAGGACTGATTCCGGGGCTTGAACAAAGGCGCACCGTCCTCTCCTGGCCCAAGAGGAACTCCTGTTTAGTGGTTGGACCCTAAACAACTTGTTCATTAGAGGAATCAGTGGTACTTAAGGAACCATAGGTAACCCAGAGGTAAAACGGTAATTTGACCCAGCTGGTGTTACGAACACACGTGAAGGATTGACTTACTGCATTGGTCGATATCCGTGGACACAGAAATATTCTACAGTGAGAAGAGTGCAGCTGTGGGTCTTTAGTGGAGTGACCCACAGTTAACGAATGTTGACTAACTTGGTTAATGAGTTTGGCCAATTAGTCTCGTATCGTTGGAGCTTCTGATCTGTAAGTCCATTAGGTCCCACTGGTAGCTCGTAAAGAGACTTGAGGCAATTAAGTATAAATTATAAATTGAAAGTGTTCAATTTATTTGGGGAATCGTATAATGTATATTGATGCATTATAATATAAAGTTTATGAAACTTTATAATATAATTTTTTAATTAATTTCAAAAATTAATTCTTGAGAGAAAATATTTGAAAGAGTTCAAATAAATTTAATATGAATTGGATTCATATTAATTTTAATAAAATCCCTAAGATTAAATATATGATATTTAATTGGGTAATTAATTAATTATGGAATTAATTAATTATTTATTAAAATTAGAGACCTTTTCCTATTAGGAAAGAAAATATTTGAAAGAGTTCAAATAAATTTAATATGAACTGGATTCATATTAATTTTAATTTTAATAAAATCCCTAAGATTAAATATATGATATTTAATTGGGAAATTAATTAATTATGGAATTAATTAATTATTTATTAAAATTAGAGACTTTTTCCTATTAGGAAAAGGTCTTCCTTTTCCTAAGACCTTTTCCTATTAGGAAAAAGGTCTTGGCCTTTACTATATATAGAACCCCTGGGGTGGGGTGAAAGGCATCCAATTCATTCTCCTACTCTCAGAGAATTCCCCTCAAGGCTTCGTCTGGACTCTCACCAGTCTCCTGCCTCTAGAAGTCTCAGAGTCATACCGGTGTAGCCATAGTGGTGGTGTTCGCACTAGTTCGTGATTATTTCACAAGCAGTTGGTGATTTAACCTGAGTCGTCAACGAGAGTAAGTAATTTGTTACTATATAAATTAGATTTAGATCTAATTTTTGTATGCTTAGCCTTAATATAAATTTAGAATAGTTCTAAAATTATTGCCAATGTATTGATATTTTAGATTAAACAAAATTAATTACGAATCGGTCCCAATCACGCTTCCGCTTTACGGAATTACGAAATTCCAATCCTTCAATTGGTATCAGAGCCGATTGTAGATCTAATTTTGTTTCTCTAAAATTTGAATTGGCTATTGGTGGGATTGATTAATGCATAATGTATGTATGGTTTGCATTGAACAGTTTAGGTTAATTTTATGGCCATAGATTTTACTGTTTTTATGTGATTTGATCATTTTACGGCCCGGTGTTTCGGGTATTTTATGTAAAATCGTGTCCTATGTAAGTCCGGGTCTAGAATAGGTTTTTTATGAGATAAAAATCGGAGAAATCGCGTCGCTGTCACGATTACAGCACACGTTAAGGATTCGCAACAGGACGGTTCAAGGCGGTTGGGCGGTCTAGTTCATGCGGATTGGCTGGGCTGGGACCGATTTTGTCCAGTTCAGCTGGAATTTTGCTCGGTTCGTGGTTTTCGAAGTGGTTCGGGTCGGTTCGGACGGTCTAGACCAGTATTTGGAGCTGCAGAAGGACTTTTAGGATAGAATTTAGCTATAATAATTGTAATTTATGCTTTATTTTATCCTAGGGGTCAAAATTAACCGGTTCAATTGCTATTTATTTGCTTTATGGATGTCATATAGCTTAAATTCCCACCATAGGTTAAGCAACTTTTCATGCATATTTATGTTATAATTGTTATAATGTATGGTAATTATGCATGAATTTAATTTCATGAGTTATTTAATATAATCGTTATATTAAATATATGAAATTGGTGAAGCATGATGCATGACATTAATTTAGCTAAATATAATTGTTATATTTTATTAATGTTGCATGCATGCTTAGAATTATTTTCATGAGAATTAATATAATTAGTTATATTATGAATGAAAATAATCAATATATATCAATGCTTGTTTTCATGTATGATTTAATATAAAATGTTATATTAATTAAATGAAAATGGAATAACATTGAGCATGACATTAATTAGATTAATATAAGAGTTATATTATATTAATGTCAAATTTCATGTAATTTAATTTCGTGGATGTTTAATTAATATAATCGATATTAATTAAATGAAATTGAAATTGCATGAAGGATGACACCACCTTAGATTAATATAATCGTTATATTATCGTTATCGGCGTCATAATAATATGGTGTTTAATAATTAGAATATGATTGTTATTTTTCCAACACCATAGAAGCATGTTATAGGGCTAATCATTAAAATTTTATAATAACTTATAAAATTGATTAGAAACTGTCAACCTATAACAAAGAATTGCATGCAAAAATAGGACCTTAGGTTAAAATGTATTAATTTTAAAATGTTTAAAATTAATTAGACCTAAGCTCATTATAATTCTAATAGGATTAGAATTATTTTCTTACTTAGAATTAAAAATAGTTCTAATTGACTAAGTAAGAAAAACATTACTATGATTATAAGGGAACTCCACTGGTTAAGTTCTGTCTAAGGCTGGGGTACTTAAGATGACGGTTTACGGAACACCTCCTACCTGGGAACTAACCCGGAATATCGGAGTTGAATTAATCATAGTTAAATGTTAGCATGCAATGACACTAGGTTTATTAAAAGAGTTTAATTCACCTAGATCTTTAGAGTAATGATTTATCATAACTATTGGTTATAAGGAAACTCTACCGGTAAAGTTCTGTCTAAGGCTGGAGGTACTTAAGATGAGGGTTTACGGAACACCTGCTACCTGGGAACTGAGCCAGAACTTGAGTTGAATCAACCATAGTTATATTAGCATGCAATGTCTCTAGGTAATTAAAAGTGTTTAATCCACCTAGACATTAGAGAAAAGACCTATATATATAAAAGTTATATACAGGCATAGACTTAGATAGATTCACTTAGCCGGAATTTAACTAAGTAATAGACCCTATAATTATAAAATTACTTAGTGGGAGGAAATGTGTCAAAACAAGATTTTCATAAATCAAGTTTTACTCTCACGTCCTCAAAAGTTCACAACGTGAGGTCCATGCTTGGCCTCGAGTCATCTTGGGAGTGACCCCCTACGGATGGTGTTTGCATGGATTAATATGAAGGTGAATGAGGGAGTATTTTATAGTAAGTGGGAGCAGGACACGTGTCAACATATCCTACGGTCTCCTCCATTAGGTTGCACCGTGAGATTCCCATGATCTGCTTGTGAGTCGCCCTAGTAACGATTACCCTACGGTGGCATTGTTGGGGCCGACCTCTGAAATCTGAAAAATGGAGGGTCACACTCACGGGAAATTGTTAAGGTGTTAATAATTTTCTGACCGAAAAAAAACGGTAGCTAAGAACTATTGGAATATGAGTTATTCCGAGAATAAGGATTGGCTGAGATTATCTTAATTCAGAGGAGGAGTAGCTGACTACCCTACGGCAGCTGTTGTTCTAAACCTCTGAAGTATCATTGCAAAATGAATGTTTATTCTATGGGTTGATCATTACTTTTGCTAAATTGATTGGATTAAAATAATAATATTATTTTGTGTAATGGGTTAATGCAACAATACTTATTAAGTTAATTTGTTTGTTCTATCAGCAATGAAACGTTCTTTGTATGCCTCTAATAACGCCAATTACAAAACTGGTATTTCTAATACAACTAAAAAAATGAACTTAAACACTAAATCCGTGGAATTGGTCTTAACTGAGGACGGTCCTCAAGCCCATATGTCTAATTTATCTGAAATTGTTCATGATGAATATGACATAGACTACTTAGCACATCTCAATGAAAATAAATTTGATTTATTGATTATTGAAACGTGTATAGTGGAAAATGATGATACAGCCTGGATCCTTGATTCAGGTGCCACTCATCACGTATGCTCTTCCTTTGAGGGAATGAGCTCCTGGTAACAATTAGATGCTGGGGAAATGACTCTCAGAGTTGGGACTGGGGAGCTCATTTCAGCTAAAGCAGTGGGAGATATTAAAATGTTATTCTCCAGGGAACGCTATATGTTATTAGATAACGTATATATAGTCCCCAAAATAAAAAGAAATCTGATTTCTATTTCTTGTTTGCTAGAACAAAGGTATTCAGTGTCCTTTTCTGTGAATGAAGCTTTCATTACTAAAAGGGGTGCTGATATATGTTCTGCAAAAATGGAGAACAATTTGTATGCTTTAAGACCAATAGAGTCTAGGGCTATTTTGAACAATGAAATGTTTAAAACAGCTGAGACTCAACCAAAAAGGCAAAAAGTTTCTCAAAGTACCTATCTTTGGCACTTGAGACTTGGCCACATAAATCCCAATAGGATTGGGAGATTTGTTAAGAACGGACTCCTAAGCCAGTTAGAAGATGGTACTTTACCTCCATGTGAGTCATGTCTCGAAGGTAAGATGACCAAACGACCTTTTACTGGAAAAGGTCATCGTGCCAAGGAGCCCTTAGAACTCGTACATACGGATCTCTGTGGTCCAATGAATGTAAGAGCTCGAGGAGGGTATGAATATTTCATCTCTTTTATAGATGATTATTCAAGGTATGGTTATTTATACCTAATGAGTCATAAGTCTGAAGCCCTTGAAAAGTTCAAGGAGTACAGGACTGAAGTTGAGAACTTGTTCGGTAAGACCATTAAAACACTTCGATCTGATCGAGGTGGAGAGTATTTGGACTTAAAATTCCAAAACTATTTGATAGAACATGGAATATCGTCCCAACTCTCAGCACCAGGTACACCTCAGCAGAATGGTGTATCTGAAAGGAGAAACAGAACCTTGTTAGACATGGTTCGATCTATGATGAGCTATGCTCAGTTGCCTAGTTCTTTTTGGGGTTATGCAGTAGAGACTGATGTTTATATTTTGAATGTTGTTCCCTCAAAGAGTGTTTCTGAAACACCATTTGAGCTCTGGAAAGGGCGTAAAGCTAGTCTACGTCATTTCAAAATTTGGGGCTGTCCTGCACTGTGTTAGTAGCAAACCCAAAGAAATTGGATTCACGTTCAAAATTATGCCTATTCGTAGGCTACCCAAAAGAAACAAGAGGTGGATACTTCTTTGATCCAAAAGAAAATAAAGTGTTTGTATCGACAAATGCTACTTTCTTGGAAGAAGACCACGTTAAAGAACACATACCACGCAGTAAAATTGTGTTAAGTGAACTTTCTGGTATAACTACAAATGAATCAACAAGAGTTATTGATGAGGCTGGACCTTCAACAAGAGTTGTTGATGAGCCCAGTCCAAAGGCTGGACCTTCAACAAGAGTTATTAATGAGCCCAGTACATCTGGTCAAGCCCATCCTTCTCAAGAGTTGAGAATGCCTCGACGTAGTGGGAGGATCTTTATTCAACCTGAACGCTATCGGGTTTAGCAGAAACTCCAACTGTCATACCTGATGATGGGGTTGAGGATCCATTGACCTTTAGACAGGCAATGAATGATGTGGACCATGACCAGTGGGTCAAAGCTATGGACCTAGAGATGGAGTCTATGTACTTCAATCAAGTCTGGGATCTTGTAGACCTACCTGAAGGGGTTAAACCCATAGGGTGCAAATGGATCTACAAGAGAAAACGAGACGCAGTTGGGAAAGTACAGACTTTCAAAGCTCGACTTGTGGCAAAGGGTTATACCCAAAAGGAGATGGTGGACTATGAGGAAACCTTCTCCCCAGTTGCCATGTTAAAGTCGATAAGAATTCTCCTGTCCATTGCCACCTTTTATGATTATATATGAGATTTGGCAAATGGACGTCAAGACTGCCTTTCTGAATGGCAATCTTGATGAGAACATCTTTATGTCTCAACCAGAGGGGTTCGTTGCTCAAGGTCAGGAGCAAAAAGTTTGCAAGCTTAGACGATCCATTTATGGGTTGAAGCAAGCTTCCAGATCTTGGAATATAAAGTTTGACACTGCTGTCAAATCTTATGGCTTTGACCAGAACGTTGATGAGCCTTATGTTTACAAAAGGATTATCAACAGTTCGGTAGCTTTTCTGGTGTTGTATGTAGATGATATTCTTCTCATTGGGAATGATGTAGAATATCTAGCTAACATTAAAAAATGGCTATCGACTGAGTTCCAGATGAAAGATTTGGGTGAAGCTCAGTATGTTCTAGGGATTCATATTATCAGGAATCGTACGAACAGAACGTTAGCCCTGTCTCAAGCATCATATATAGACAAGATGTTGTCTAGATATAAGATGCAGAATTCCAAGAGGGGTTTACTACCCTTCAGGCATGGAGTTCATTTGTCTAAGGAACAGTGTCCTAAGACACCTCAAGAAATTGAGGATATGAGACGCATCCCTTATGCTTCAGCTAGGGGCAGACTTATGTATGCCATGTTGTGTACTAGGCCTAAGATTTGCTATGCAGTTGGGATAGTCAGCAGGTACCAGTCCAATCCAGGGTTAGACCACTGGACTGCAGTTAAAAACATCCTCATGTATCTTCGGAGAATGAGGGACTATCAGCTTGTGTATGTCTCTAAGGATTTGATCCTTACAGGATACACAGACTCTGACTTTCAGACTAATAAGGATTCTAGGAAATCCACATCAGGGTCAGTATTTACCCTCAACGGGGGAGCTGTAGTCTGGCGTAGCATCAAGCAAGGATGCATTGCAGACTCCACCATGGAGGCCGAATATGTCGCTGCTTGTGAAGCAGCTAAGGAGGCTGTATGGCTACGGAAGTTCTTGATGGATTTGGAAGTTGTTCCAAATTTGAACTTGTCAATCACCCTTTACTGTGATAATAGTGGTGCAGTGGCAAATTCTAAAGAACCTCGCAGTCATAAAAGAGGCAAGCACATAGAGCGCAAATATCATCTCATCAGAGAGATCGTGCAACGAGGGGATGTGATCGTCACGAAGGTAGCCTCTGAGCACAATATTGCTGATCTATTTACGAAGCCTCTCACGGCTAAAGTGTTCGAGGGTCATCTAGAGGGTCTAGGTCTTCGAGATATGTACATAGAATAATCTAGGGCAAGTGGGAGAAGAGTGTAATGGGTATTGTGAATGCCCTAGTTTATTGTATTTATCTGTATTTGTACTTTTCATGTATTATACAGTATTAATACAAACTACTATTCCTACTTCAATGATTATTCATTCAATTTTGATTGTTGATGTACATTGCCCACTAGAGTTTTAGTTCAAGTGGGAGTTGTTGGGTTTTATGCCCTAAAACTCGTAGATAGTAAATGAAACAAATTAATCGATCTCAATAAAGTGTTATTTGAGTAATTCAGTAATTTGGTTATTGAATAATCGAGTTTGCATTAATAAACCCTAAATCCAATAAACTAAGATCCAAGGTTGTTTAAATGAAACTTGGACTAGTATGTGGGGACATACAGGGATCAGTGTCCAAGTAACAACCTAAAAGGTCTATAGTATAGGGATAAGGCTGGGTACCTTATCCTAGTGACACTATGTGATACGGCCCACCTTGTATTTGTTACAGATGCAATGATCCAAAGCATCCATGTGAGACATGCGGGTGGAGGTATCCTATACAATGAGTTTGCATAAGACCGGAAGATAGGAAAAGCTCATGCAAAGCCAGCCATAGCAGAATCTGAGTTCAACCTGTCAACCTCTGGTTTTTTATTCGGTTTGAGCTACACAGAAGGAACTAAGAGGTGAGGTTTGATTTTCTTGAAAGTTAGTTCATTTTCTAACAAATTGCATGAAGGAATCTTGAGCTAAATCGTATGAGAAGTTAATGGTTTTTGGAATGGAAAACAGAGCACAGTATTTTCGAGCAAAGTAGGAGGATCTCTGGTTTTCTCTGGTCTTTCGAGCATTCTGGGGTGTACAAGTTGAATCAGAAGCTCTATTTGGTATGGTTGGAAAGCTTATTCAATTTACTACAACTCTCATGAAGAATTCGTGAGCCAAAAATGACTTGAAGTAGGTTTAATGTCAGGAGAAAGATAAAGGGTAGCAGAGAAGCTCAAATCTGTGTTGTCTGTGTTCGGGGCGTTTCTGGGAAAATTGGTTGTGAATCTCGTTTTCATTTCTTCAGGTAAGTTGTAGAGTGTTCGAAAATGAAGAGTTTGATGTGTATTACATTAATTTTGGTTAAGTATTGAGGAAGTTAGGGTATAGAATCTGGAAAATCTGGAAAGTAGAATGTGAATGTGATTCTTAATTCAATTGTTTATAAATTCATGAGCATGGAAAGACAAAGCTATCTATGGTTCTAATGCTCGGTTTTGGTTATTTGATAGGCCAAGAGGAAATAGGTCGAGTCTACAAACCAGGGAACTAGATAAGACAGTGAGTGACAAAATGAATTTCGAAAATTGTTTCCAACGGTTGTTCATGTTTAGACGTTTTATATGCTTTTCCATGAATGATATATGATTTCTATGAATGGTCTCAAGCATAAGTTTTGAGCTTAGATTTTCTAACGAGGTTTATATACGAGCACGTGGCTAATGACTTTATGAAAAGTAGCTGAAACGATATCTTTTAAAGTAAAGTATGGATTAGCAAGTACTTTTAAACGATTTTCAGTTTTCGACGAGCAAGCTGAGTAAGTTTAAGTTTTACGAAAGATAACGATAAGCAGGCATGTTTTAATGTTTTCATGTGATTTTCTGAGATTTCTATTGACTATGACTGAGATATTGAGCCCGAGGCTATATGGTACCGTGTGCACACAGGTTATATTCCGTTGTTGACGTCGAGTGTACTCCGTGACAACGATGCTGTCGTGAGTGCTGCGCGGGCCCCACTACGACAAAGACAATGGGAGTGCTGGGCGGGCCCCACTACATCGTAGGACTAGTAAACATTGGTTGTACTGGGCGTGCCCTACACAACGTAGATCGGTCATGTTAGTTAAAACGTTTGATGTACTTAATATGCCTTGCTAGATTTTTAATGACGAACTTGCGAGATGTTTTAGAAAGCCTTTATCCTTACACGTTTATGTTAAACGCTTTGATTGAGCATATTTATACATTTAAAGGCTTATCACGTGTTTTGACTTCCGGATTTAGAGTTTTAAAGTTAGTCACTCGCTGGGCTTCATAGCCCATTCTTTCAAAATGTTTTTCCACTGCCAGGTAGAGATCGAGCTCCCAGTGCCTGATACACTGCCAACGTCTGCTGAAAGCTCCAGATCAAGCTCCAGTACATGGGTGGAGGTGTATATTGAGTCTGTCTATTATGTAAATGTTTTGTAAGGATTGGATAATTTAGTCTTAGAGATCGTGGTTGTAAAACCCTAGTTGTATATGTTTTTGGTTGTGATATCTATATCAGGTTATTATCCGAACCAATTTATGTTAGGGCGGCACCTCGTGTTTGTTGAAAGTTTTTTTTCAGGGATTCCGCTGTGTTCTGTTTCATGTAGAATGTTTTATATCTATGATTAGTATGTTTATCAGGTTCAACGTTCAAGAGGGTCAGCGGGTATTGTTAAAGGAGGACGATGTCCGTTGGCTTCACGCCATCCTTCGAGCTAAGCTAGCAGGTGGTCCGGGAGGGGGTGTGACAACACGATTTGATGATTGTCATTTTAATAAGACAAATTTTCCAACATTAAGTGGAGGAATTACGAAGTTGGAAAAAGAAATTACATGGAATGCATCATTATTGTCTCATTTAGATCTCTATACAGATCAATGTGAACTTGAAGTTCAGAAAATAATTCATTTGCAAAATATAGCAAATCAATTACCATATGCATTTATAGATGCAAAGAAAGTGACTAAGTCACATATACCAGCTGCAAATGTCCCATCAAAAATTGACATCCCAACACAACATGTTGTCATTAATGAATCTGGAACACGCCAGAAGCGTGGTAGACCAGTGGGTTCTAAGGATAAAAATCCTCGAAAACAAAAAATAATCAATAGTAAAAAAGACTTGGTTGATGATGTAAATACCCATGAAGAAGTTCATGACATAAATAGTGAGGAAGGCGAAATGCCTGAAGATAATAATGAGATTTCCATAAACTATGTCATAACAAGAAAAAGATGGAACCGAACTGATGTAGTTATTGATAACATTTTTGCATATAATGTTGCTCTTGATATTATATATGAAAATGAGAATCTTGAACCAAAATCTGTTGAAGAATGTTGACATAGAAAAGATTGGCTTCAGTGGAAAGAAGCAATCAAAACAGAATTAAACTCACTTTCAAAACGTTAGGTTTTTGGACCAGTAGTCCAAACACCAGAAGGTGTCAAACCTGTGGGATACAAATGGGTATTTGTGAGAAAAAGAAACGAACATAATGAGATCACAAGATATAAAGCAAGGTTAGTTGCACAAGGTTTTTCACAAAGACCTGGTATTGATTATGAGGAGACATATTCTCCAGTGGTGGATGCAATTACACTAAGATTTTTAATTGATATGACTGTGTATGAAAGTCTTGACATGCATCTTATGGATGTTGTCACAGCATACTTATATGGATCTCTTGATAATGATATTTATATGAGAATCCCAGAAGGATTTAAGGTACCTGAAACATATAAATCAAATTCCCAGGAATTCTGTTCAATAAAGTTACAGAGATCATTATATGGATTGAAACAATCAGGACGAATGTGGTACAATCGCTTGAGTGGATATTTGTTGAAAGAAGAATATCAAAACAATCCAATATGTCCATGTGTTTTTATAAAGAAATCACAATCAGGATTTGTTATTATAACTGTATATGTTGACGACTTAAATATAATCGGAACTCCTGAAGAGCTTTCAAAGGCAATAGAATATCTCAAGAAAGAATTTGAGATGAAAGATCTTGGGAAAACAAAATTTTTCCTTGTCTTGCAAATTGAGCATTTAGCAGATGGGATATTTGTTTATCAGCCAACTTATATGGGAAAAATTTTAAAAAGAATATTTTATATGGACAAAGCACATCCATTAAATATTCCAATGGAAGTTCGTTCATTAGATGTGAAAAAAGATGTATTTCGACCTCGAGATGATAATGAAGAACTACTTGGTCCTGAAGTACCATATCTTAGTGCAATTGGTGCACGTATGTATCTTGCTAATAATACAAGACCAGATATTGCATTTTCAGTAAATTTATTAGCTAAATATAGTTCTTCACCAACGAAAAGACATTGGAATGGAGTTAAGCATATACTCCGTTATCTCTGAGGAACGATTGATATGGGTTTATTTTATTCAAATAAATCAAATTTTAATCTGATTGGTTATGTAGATTTAGGATATTTATTTGATCCACACAAAGCTAGATCTCAAACAGGTTATCTATTTACATGTGGAGGAACCGCTATATCATGGCGATCAGTGAAACAGACCATAACGGCTACTTCCACTAATCATGCTGAAATTCTTGCAATTCACGAGGCAAGTCGAGAATGTGTATGGCTAAGAGCAGTAACTCAACATATTCGTGGAACTTGTGGTTTGTCTTCTTGTAAAATTCTCCCAACGATATTATATGAAGACAACACAGCTTGCATAGCTCAAATCAAAGGAAGATATATTAAAGGAGATAGAACGAAGCATATTTCCCCCAAGCTTTTCTACACTCATGATCTTGAAGAAAATGGTGACATCACGGTACAACAAATTTGTTCGAAGGATAATCTGGCAGACTTATTTACAAAGTCATTACCTACCACAACCTTCGAGAAATTGGTCCACAACATTGGAGTGCGGAGACTCAAAGATCTGAAATGTTGTTTCTATGAGGGGGAGAAAATATATTGTATTTCATGAGGATTATTAAATTATATGAAATATGTACTCTTTTCCTTCACTAGGATTTTTTCCCATTGGGTTTTTTCCTAGTAAAGGTTTTTAACGAGGCATATTTCATATATGGGCATCTAAGGGGGAGTATTATAAATATTACAATAAAATAGATGCCCACTAGTTTGCTTAGTGTCCTATAGGCCATGTGACACTATTCATATAGTCCATGTGCCATGTAAACATTGATGCTTGGCGTCCACTTTGAGCCACATCTTGCTTGCTAAATTACCTATAAATAGTGGTTTTTGGTGGAGCTAAATACATAATTCCATTGGTGAAAATTCTCCATCGATCATCCTCCACTTTGCTATTTTGTTATTTTATTTAATGTTTTTAATTTAATGCTTTTATTTTATTATTGTATTATCATTATCATTATCATTATTATTATTATTATTATTATTATTATTATTATTATTATTATTATTATTATCATTATTATTATTTTGATTATTATTATTATTATTATTATTATTATTATTATTATTATTATTATTATTATTATTATCATCATCATCATGATTATCATGATCATTATTATCATTATCATTATTATGATTATCATTATTATGATTATATGTTATTATGATTATTGTCGTCGTCGTCGTCGTCTGTCGTATTCCCGAGTTGTGTACCGTTGTGCTGCTCAATTTTACAACAAGATATAGTTTTTTTTTCTTTATGAGATGTGAGATAGAGTTCTATTAGGCCATGAAGTATGGAACCATTCTATATATTATGTAGAATAGTCGCATGAGAATTTATGTTGATGTTACTTTCTTCAGTAGAATAGTCATATGGTACATTCAAGTTCAGTTGAATTAATTTGTATGAGTGAATATTTATTTGTTATATTGATTGATGTGTAAGAGTTAAATCATGATTTATAAAAGATATTTTTATTTTGTTTTTTATTAGGTGATTGAAAGGACAACACACATGCAGTTGCATATTTATGGGAAAATTATTAGTACGCAATCATTTGAACATCTCTCACTTGTTTTCTATTTTATCAACCTTTTGGGATTATATATGTACTCATTTTAATTATTTGGATTACGAATTTTCAACTTCTTTCATTTGTAAGTACTTTTATTTGTTAGAACACATTTAATTTTATTAACGTTTTGAATTAATATAGTATTTTCATTTTTGTGTGTTAGAAATTTAAAGATTTTGTTTATCTTTGTGAGAAATTGAAGATTTTTTTTGTGTATCTGGGTGATTGTAGATGTTGATGAAATAAGAATTACACTTTAATAGATATATGGGGGTGTTTGGGGGAAAGTTTTTGGAAATAGGGGTTTTGGAAATAGGGTGATTTAGGAAATTTGGGGGTTTTCGAAGTCTGTGTTTGGAGTGCTGATTTCTGAAATCTGATTTTGGAAGTCTGTGTTTGGGGTGCTGATTTCTGAAGTCTGATTTCGGAAGTCTGTGTTTCTGATTTTTTTTTAATTTTTTTTATCAATGGTATACAATTGTTCTAAAATTAATAATTTAAAATTATCTTTCCACTAACTCTAGATTTGGGATTTTAACTCACAATTTTGATAAAAAAAATCCAAATTCTATAGAAGAAAAAAATCATTTTCTACTGTTCAATTTTTTCCCACACTTGTTACATTTCCTAGTTTTTTTTTTCAATGTTATACAATTCTTTTAAAATTAATAAATTAAAATGTTCTTTCCATTAATTGTAAATTTGGGATTTTAAGTCACAATTTTGATCAAAAATCCAAAGTTTAAAAAAAAAATCATTTTCCATTCTTCAATTTTTTTCCACACTTGTTACATTTTCTGTATTTGTTCTGAACATAGATATTGTTAAAACTCACGGTCGAAAAATAAACCAAATTGATTGGAAAATTAATTTTGAAGGTTTGCCACTGCATGGTCAAAAACTTTGTTACATTACAAAAAAAAAATAAGTTTTACATATATTAATTTGCAAATTGATCATTGTTAAGTTTGTCAATTGACACATAATTATTTTAACTTAAAATTGATTAAATTCTTTCTTTTTTTTTTTTTTTTTTGAGAAAAATTAACTCTAAGTTCAATATGTTTTTTTTTTCTTTCAAATTAAGCCCAATGTTTAAAAATTAAATACACGCATTTGAATCTTATATTAACTCAACTATAGAAAACATTTTTTTTTAGTTCTCTTTATTTAACTTGAAAATTGATTACGTTGTAATTGACCCAACGTTTGGTCTATTGTGTTTTTTTTAAAAAAAAAAAATAAAACTAAACTTTTGGTACAATTGAATATAATATGTGACTTTACTTTTTATTTTTCTTATTACCTCACTGTTGGGAAATCGAGTTCGTTTTTATTTAATTGCCTCCTATTTGAAAACGCATTGGAAAATTGATTTTGAAGGTTGAATATCCTACCTTATGAGTTCAATCATTTGAAATTCACTAAAATAGTTGGAAAATATTTTTAAACAACAAAACTTTACTATTCAACTAAGGAAGTAATAACAAAGAAAGCAAACAAATATTAAATCATGGAAATAATATCATATTAAAGAATAGTTAGTGTGCCAAATGTGTGAAGGAACGGTGCTGACGTGGCAGTTAAAAATAATAAAATAATATTTTTTAAATTAAAATAATAATAAACTTAATAATTAAATAATTAATAATTAAATAAAATAATAAAAATAATAAGGGTTAGTGGCCGTTTGGGAAATAGGGTTTTTCAAAAAAAAAAAAAAAAAAAAAAAAAGAGAGTGATCTTGGAAAATTGAGAGAGAAAGGGGGAGTGATCTTAGAAAATGGAGAGAGAAAGGATGAGTGATTTGTGAAGTGGGGGTTTGGGAAATAGGGGTTTCTAAAAATGGGAGCCCAAACACCAACTTTGAAAAATGGGATGTTTTCCAAAACCCCCACTTCCAAAAAAAGGGGGCCCAAACACCCCTTTTTACTTTTCAAAATGTATTTTTATGTAAATGTATTTAACTACATTATAAACTACTTTAAGTTGGTTTTACAATATAATAACATTTAAACAAGGTACAAATATGAACACAACAATATGATGTGTGTGTTTAAAGTGAACAATACTAAAAGTCAATTATTGTGCTTACCATAACAAGGTTAAAAATAATATGCTACAAAAAATGATATTAAAGATCAATTATAGTTTTTCTGTTAATGCAATGAAATGCTTCCATAACACTGAAATTATGCAATAAAAAATGGATTTTTTTTATAGCTTTATCCATAGCATTGGAAAAACGCTATGAAAAGTCGGAGACTTTTAATAATATCGACTACGACAGCGTAGTAAAAAATGCTAGGATATGTCTTTTACAGCGTTGTTTCACTACTATAAAAATTGCTATGAAAGAGATACCATAGCATTTTTTCTAACGCTGTGAAATGTTTTCATAGCATTAAAATAACGCAATAAAAAATAGACTTTTTATAGCGTCTTTTATAGCGGTGAAAAAATGCTATTAAAACTTTGAGACTTTCAATAACATCGGCTACAACAATGTGGTAAAAATGCTATGATATGTCTTTTATAGCGTATTTTCAAGGCTATAAAAAATGCTATTAAAGAGAAATCATAGCGTTTTTTCCAATGCTATGAAAGGTTTCCATAATATTCAAATAACGTAATAAAAATAGATTTTCTACAGCGATTTCGATAGCGGTAAAAAAATGCTATTAAAAGTCTCAGACTTTCGATAACGTGGGCTATGACGGCGTTTCATATAACGCTATCGTAGCCTTACGATAACGATTTTTGAATGCTATCATATGTGATTTTTCTTGTAGTGATTATGAATGTATGTATTATGCTAGTGTATTAGTATTTCATGATTCTAAATTAACTGTAAATTGTTCCTGAACCACTTCTGCTGCATCAGGACCTTTTCGTCCCTATAGTAGACCATCAAATAGATGGTTGAACCACTATAAACAAGGTGTTATCTCTTCTCCTTTCTCTTTTCATTTGTGTGATTTAATCTCTGTTTATTTTTGTGCAACATTGTAAACAACGTGTGTATTGTTGGGTTTTAACCCCTAAAACTCGTAGATAGTAAATGTAAACTATTGACCGTTAATGTAATGTTATTGATTGTTATTTTTATAATTAAAGAATTATAAAATTATTAGTTGTCTTGTTTTAAATAACCCTAAATCCAATAAACTAACATCCTAGGTTGTTGCATGAGTCTTGAACTGTATGTGGAGACATACAGGGATCAGTGTTCAAGATACAGCCTAAAAAGTCTATAGTATAGGGATAAGGTTGGGTACCTTATCCTGGTAACACTATGGATACAACCCACTTTGTATTTGATGCAAACGTAGTGATCAAACGTGTTCGTGTAGGGGACATGCGAGTGGAGGTATCCTATGCAATGAGTTTGCATAGGACCGGACTGCGAAATAGTAACCGCTAGATGTAACATCGTTGACTAGTTAGGTTTCTATTTCACTAGGATGACCTAGGCAACCTAGTCTCAATCCCAAGTGTATTATGAACTCCTATTTGCGAGGGATTGTCCTTTGATTTGTATGGGTGAGCGTAGCCGGTTTGCCGACTCAATAAGCCTACCATTTTGGGGACAATACTGAGTGGGGAGCTAGAAGCATAATCACACAAGATGGAATTCACTCTTTCCCGGTTTCAGGGGAGTAGATGAGTGTTCTCTTAAGTGGTGTTTTCGGGTCTTGAACAAAAGGGCTCTTCCCTCTCAATGGCATGAGAGGGGTTTCGGTTTAGTGGTTGGATCATAAACAGGTTGTTCATTAGAGGAGCACTGGTACTTAAGGATGTAGAGGTAACCAAGAGGTAAAATGGAAATTTGACCCAGTTGGTGTTACGAACACTCGTGAAGGACAAACTTGTTGTTATTGGTCTATATCCATAGACACAGAAATATTCCGTAATGAGAAGAGTGCAGCTGAGGGTTTATGGTGGAGTGTACCCACAGTTAACGAATATTCATTAATTTGGTTAATGAGTTTAGCCAATTAATCTCTCATATCGTTGGAGCTTTTGATCTGTAGGTCCATTAGGTCCTACTGGTAGCTCGTAAAGGGTAATTGAGGAAATTAAGTCTTGATTAATAAGAGAAATAATATAATGTATGATAATACTTTATAATATAAATTTAATTTTGGATATGATTCAAAATTAATTAAATATTTGAAGGAGTTCATGAAGGATTGTAATTCCGTAAAGCGGAAGCGTGATTGGTACCGATTCGTAATTAATTTTGTTTAATCTAAAATACCAATACATTGGCAATAATCTTAGAACTATTCTAGATTTATATTAAGGCTAAGCATACAAAAATATTAGATCTAAATATAATATATATAGTAACAAATTACTTACTCTCGTTGACAACTCATATTAAATTCACCAACTGCTTGTGAAATAATCACGAACCAGTGCGAACACCACCACTATGGCTACACCGGTATGACTCTGAGACTTCTAGAGGCAGGAGACTGGTGGGAGTCTAGAGGGAGAATTCTCTAAGAGTAGGAGAATGAATGGGATGTCTTTCACCCCACCCCAAAGGTCCTATTTATAGGTAAAGGCCAAGACTTTTTCCTAATAGGCAAAGGAAGGCCTTTTCTTAATAGGAAAAGGTCTCTAATTTTAATAAATAATTAATTAATTCCATAATTAATTAATTACCCAATTAAATATCATATATTTAATCTTAGGGATTTTATTAAAATTAAAATTAATATGAATCCAATTCATATTAAATTTATTTGAACTCTTTCAAATATTTTCTCTCAAGAATTAATTTTTAAAATTAATTAAAAAATTATATTATAAAGTTTCATAAACTTTATATTATAATGCATCAATATACATTATACGATTCCCTAAATAAATTGAACACTTTCAATTTACAATTTATACTTAATTGCCTAAAGTCTCTTTAGGAACTACTAGTGGGACCTAATGGACCTACAGATCAGAAGCTCCAACAATACGAGACTAATTGACCAAACTCATTAACCAAGTTAGTCAACATTCGTTAACTGTGGATCACTCCACTAAAGACCCACAGCTGCACTCTTCTCACTGTAGAATATTTATGTGTCCACGGATATCGACCAATGTAGTAAGTCAATCATTCACGTATGTTTGTAACACCAGCTGGGTCAAATTACCGTTTTACCCTTGGGTTACCTCTGGTTCCTTAAGTACCGCTGATCCCTCTAATGAACAAGTTGTTTAGGGTCCAACCACTAAACAAGAGTTCCTCTTGGGCCAGGAGAGGATGGCGCGCCTTTGTTCAAGCCCCGGAATCAGCCCTTAAGGGAACACACATCTACTTACCCCAATAGGGGAAGGAGTGAATTCCATCTTGTACTGTTATGTTTCCAGCCCCCATTCGGTCTTGCCCCTGAAATGGTAGGCTTATCGAGTCGGCGAACTGGCCACTCTCACCCATACAAATCTAAGGAAAATCCCTCCTGAAAGGGGTTCATAACAGACTCAGGATTGAGATTGAGTTACCTAGGTCATCCTATTGAAATAGAAACCTAAACTAGTTAACGACGTTACATCTAGTGGTTACTATTTCGCGGTCCGGTCTTATGCAAACTCATTGCATAGGATACCCCCACCCGCATGTCTCCTACGTGGATGCTTTGGATCATTGTATCTGTATCGAATACAAGGTGGGTCGTATCACATAGTGTCACCAGGATAAGGTACCGAACCTTATCCCTATACTATAGACTTTTTAGGTTGTTACTTGGACACTGATCCCCGTATGTCCCCACATACTAGTCCAAGTTTCATTTAAACAACCTTGGATCTTAGTTTATTGGATTTAGGGTTTATTAATGCAAACTCGATTATTCAATAACCAAATTACTGAATCACTCATATATCGCTTTATTGAGATCGATTAATTCATTTCGTTTACTATCTACGAGTTTTAGGGCATAAAACCCAACAGTTCAAATATTAATTTTAGTATGAATTGGATTCATATTAAAACTATAGGTTATGTGGTAGATGTTCATTTAAATATGATTTAAATGAAATGATTTATTTAATTATTTAATTAAATAAACTCCTATCCTATTATGACAGAAAAAGTAATTAATTATTATTTAAATTAAATATATTCCTATCTTATTATGTATAGAAAAAAAAAAGGATTTGACATTTTATATAAACCATAGAATCCCTCCCAGTTGAAAAAGGGATTCCTTTCGCCTCTCTCATGGGTGTGGATGGAAACGAAAAGATGGGCCCTTCAACCATGAGTGCTACTATTTAAGAAAAAAAAAAAAAAAAGAAAAGAGAAAAGAAAAAGTAATAGTAGAATTGGCCACCAATAATGACTCTCGTTTCCAAAAACAAAATATAGAAGAATCCAAATCCCACATAAATTCAAACAACGAAAGTCCTCGGAAACTTCTTAGAAGCTCCAAACCTCCAATCACCAAATTATCCCATTCCCTCTCTATCTTTAGATTGCGTCTATGCACAGTATTCCAGGCAACTTCCTCGAAACTGCATTCCAATTCTTATTCCAACCATTCCCCGCCCTACACGTGTCCATTCCTATATTCTTATCAACCTGGTTCATATACATGTACATCGCCAACAATACTTCTTTCCTCCCCTATCATTTATCAACAAAATCTACACGTTTGAGAAATTTGTGGATGCCACTGTCTTCTAATATCTACATGCCCTCTAATAACCATTGAATATAGATTGAATTTTTTTTAATTCTCTCATACGTAGTCCTAGTTGTCAAATTGATGACCACATTATGATAGTCTTCTTTAAATAATTTTTCATGTTAACAACCAGATTTACATTTAAAAAATATATATCTTTTTTCTCTCTCCCTTCTTACATTCTTTTGTTACTTTCAAAAACTTATTGACACTCCACTGTTTAGTAAGTACTTTCCTTTATTATAAAAAAAATTTGATTATTATAGGAGTATGTTATACAACTTTCATTGATTGTGAGTCATACTAGATTCATTAAAAAAATGTATGATATTCGACTGCATTAAATGATTTTTATATAGAAACAAATCATAGTGTGAATATAGGAAAATAGGTCCTCTGATATCATTATTAGAAAATTTTCCTCTACCCTCCATATGTCCTTAGAGATTGTGGGTATCTTAGACAGGTGAGATTTGGATGGTTTTAAGCCAAGAGTTGACATAAAGAATTGCCATTTCAACCAAACCAATCAACCAAACTTTATAAAATTCCCTCTTCATTCTCTCTCTGTCCATCTCTCTCACCTTCAGCAATGGATCAAAATCATGATACCTCAAGTAGAGTAGATGAAACGTATGAAGACTTGTTGCCAGTGATGGCGCAGAAGCTGGACGTAGAAGTGTTCGTGGCGGAGCTTTGCAGCGGTTTTCGCCTGCTTGCCGATGCGAAAAAAGGGCTGATAACGGCGGAGAGTTTGCGACGAAACTCGGCGCTGTTGGGAATGGATGGGATGAACGAACACGAAGCGGAGTCGATGGTGAGTGAAGGAGATCTTGATGGGGATGGAGCTCTCAATGAAATGGAATTTTGCATTTTGATGGTGAGGCTTAGCCCAGGAATGATGGAGGATGCTGAGGTTTGGCTTCAGAAAGCTATTGACCAAGAGTTAAGTACTAATTCTTCTTGTTAGTGATGTTCATGTGTTTGTAAAATCAAATAACAGTGTCCTGTCTGTTCAATGGTTTTATTATATGAGAGAAGGCGATCTCATGCCATCTTCAGAACAGGATCTGTTTGTAATTTATTTTGCAGTAAAAGATTTGCTGATTTGGTAATGTCAATAGAGAAAACGAGAGATTGGGGCTTTGGAGAATGGAAAATGAGTAAAAACAAGGCTAAATTATTAAAAATACCCCTGAACTATAGGGTTTGTTTAAAAAATGCTCCTGAACTTTAAAAAGTTTCAAAAATACCCCTGAACTTTGAAAAATGTTTCAAAAATACCTTTTCCATTAATTTTGGGTGGAAACCGTTAAAGTTTCAGTTTCAAAAATATCCTTGAAATGCTTCCTTTTTTTTCCTTCTTTCACCGTAAATTAACTCTTCTTCCATGAAAATTAATGAGAAACTTTACTTATTTGTCATATATTCATAATTTAGGAGTTTTTTTTTTCTCTTTCAACACATCCAAAGAACTTGGCTAGATTTTCGTATGGAAACTTCAAGATGACTTTTGTTTTGTTCTTGAAATTCTACACATGCTTGACTTCATTTGTTGGTAGTCTTTTCAATATTATTTCCTCACCAACTATTACCTCATTAGCTTTATGTATATTCATTTTATGAAAAATAAATGAAACTATTGTTGTATACGGGTTCTAACAATTCTTAAATATTAATAAGAACAAAATCATATATAAAACTTTTGATTAATTAATCTTATAAATTGGACATCCAAAGCGAGTTTAGCTCAGCAGTAATTGACATGTACCCTCGACCAATAGGTCAGAGGTTCGAATCCCCCCATCCCCAAATGTTGATGTACTCATCTTCTTTACGCTTATTAAAAGAGAAAACTCGATTTCAAAGTCTATTTTTATCTGGTATTATGTTGTACACAATATTTATAAGCAAAGTTTTGCTTTAATCATTTTTCAATAAAGGTATTTTTGAAATTTTTTTAAAAGTTCAAGAGTATTTTTTAAACTGAAATGTGAAAGTTTTCAAAAGTCAGGGACATTTTTGAAACAAACCCCATTGTTGAGGGATATTTTTTATAATTTAGCCTAAAAACCAATTATTCCCAAGCTTCTCCACATAACTCATGGGCTTCAAGTGAGAAGTTAAGGCCCATTTCCATATTAATAAGCCCATTTCATATTAATAAGCCCATTGGAAATGATGGTTTTTTTTTAGGGTTAACGGCAAGAATAGACAAAATAAAAAGTCCGTTTTGAAAAATAGCAACTGACCTGATTATTTAGATAAATGGCCAAATTAATTTTCTGAATTAAAAAATAAAAATTAACAACTTACTAAAATACCCTTTAATGAAAAATGTATACGAAAAATTAGGATTACATGGTAGTTAAACGAAATCTTGGATTCAAATCAAATAAAGAAACTCTTTTGAAATTTTCTTAAAAAATAAAGATGTGTTGATGATAAAAAATAATCGAAAATACAGAAGAATTTAAAAAATAAGAGAAAGAAATATGCAAATGTTGAAATAAAAAAAATATGAAAAATTAGGTAGAAATACCTGGTAGGGAGGATTCTATATCAACTCAATGAATGTGAATATTCTTCATTTTAGTGACAAATGAAAGTAAATAAATTCATATAAAATTACTAAAATAAAAAATCTAGAAAATCGAAACACCAAGAACACGTAAAAGTATGCAAATTCACGCATTCAAGACGCAAAAAATATCATGCATTTAAATTTAAGGAACAAAATTATACATTAAGATACACAAATATCTTGTATTAAAAAACTATTAGAAATTTTCTAGTATGTTGATACTCAATTCCAATTCCTATTGAATATTTTTGTAACATTAAACCATAGAAATACATTATACCCCAATGATCAATAGTATGACAATTAAATCAAATATATTATTCAAATAATTCAACAAATATAACCAAAAATTTGAAATTTTAGACTTGTTAAATAATCTATAATTCAAATAAAATCAAACAATTACATTCACAAATCCCAAATCATTATTTAACAAAAAAAACAAAATTATTAAAAAAATAAATCTAATTCGTTAGTGATGAGAACTTAGAACAAAAATTTTACCAAAAATATTCATTCAAATCATCATAATTTCTCAATGATTTGATTATCAATTTTTGCTTTGGGTATGAGGCCACCGATGGAAAGAATAAGATGAACGAGATCACGACTACTGCTGCGAGATTTCAATGGCCATGGTACTCACAAGGCGTCATTGTTGCAAGTCGTTTAAGTTGGATGAACGAGATCACGAGTACTGCTGCGAGATTTCGATGGCCATGGTACTCACACAAGGCGTCATTGTTGGAGGTCGTCGTGCGTTTCCAGCTTCAACTTTAGGCTATGCTCGTCTCGTTGAGGAGGAAAATTAGAGTTAAAATCATATCTTTTTAATTCAAACTGTAATCCACGAGAAACAAAATCTATTTGAATAGTTTAAAATTAAATTAGAGGAGATGGATGGTTTATATACAATCTCTTTGATTGAGTTTTTGACTCTTTCAACTTTTTTACGATTTGGTCGAACATAATATTTTAACCAATTAAATTATGTTTATGTTTATCCATCGAATTCTCTTTATCATTCACTCATCACCTCTCACTCTCCTCCCTTCTCCTACCACCTATCTCTTTTTCACCCACTTTTTTTTTTCCTTTTATTTTATAACACTGTTTTTTTTCTTTATCATTGTTAAATATCTTTATAATTATTTTTTAAAAATTTTTCTCCATTTAACTAATTTCAATCTATTTTTCTTCTCTTTAATCGCTATCACTTTTTATTTCAGTTTTTTTTTTTCATTTTACTCTATTAATACATTTCAATTAAATTATATAAAATTTTTATTTTTTATATTACTTTATAATATTATTTTTTTTTCATCTATATGGAAATCATCACCCTCTATTTTAACAATTCTTTTTGAAATACTCTATTTTAACAATTCTTTTACTTATTTCTCTTTTTTATAAATGATATGAAATAGTTCAAGTATTTATTATTTTATTTAATTATAATTATTAAATGATGTATTGATTTATATTGACAGGTCTGTCTATCAATTAGTCAATCTAATTCTTGTTTATATATTTCTATTAATAATTATTTAATTGTATATTAATGCATGTACTCGACTTTAAGTTATTGATATATGAGAAAATTTAACAAATGGAAGTTTGGGTCGAAAGGATTGAGCTAATAGCATAGATGACTAAATTTAAACACGCATATTGATAGATGAACAAATGACTATATTATTGTATAAATGATCTAACGATATTTTAGAGGTGTATCTGAAGTAATTAATTGGACTAAAATACCCTTCCTAATAAATCAAATAAACTAACATATAATACCTAAAATTAAGGAATCTATGGAAAGAGAAAAAAATATTTAACCATATATATAATATATAAATCTAATTCTAAAAGCAACATAATTGGTCAAAATTATTCTTTGATGGAAATTATTGTGCAAAGCTTCTAGCGATCTATTATCATGTAAAGACTCAACTTAGCATGGTTGTGCGTTAATCCAGGTGTAAATTAAGCAACCAAGTAATACATGAAGTATTCCAGGGTAAGGGTCGAATAGCTTTAACACTCTAACCAGAACCTATTTTGATGCCATAGTGGGAAGTGCTCGTAAATGGGGGAATAATGCGATGCGAATTAAATCACTACAAGAAGAATAGTCTCTCCCGATGCAAAAAAACGTCGGGAGAAACGACAAAATAAGTTGGGAAAACCTCTCCTCGTGCGGAAAAAAGGCGTCAGCAAGACCGTAGGCAGATCTTGGGTCGGGACTTAATCTCCCGACGCTAAAACTTCAACCATTGGCACTTTCTTCAAATTCTCGATGCTCGAATGGGTTAGAGAACTCTCGATGCCAATTTATTTGGTATTGGGATTTGATTTATCTCCCAACGCCACCCTTGTATGCGTCGGAGGGTTGTCTGTCGACACTTCTAGTTAGCGTCAAGGAATATGGTAACTCTTGATGCTACTAATGATGCCATCGGGAAGTAGGATGAACTCAACCATGCTGACCAATTTGTGAACCGTGTCGGCAGTTACTCTTACTTCCGACACTTCCTTTGTTCATCGAGAGTTACTTTTACTTCTAACGTTTTCTTTGTTCGTCGGGAGTTGCTTTTGAAATCTTTTTTTTTCCAGGTTACATTATATACTCATAGAAGAATAATTTTTATTTTTTACCTTCAAATTGTTTACAAACATTAATGTTCCTAGTTTCATTCATATTTTCATTAGAAATATTACAAATATTTCATTCAAAATATTATAACTATTTGCTCGTACAACATTCATAAGTTAAGTTTGAGATAAGCATAAACTTGGTAAGAAAAAAAAAAAACTTCTAATTCTAACAATTGTCCACAACCTTTAGAACAGCTCTTACATCGTCAACTAGAAAACAAAAGAGTTCAATCTTTCAAAAGTCAAAAATATCCCTCAACTCTACAATTGAAACAAAGAACAATGTATAAGAAGCCTTTGATAAACAACTTTAATCAAAATGAAATAAACACTTTAAACAAATGAAACACACCTTTAACTATATATCCCTCAACAAATTAACATGAATTTCAATACCAAAACAAATTTAGAAACATATATAGAAACTTAAAAAAGTTTTGTTTCAAGAACGATATAACAAACTTTTGATCAACAACTACACGTTAACCAAATGAAGCAAACAAATTAAAAGAACACTTTAAATAAATAAACACTAAACCTTAACCAAATGAATTAAAAAACTTAGCTATATATCTGTCACCACCCCTCAAAAACTTAACATGAATTCTGATAGGACCAATTTGGCCCTATATATTTGTTCTTAATCTTGCTCGTTTTATGATAATTATTTTGGTTAATTGTACCATTTTGTAGGTGTTTGGTGGTAAGAGCTTCTCGGGAGCCAATATTTCAAATTGACGTTAATTCGAGGAAATTAACGTGGTTTTGATCCAACTTGAAGTCCATGGGATGTCAAGACGGTGAAAAGACCAAAGCGGAGCACTCAAGACTCGAAAACAACGTCAAAAGGATAAAGAATTGAAGCAGCCAAACAAGGAAGACCCGAGAGGTGGCGTCAGCGTCTCGATACTACGAACTCACAAGCCCGGAAAAAGCACCATCAATGTCGAGATGCCACCCACGACGTCTCGAAGCCACTTCGTTATTTAAATACAGCAGTTCGCGATTTAGGTCACAATTTTGGACGAGGGCAACAATCGTTTTCTCGATTTCTCCTCCGTTTTCTCTTGTTTTTCTCTATTTTTTATAATTTTAGGCTAGTTTAGGTTGGTTTCTCGAGCCTTGGGCTTAGATTAAGCTTGTCTATGGTCGTCTATGCACTGTTCGCTGTAGTTGGAACCTCGGGATTGTAAGTACATTTGGTTTTTATGAGATTTAATGAGTTTTCTGAGCTTATTGTGTTATCCTCTTGAGTTTATTGTGCAAAAATGTGTGTTTACTTGTTGTTCGTGGCTTTAGATTCCCGCTTTTATAATTAGCATGCACAGTAGGTTAGATTGATGCCCTAACTCGCAGCTCCTATGCTAATAATTTGCTAAAGAATTGATTTCCAAGTAACTAATGGATAGTTAGTTCATAGTTAGCACATAGACCGATTCATGGGCACAGGTCCCAAGAGAAGTTCTCTGACTTTGTTGCTCTGCATGATAGGTCTAGGGTCTAAATCAATATTCGTAATTAAATTAGATTTCTCCTAATTAATTATGGGTATTCTAGCATAGGGCAACAATTAGTTAATTTATTAATCATGGCCAGGTTAATTAATTAATCAATTCCATGTTGGTTCAACGGGTTCGTTGGGTCAGCGCTCTAGGGGTATCTTGATCTTAATGCAGTCACTTAATTGATTAATCTTGACAAGTTAGTAGGGGTTAATTAATTAGTGATTAGTAATTGAGTCGATGGACGGTGGGATCAAGTCATTTGATTTAGAATACCAATTAGATAGCACATGCATGTAAACCATTATCTGTTAATCGATGAGTAAAAACAAATGTACTAAACTCGAGTGTCCCCAGCTGCAGTGATTGACAAGGTGAGATTAACCAGCCTCCCATTTACTTTCCTGTCATTTAGGATCCGTTTTGAATACATTTTAATTTAAATGTTTTTCAAGAATGCATTTTTAAAAAACATTTTGTATAAAAATTGTTTAGAATTTAAACATTCATATGTTTGGTTGCATTTCCTCATAGGTGTTTTTATACACAAGTTATTGTATACTAAACACTCTTTTTTAAAAAAGTTGGTTTCAAGTGTTTCTCTCAAAATGGTTTATTTACCAATCTCATTTTCTAATAAGTCATTTTTAGAGGTTGCCAAACATTAGAAATTTTTTCAAAATGATTTTTTTTTCAAAATTAAACACTTGAAAAGTTAATCCAAACACACCCTTAATTTTCTGCACCTTTACTTCCTCACAATTTTATCTTTCCCTGCAATTTAATCCTTCTCTCTTCAACCCCCCTTCTGTTACCAAACATAAAAAGGTTAGAAGTAAGCCAACTGTTCACTATGATCGACCCCGACCACTACTACTGCAAGTAGTTTAGTGATCTGTGAATATAAATTTTATTTGGCTCGGACCCTTGACAAGTCCTCCGTTAAATTCCAACACCGAAATAAACTTAGAAATGTATATAGAAATGAGAAATGAATAATAGTCACCCACTCCTCACACTAATCTTGAACTTAACTAATGTGAAAACTAACTTTACATTAACTAAGTTTTGTTTCAAGAACAATATAACAATCTCTTGATCAACAACTACACGTTAACCAAATGAAACGAAAACTTAAACAAATAAACCCTAAACCTTACCCCAATGAAACAAACTTAGTTGTATATCCCTCGCCCACATCTCTCAACAACTTAACATGAGTTTCAACACCAAAACAAACTTAGAAACATATATAGAAATAAGAAATGAACAATAGTCATCCATCCCTCACACCAATCTTGAACTTAACAAATGTGAAAACTAACAACTAAGTTTTGTTTCAAGAACAATATAACAAACTATTGATCAACGACTACACCGTTAACCAAATGAAAGCAAACAAATGAAACAAATACTTTAAACAAATAAACCACAAACCTTAACCAAATGAAACAAACTTAGTTATATACCCCTCACCCACACCCCTCAAAAACTTAACATGAATTTCAACACCAAAACAAACTTGGAAACATATATAGAAATGTGAAATGAACAATAGTCACCCACTCCTCACACCAATCTTGAACTTTACAAATGTGAAAAGTAACTTTACATCAACTAAGTTTTGTTTCAAAAACAATATAACAAACCTTTGATCAACAACTACACGTTAACCAAATGAAACAAACACTTTAAACAAATAAACCCCAAAGCTTAACCAAATGAAACAAACTTAGCTATATATCTCTCGCTCACATCCCTCAACAACTTAACATGAATTTCAACACCAAAACAAACTTTGAAACATATATAGAAATGAGAAATCAACAATAGTCACCCATCCTTCACACAATTCTTGAACTTAACAAATTTGAAAACTAACAACTACAGATTTTGTTTCAAGTGTGAAAGATAGAGAACTAGGGTTTGCATATTTTCATTAAAAGATAAAATACACACTAATGAAGTTTTGTATAGGAAGGGTAATGATAACTCTCCAAAAGGGAGTTATTTAGACCTTATTTCTATATTGATTTGTGTGTCTTCTGTGCTAAATAGGATTGCTTTTAGATATATATTATATGTTTTAACCCATTTGGAAGAATGGGAGCTTTGGAAGTTATTTTGTGCAGAATATATTGCTGAGCGACTTGAGGGAGCAAAAACTGTGCTGGAGCAAAGTTGTGAGCAAAACTGCCACGTCACAGTTCGTTAGCCAATTTAATGAACTGAATTCTATTAAGCTAATCTTGGGATAAAGGAGCAAGGAGAGCCATCCACGTGTCTAGGTCAACCTAATTCAAGCTTGCCTCCACTCTATAAAAGGAGATAGCCGCCCAAGTCAAATACATTCCTTTTTGGGAAGGAAATTCCATCCTTGGGAGGAACATTCCACTCTTGGAAGGGGATCATTTCTCATTTCCATCTTGGGAGCCGAATAGAGAAGAAAGATTGGAGACCTGCAAGAAGACCATCAATTGCAAGCTGATCAAGGGAATTAATATTTTCTTGTATTACTTTGTAGTTATGGATGCATTTACTTATATTGTAATGTGTGTCTCTATGCACTTTATGAACTAAGTAACTTTAGGTGTTGGTTAGGAAATATGTAATTGTCGTACTTAATCTCTATGCAATAAATGTTGATTGATGCATCTTGATTATTTGTTGTGCTCATTTATATTTTGTGCCCGCCTGGCCAGCCAGTATGAATATCACTTTCTAGTTTCAGGGATGATTTAGGGAGTGTGTGGCATTTAATCACACTAGATCATTGTGTATTGGTGAACGCCAGTGACTGAGCTAGGGATAGCCAGTTGCCTAGTGCTTGATCGGTAGTGCTTCATTGGAGTTGAAACATATTCTAAAAAATCCGGAGTTTCGGGAGGAATCCGCTAATAAGACTGCGAGAGTTTTGCATGATCAATAATATTGCTAGAGCCTCTTTTAAAACAATTACTAAATCCTGACCAGCGCCTGTTTCTAATCTGTCTGCTTATTTGTTTACTTTCTGTTCTGTCATTTCTTTTGCTTCAGCATTATATCAAAACCAATCATTTTAACCGTTCTTGAAACCATTACAGAGTTGCATAAAATAGATAAAGTGAAAGCTAATTCAGACCTTGGATTCGATAAATACTTATTACTTGCTGCGGACTGTGTATACTTGCACAGAGTTCTAGAGTCTATTTCTTACTACATTTTTACCCACTTTGGAAATCCAACAAGTTTTTGGCGTCGTTGCCGAGGACTTGAATAAGTTTTTATCTGATATGTTTTGTGTATGTGTTTTAGTGGTTTGGTGCTAGAACTTTTTTATTGTTTCTTTTGTTTTTGCAGGTGTGAGTTTGGTGCATGAGCGATCCGCCTGGGGTAAGGTTCGAACTTGATCCAGAAATCGAGAGGACATTCAGGAGAAGAAGGAGAGAGCAGCGTAGAACCCAAAACCAAATGGATAACGTGCCGCATCTCCCGCGGGCTCCAGAAGATCCATTAGACCCCAGCAGAATTGTGTGCTGCAGCAAAATCAACCGTTGGAGCAAAATGGACAGCAAAATAATCAGGTTGAGAATCCTATCTTGGTAGCAAACGATAGGGCCAGAGCCATTCGAGCGTATGCTTTTCCAATGTTTGATGAGTTAAATCCAGGGATTGCACGTCCTCACATTGAGGCAGCAAATTTTGAAATGAAACCGATAATGTTTCAGATGTTACAAACCGTAGGTCAATTCCATGGTTTGTCATCTGAAGACCCCCATTTACATCTTAAGTCTTTTCTAGGAGTTAGTGATTCTTTTGTAATTCAAGGAGTGCTAGATTAACTTTGTTCCCATATTCTCTTAGAGATGGAGTAAAGGCATGGTTAAATTCTTTTGCTCCAGGATCAATTAGGACATGGAATGAGTTAGCAGAAAATTTTTTGAGTAAATATTTCCCACCAAATAGGAATGCTAAATTGAGGAGTGAAATAATAGGGTTTAGGCAACTTGAAGATGAGACTTTTAGTGAGGCTTGAGAGAGGTTTAAGGAGCTTTTGCGAAAGTGTCCCCACCATGGATTACCACATTGTATCCAAATGGAAACATTTTACAATGGGTTAAATGGAGCAACCCAAGGTATGGTTGATGCTTCAGCTAGAGGGGCCCTTTTGGCAAAAACTTTTAATGAAGCCCATGAAATTTTAGAAAGAATATCAACTAATAGTTGTCAGTGGTCGGATGTTAGAGGCTCAAATAAAAAAGTTAAGAGTGTGTTAGAGGTTGATGGTGTGTCCACCATTAGGGCTGATATTGCAATGTTAGCTAACGCTCTTAAAAATGTGACAGTGGTTAGTCATCAACAGCCGCCAGCTGTGGAGCCTACTGCAGTGGTGAACCAAGTTGCAGAGGAAGCATGTGTCTATTGTGGTAAAGAGCACAACTACGAGTTTTGCCCCAGCAATCCAGCTTCTATGTTTTTTGTAGGTAATCAGAAGAATAACCCTTATTCTAACTTTTATAATCCAGGTTGGCGCAACCACCCCAACTTCTCATGGGGAGGACAAGGAAGTAATGTGTAAGCACAGCAAAAGGTGAACCAATTGGGATTTGCTAAAGAGCAGGTATTGCCCCAGCATAATAAGCAGGCTTTGCCCCAGCAAAATTCAGAGAGTTCTCTTGAGGCAATGATGATAGAATATATGGCTCGTACAGATGCCGCAATTCAAAGTAATCAAGCTTCAATGAGAGCCCTGGAATTGCAAATGGGCCAGCTAGCTAATGAGCTGAAGGCAAGGCCTCAAAGGAAACTTCCTTCAAATACTGAACACCCTAAAAGGGAAGGTAAGGAGCAGGTAAAGGCAGTGACTCTTAGCAGTGGTAAGCCACTAGAAGAGAGAAAAGAGCCTAGTAAACCCCAGGATGTAGAAAATAATTGTGATAAAAATGTTGTTGTTGAGAAAGAGTTGGAGTCTGGTCAAGGTGCTGGAGGCAACAATAATGATGCTAGAGCATCTGAATCTGTTCCAGATGTGGAACCACCTTATGTGTCGCCCCCACCTTATGTACCACCTCTACCTTTTCCACAAAGGCAAAGGCCTAAGAATCAAGATGGTCAATTTAAGAAGTTTTTAGAGATTCTTAAGCAATTGCATATAAATATCCCGTTAGTAGAAGCCATAGAGCAAATGCCTAATTATGCTAAATTTCTTAAGGATATTTTAACTAAAAAGAAGAGGTTAGGTGAGTTTGAAATTGTATCTCTTACTGAGGAATGTAGTGCTATTCTTAAGAATGGGCTACCAACCAAGGCTAAGGATCCATGATCATTTACTATACCTGTGTCTATAGGTGGAAAAGAGTTAGGTAGAACACTCAGTGATTTAGGTGCCAGCATTAACCTTATGCCTCTTTCGGTCTATTGAAAGCTAGGTATTGGTGAAGCTAGGCCTACCACAGTCACACTCCAATTAGCTGATAGGTCTATCACATATCCAGAGGGTAAAATTGAGGATGTCTTAGTGAAAGTAGATAAGTTCATATTTCCTGTTGATTTTATTATCTTGGACTATGAGGCTGATAAAGATGTCCCAATTATTCTTGGTCGTCCATTTTTGGCTACTGGTAGGGCATTGATAGATGTTGAAAAAGGGGAACTAACAATGAGGGTTTATAATGAGGAAGTAAAATTTAATGTGTTTAAGGCCATGAAGTATCCAGACGAAATGGAAGATTGCTCTTTCATTAGGATTCTGGAGAATACAATTGTTGAGACAGCAATGCAGGATTCGGCTGACAAGCATTTGGAAGATCATGGAGAGGTTAGTGTAGAGGATTTAGAAGTTTGTTCTTTAGAAAGAAAAAATGAAAAAGAAGTGTTTAGGTGTGAGGATGTTTTTGAGTCTTTAGATTTAGATCAAAGGAAGGCTCCTCCTATTAAGCCATCCCTGATTGAGGCACCCACTTTAGATTTGAAGCCCTTGCCAGATCATCTAAAGTATGTGTATCTTGGGGAGGGTGAGACGTTGCCCATTATTGTTGCATCAGATTTAATGCCGGAGCATGAAGATGCCTTAATAAAATTGCTGCAGCAATATCGCAAGGCAATAGGTTGGACATTGGCTGACATTCAGGGAATTAACCCATCTTTCTGTATGCACAAGATCACTCTAGAGGAGGGATCCTTTAGGAGTATTGAGCAACAGAGAAGACTTAACCCTGCAATGAAAGAGGTTGTTAAAAAGGAGGTGATTAAATGGTTGGATGCTGGCATTATTTATCCAATTGCAGACAGCAATTGGGTGAGCCCTGTCCAATGTGTTCCTAAGAAAGGAGGTGTCACGGTGGTGAGTAATAAAGACAATGAGTTGATCCCAACTAGGATAGTGACTGGCTAGAGGGTTTGCATGGATTACATGAGGCTTAATAAAGCCACCCGTAAGGACCATTTCCCTCTACCATTTATTGACCAAATGTTGGATAGATTGGCTGGTCAGGCCTACTACTGTTTCTTGGATGGTTATTATGGGTATAACCAGATTACTATTGTTCCTGAGGATCAGGAAAAACCCACTTTCACCTGCCCTTATGGGACGTTTGCTTTTAGGCGAATGCCTTTTGGCCTTTGCAATGCTCCAGCAACATTTCAGCGGTGTATGTTAGCAATTTTTTCTGATATGATTGAGTCCACTGTTGAGGTATTTATGGACGATTTTTCAGTTTTTGGAGGGTCTTTTCAAGGTTGTTTGGATAATTTAGGTAAGGTGTTGAGGAGGTGTGAAGATACCCATCTAGTTCTTAATTGTGAGAAATGCCACTTCATGGTGAAGGAGGGCATTGTGTTAGGTCATAGGATTTCAAAGAACGGTCTAGAAGTTGATCGTGCAAAAATTGAGGTTATTGAGAGATTAGAACCACCGAATTCAGTGAAAGGGATTCAGAGCTTTTTGGTCATGTTGGATTTTAAGGAGGTTCGTAAAGGATTTTTAAAAAATTAGTAAGCCTCTTTGTAACTTATTGTGTACTGATCATGTTTTTTACTTTAATGCAGATTGTAGGAAGGCTTTTGAAACTCTAAAGGCTGCTTTAATCTCAACAACCATTCTTTGTGCATCTAATTGGAGTTTACCATTTGAGGTAATGTGTGATGCGAGTGATGTTGCAGTAGGTGCCATGATGGGGCAAAAGCAAGGCAAATTTATCCATCCTATATATTATGCAAGCAGGGTTTTGAATGAGGCACAGGTCAACTATACAACTACTGAAAAGAAGTTGTTAGCTGTTGTGTTTGCCTTTGAGAAATTGCGGCCATATTTGGTTGGATCCAAAGTCACAGTTTTCATGGATCATGCAGCAATAAGGTACTTAATGTCTAAAAAAGATGCAAAGCCTAGATTAATTCGTTGGGTTTTATTATAGCAGGAGTTCGACTTGGAGATACAAGACAAGAAGGGATCGGAAAATGTCATTGCAGATCATTTGTCTCGTCTTGATCCAACATCATCTTTGCTGAAGCAATTTGCCATTTCAGATTCCTTTCCAAATGAACAGCTCTTTGCTGTTGAGGTAAAGGTAGTCAAGGATATCCCTTGGTATGCTGATATTGCCAACTTTTTGGTAAAGGGAGTTACTCCTATTGACATGGATTGGAGGCAGAAGAAAAAGTTTAAGCATGATGCGAAATTTTTCTATTGGGATGAGTCATTTATGTATAAGCAATGCTCTGATGGTATTATTCGTAGGTGTGTTTCAGGTGATGAAGCAAAGGAAATCCTGGAGCAATGTCACTCTTCGCCATATGGAGCTTGTCATTTACCATTAGAGCTTGATCATAAAACGTTTTGGGCTTTGAAAAAATTAAATTTTGATTTGAGTCGTGCAGGGGCAATTAGAATGCTGCAGCTTAACGAGTTGGAGGAATTTCGCCAATTTTCTTATGAAAATTCAAAAATGTATAAAGAAAAGACTAAGCTATGGCATGACAAGAAAATTAAACCTAAAGAGTTTGTCAAAGGTCAGAGGGTCTTGCTTTACAATTCTAGATTAAAATTGTTTCCTGGGAAACTAAAATCTAAATGGTCTAGGCCATTTATTGTGATTGAAGTTTTTCCCCATGGAGCAATTACGTTGCAGGATGAACAAGATGGGAGAGTGTTCAAAGTGAATGGACATCGTGTGAAACATTATTGGGAAGAGGAGTTTCAGTCGAAATATCCTTCCCTAAAGTTGGTTGATGAATGAGAGCACAAGATTTTTGCGGGAGCATTTCATAGAAGCAATATTTTGAGCTCCCAGTGATTGTCGAGATTTTATTTTTCGCTGATTAGTTTGGTTTAATTTGAATTATTTTAATTGGATTTGGTTTGATTTTAATTATTTTGAATCAGATTCGGTAAGTTTGAATTTTATGTGATTTTGTTTATTTCCATAGATTTTAGTTGGTTTATTCGTTTAGCCGATTTTTAATTTAATCTGTTAGTTTAGATTCTAAATTAGATTTTATTTTCGGTGATTTAAATTTCTGTTTAGGTTTAGGGTTTAATAAAGATTTTTCCTGATTTATTCGGCTTCAAAATAAAAATAAAAGAGATTTGATTTGAGCGGTTAATTTAAATTTAAATTTCCTGATTGGATTTTATTTTTTCCGTATCCGAGATTCGTCTGAAAGATAATTTTTGTTCAGAAGGTTGTTGAGGCAATTTTATGGCTGAAGCAAATCTTTCGTCCAAATAGGAAGGGTTTTGTTGAGAATTAATTACTTTTTACCATTTGGATTTTGAATTTTTTGTGGGCAGGTAAATCGCATGAAGAATTATTATGCTGCCACGTGTCGCACAGGGGTAATTCAACGGTTTAGCCGTTTGACAGCACATAATTATTTACCATGGGCGATTGAAATTCAAGATTTTACCGTTGATGGATTTAATTTACAGATTGCATGATAGTTGAACAGTAATTCCATTTAATGAGGGGAAAAATCTTTCGATTACGATTCTTTTTGCTGAAGCCCTATTTATTCACAAGCCTTCGGTAAGTTCTTCTCACTTCATCTTCTTGTTCGTCCCTTGCCGTTTGTATTTTTCTTCTTTTTCTGTGTGCGGTAAAATTTCTTTGAGTCTCCAATGGCAAAAACGAGAGCAAGAAAAGAGAGAGACAATGAGGAAGAGGAGGTACCTGTTACCCCCGAAGTACCAAAAGTGAAATCGAAGAAAAAGAAAACACCAGAAGAAAAAGAGGCCAAGAGGAGAAGAAGACAGCAGAGGGCTGAGGACCAAGAAATAGTGCAGAAGGTAGTCGAGGAGGTTGTTGCTGAGGCAGTTGAAGAAGGCAATCCGAAGGAACCTGAAGGACAAAACCCAGAGCAGACTGAGCCGATAGTTGCGGATACGGAGGAAGTTCGAGAAGAAAATACAGAGGAAGTTCAAGAAAAGCAGACTGAGGATGTGCAAGAAGAACATGCAGAGGTTGCGCCTGAAAAAGGTAATGAGCAAGAACAGGAGGCTCGAGTAGAGGTGATCATGTCAGAAGTGCCAAAGCGTCGCCGCCGGAAGCAAAAAGTCGGTCGTGTTAAAGTAGTCTGAACTAATACTCCCTCACCGCCAACCACTAACTCTGAGAGAGAAAATGCAGAAAGAGAGGAACAGGAGAAAAAAAAGGCCGAGGACAAAGCAAGAGAAGAAGCAGAGAAAAAGGCTGAAGAAGAAAGGTTGCTCAAGCAAAAGGCAGAAAAGGGCAAGAGTGTTGCTGCAGCATCGGAGGAACCTGACGAGATAGAAGAGCCAAGGTTGTCGTATGATCGCTTCGTCAACAATCTTGCCAGAGCAAAGTATGCTGAGTTGCTGAAGAGAGACTTCCTGTTTGAGAGAGGATTTACTTGTGATCTTCCACATTTTCTACGGGCCGGCATTACGAACCACGGTTGGGAGTTATTCTGTTCCAAGCCTGAATCTATGAACATACATGTAGTGCGCGAGTTTTATGCAAATATTGACGAGGAAGAGGGTTTCCAAGTTATCGTTCGAGGTGTAGAAGTTGACTGGAGTCCTGGTGCCATTAACGCCCTGTATAACCTTCAAGATTTCCCCCACGCAGGATACAATGAGATGGCTGTGGCGCCATCTAATGAGCAATTAAGCGATGCTGTTCGGGAAGTTGGTGTTGAAGGGGCGCAATGGAGGCTTTCGAAAATAGAGAAAAGGACATTTCAGTCAGCCTATCTTAAGAAGGAAGCAATTGCAAATACATGGATGGGATTTATCAAACAGAGGTTGCTTCCAACGACTCATGACTCAACGGTTTCTAGGGAACGTGTTCTTCTGGCTTTCGCGATTTTAAGGTCTCTCAGTATTGATGTGGGTAAGATTATTGCAAGTGAAATATCTGGATGCTGGCGGAAGAAAGTTGGGAAGTTGTTTTTCCCAAATACAATTATGATGCTTTGCAAGAAAGCAGGGGTCCCGGAGAATGAAGGAATGTCATATTGTTTGACAAGGGAATCATCGATACGCCTAACTTGGCACGGCTTCAGCGTACGCAAGAAGCACGTCAGGGTGGGCTTATTTATGGCATTCACAAGATTGTAGAACAACTTGCATTGTCGGCAGCAGGCGAGAGTTTGCTGAGAGGCAATCTCTAACTTTCTAGAGCTATGTTAAACGTCGTGATGCCAACCTGAAGAAGGCGCTACAGGAAAATTTTTCCAAACCATACCCAGCCCTTCCGATGTTCCCTGACGATTTGTTGAACCCCTAGATTCCGCCCCCACCAATGGAAAGAGAAGAAGAGGATGATGAAAATGAGCAGGGTCAGGAGGACTGACGGATGAAGTGACCCTGAGCGAGCATGATTTTGTTCTGGAATTTTTGTTTGCTCGCGCATTTTCTAACCCCATTTTCTTTGAATGTTTTTTTTCTCTCTGTTTCTATGTTATTGCTTTTCTGGGCCATCAAAATCTTTTTCTTTGTAAATCTTTTTCGCTTTATTAATGAAATTTTCGAAGTCATTTCTGTTCTATGAGCACTGAGTAATTTTAACTTAACTAATTTTCTTCTGAATTTTTGAAGCTTGGACTGGTTAAGCTTAATTAGATCAAGGTATTCTAATCTCCAGAAACCTCTTGCTTGAGCATTTCTTCTAGCCTGGTTGTTGCTGCGGCAAGAAGATTCTGAGTTAGTGTTGATTTATTTGATCCACTTTAAGCTTAGTTCTAGTCCCACGTTTAGTTTGAAAAATCAGATAGAAAAATTTAAGTTTGGGGGTAAAATTCATAAAATTAATGATTCATTGGGGACAATAAATAATTCAAGTTTGGGGGACTTTTTGCTACTCCAATTGTTTTGCTCGAGCATTCCTCTCCTTCATTAAATATTTTGCTAGGTTGTTGAGTAACCAGGGACATTTGTGACACCCACAGTTTGTCTTTGCGTCAAAAGATAACCTAGGAAATATAAAAAAAAATGAAAAAATTATTTGCTGAAAAAAGTGTTTGTTGAAAATTTTGTTGAGAAAATTCTTGGAGCAAAAGTTTTGAAGGATGAATGATAATCTAGCAGTTTTTCTGTCTCCCAGAACTTAGGTGAGCTTCATCATAAAATGTTGCCATTCTGAGGGGCAAAAGCTTGAATAACTAAGGATTTTTTAGCTTTACAACGAGTATTTAGCCTAGTTGGTGATGAGTTTGAGGCAAGGGTATATTGCACCATAAAGTGGGTCATCCCATGCTTAAGAGCTTATGACTGTAGGTCTGTTTTAATTCTGAAAAACAAGAATATAAACCCTTTAAAAATGTGTTCTAAAATGTCTTATAATAGAGCTAGGCTGTGGCAAGTTCTTAGAATTGAGTTAAAAGTGGTGATTATTTGCCCATGCCAGAAGAATTATATTGCTACAGCAGTCCTTGGTTTTGCAGAATGCTTAGGAAGAGGTTGAAGGTAGTGTTGGATTATCTGTTTTGATTAAGCTATGCCTTGTCTAACGTTTTGAATTCTTAAGAGAAGGTTGGTCAGTATTGCTTGGTACGCGCAATAGTTCAAGTTTGGGGGTGTGATAACTCTCCAAAAGGGAGTTATTTAGACCTTATTTCTATATTGATTTGTGTGTCTTCTGTGCTAAATAGGATTGCTTTTAGATATATATTATATGTTTTAACCCATTTGGAAGAATGGGAGCTTTGGAAGTTATTTTGTGCAGAATATATTGCTGAGCGACTTGAGGGAGCAAAAGCAGTGCTGGAGCAAAGTTGGGAGCAAAACTGCCACGTCACAGTTCGTTAGCCAATTTAATGAACTGAATTCTGTTAAGCTAATCTCAGGATAAAGGAGCAAGGAGAGTCATCCACGTGTCTAGGTCAACCTAATTCAAGCTTGCCTCCACTCTATAAAAGGAGATAGTCGCCCAAGTCAAATACATTCCTTTTTGGGAAGGAAATTCCATCCTTGGGAGGAACATTCCACTCTTAGAAGGGGATCATTTCTCATTTCCATCTTGGGAGTCGAATAGAGAAGGAAGATTGGAGACCTGCAAGAAGACCATCAATTGCAATCTGATCAAGGGAATTAATATTTTCTTGTATTACTTTGTAGTTATGGATGCATTTACTTATATTGTAATGTGTGTCTCTATGCACTTTATGAACTAAGTAACTTTAGGTGTTGGTTAGGAAATATGTAATTGTCGTACTTAATCTCTGTGCAATAAATGTTGATTGATGCATCTTGATTATTTGTTGTGCTCATTTATATTTTGTGCCCGCCTGACCAGTCGGTATGAATATCACTTTCTAGTTTCAGGGATGATTTAGGGAGTGTGTGGCATTTAATCACACTAGATCATTGTGTATTGGTGAACGCCAGTGACTGAGCTAGGGATAGCCAGTTGCCTAGTGCTTGATCGGTAGTGCTTCATTGGAGTTGAAACATATTCTAAAAAATCCGGAGTTCCAGGAGGAATCCGCTAATAAGACTGCGAGAGTTTTGCATGATCAATAATATTGCTAGAGCCTCTTTTAAAACAATTACTAAATCCTAACCAGCACCTGTTTCTAATCTGTCTGCTTATTTGTTTACTTTCTGTTCTGTCATTTCTTTTGCTTTAGCATTATATCAAAACCAATCATTTTAACCATTCTTGAAACTATTAAAGAGTTGCATAAAATAGATAAAGTGAAAGCTAATTCAGACCTTGGATTCGATAAATACTTATTACTTGCTGCGGACTGTGTATACTTGCACAGAGTTCTAGAGTCTATTTCTTACTACATTTTTACCCATTCTGGAATTCCAACAGGTAACAACAAGAATAAATAAAAGATTAATCTACCCTCAATGACAAATAATAATAGTAAAATAATATATGCTAACATCCCCCCGCAAACTTACGATGCTACAGCTATAAGCATCGAGAGTTTGTCAGACAAAAAACGGAAACGCGAAGCGGAGTGTGCCTTGGTAAACATATCAACAATCTGCAAAGAAGAGGGAACAAAAGGCAATGTGATGGTGCCAAGTTGAAGATGATAACGAGTAACATGACAATCAATCTCAATATGCTTGGTTCGCTCATGAAAAACTGAATTAATCGCTATCTGAATGGCACTTTGATTGTCGCAATATAACGGAGTAGGCTGATGAAGATAAACGCCCATATCTGCATGCAACCAACGTAGCCAAACAATTTCACAAGTAGTTGACGCCATGGCACGATACTCAGCTTCTGTAGAAGATCGAGAAATAACGTCTTGTTTCTTACTCTTCCACGAAATAAGTGAATCGCCAAGAAAAACACAGAATCTAGTGGTCGACTTGCGATCCGTAGGATCACCAGCCCAATCAGCATCTGAGTAAGCACGCAAGTTTAAAGATGATGTGGAAGGAAATAAGAGACTCTGAAACTGAGTACCTCGAAGATACTGGAGAATACGAAGAACAGCAGTCCAATAAACTGTAGTAGGAGCAATAACAAACTGACTAACCACATGATTAACATGTACAATATCTGGACGAGTCACAGTCAGATAGACTAGGCTCCCAACAATAGTACGATATAAACTAGGATCCAACAAAGGAAGACCATCTGATGGAGAGTATCGAGCATTAGTCTCAAGAGGAGTATCGACAATCCTATTGTCAGTAAGACGTGCACGATCAAAAAGATCAGCTATATACTTCGACTGAGATAAGAGATAACCTTTAGAGGAACAGGCCACCTCAATGCCCAGAAAGTAACGAAGGACGCCCAAGTCTTTCATAGCAAAACAACGAGATAGTTCAGATTTAAAAATTTGATTCCATCACAATCATCGCCTGTAATAATCATGTCATCGACATATAAGGATAATAAAATGCGACCTACACTCGTACGCTTGACATCAATGCAGAATCATGATGACTAGGAACAAAACCAAGCGAAGTGATCACCATGGAGAACTTCTCACACCAAGCACGAGGTGCTTGTTTGAGACCATAAAGTGCTTTGCGAAGCCTAACAAACTTCACCAGGTTTATGAGCAACACCAGGAGGAGGAATCATATATACTTCTTCATGAAGTGCCATTCAAGAAAGCATTCTTGACATCCATCTGAGATATTTTCCATCTACGGACTGAAGCCACTGCAATCATAGTGCGAACTGTCGTCATTTTTGCAACAGGAGCAAAAGTTTCTTCATAATCCATGCCATACTCCTGGGAATAGCCTTTAGCAACAATTCGAGCCTTGTATCGTTCAATGGATCCATGAGATTTAGTTTTGATCTTATAGACCCAACGAGAACCAATGAGACGTTTGCCAGACGACAATGATACCAAATCCCATGTATGAGTCTGATGTAGAGCAGTAAGTTCCTCAGCCATAGCATCCTGCCAAAGTGGATCACGAATAGCCTCTCTAAAAGATAAAGGCTCAGAAAGACGATGAATAGAAGCAACAAATGAAGAAAAAGAATTGGAATAAGAAGAATAAGCAAAATCTGGTAGTTTAGTAGATTTACGAACACGAGTAGATTTACGAGGTGGAGGATCATCCGCAACCTCAGGAAATGATTGAGAGATTGTAGGAGGAGGATAAATAGAGGTGGATGTCTCGTCAACCAATGTATTAGATTCTGTGGTGCTATCAGTAAGAGCAACGGGAACTGAGGGTGGAACTTCTTCAGTGTCAATATTGAAGGGATCAATGAGAATGAGATCTGACTGTGTCATGTTATGTGAACTAGCAGGAATGGAGAAGAAATGAATATGCTCCAAAAACACAACGTGGCGAGAAACATACAACTTTTTACTAACTGGATCAAAACAACGATATCCCTTTTGACCAACGCCATAACCCAAAAAGACACATAAGGCAGACCGAGGGGACAATTTGTTGCGCTCAGCATGAGGTCTGAGAACAAAACAAGTACAACCAAAGACACGCAATGAGGAATAATCAGACACGTGTCCATATAATTTTTCAAAAGGAGACAAACTTGAGTTATGTGAGATTGGGATTCGATTAATCACATAAGCAGCAGTAAGAATCGCTTCCCCCCAAAACACACTAGGAACATCGGCTGACAACAAGAATGAACGGGTTGTTTCAACAAGATGGCGATGTTTCCTTTCAGCAACACCATTTTGTTGAGGAGTATCAGTACAAGAGGCTTGATGTATAGTCCCATCCGAAGCAAGTAAATGGGAAAAATCATTAGAAGTATACTCACCCCCCAAATCACAGCGAAAACACTTTATGACAGCCGAATGCTGGGTTTTCACAAGGGCTCTAAAATTGTTAAAAATTTCAAGGTAATCAGACCAATGTTTCATTACATAGACCCAAGAATAAAGAGTGTAATCATCAATAAACGAAACATAATATCTAGAACCTCCTTTTGAGGATATAGGGAAAGGTCCCCACACATCAGAATGCACAAGATCGAAAGGAGCAGAAGAAACAGAAATACTTTTATAAAAAGGTAAGGCTAAAAATTTTGCCAGTTTACAACCACTACAATCAGAGATATCATGACTGTCTAAATGTCCTAAAGCTCCTGTAGACACCAAAAACTGCAAACGAGATGCAGAAACATGAGCTAAACGAGAATCTCATAAATAAAAGATAGAAGACGAATGACTCAAACGAAATGACGACAAATCCACACTAGAAGTTATCACATCTGATACTTTGAGTTGATCCAAAACATAAAGTCCCCCTTGCTTACGGCTTGTCCCAATCACCTTCTGAGATTGCGAGTCTTGTATAGAACAAGTGGAAGAAGAAAAAGAGACTAAGAAACCAGATTCACATAATTGACTAACAGAAACAAGGTTTAAAGTAAGACTGGGAATATAAAAAACATCAGCGAGTGACACAAGAGATGTAACGATGGAACCAACACCTACTAATGGCATGAGACTGTGAACTGAGGAACTACTGAAATTGCTGAAACATATATGGATCCAAAGATGGGGCGGCCACTTCATTAGTGGAATGAGGTGGTCGAGGTGTCACAGTATTTTGTGGCGGACAATGTTGTTGTGCACGTTGTTGCTGCAATTTACCTTTATTCAACAATGACGGACACTGAGCTTTCCAATGACCTTTCTTTTTACAGAATGCACACTCATCAGGAGCAACTTTAGAGGTCGGCCTATTTTGGTTACCAACAGGAGGTCGCTGTGGAACTGCAAAAACAAATGGATTTGAAGGCGAGGTAATTTTCTTATTGCCCTGAGACTTAAGACGAATCTCCTCTGCTAACAGTTCACTGACTACTGAATCAACAGAAGGGAGAGGAGTACGATGTAAGATTGTCCCACGCAATCTCTCAAACTCAGGACGAAGAGCCATGAGAAACTGAACTAGACGTTGCGCTTCTCTCCGAGTGATGTAAGCTTGAAATGTGCTCAATTCTGAGGATTCTGTCAATGCTAACTGATCCCATAATTCAGACATAGCAGAATAAAATTCTTGAATACTCATATCATTCTGCTGAAGCGCACGAATATCCGTCTCCAATTGATACTGTTTGGCAAAGTTGGATTTTGTATACAATCTAGCCAAATGATCCCAAACCTCTTTGGCAGTCTCATATTTTGCCAACTGAGCACCAATAGAATGCACAACAGAATTATTAATCCACGTGATAATCTTCGAATTATCAGCCTCCCAAACATCTAATAAAGAAGCATAATCAGCAACCTTGCTATCTGTAGGTTTTACTTGCTTACCTGTGATGTAGCTCCACATAGATTTTCCTCGCAAAAAATTCTTCATAACATAACTCCAATATGAATAATTTTTACCGTCCAATTGTACGCTAATCGATTGAAGTGAATCATCCTTACGATTCGACATGATAATAATACAAATTTCTAAAACATAAAAGCCAATAAGAACCAAATAATACCAAATACCAATCAATTTCAACCTCTAGAATTCAATAAATGAGAAATCAATCAACCATGGACAATGCATTCAATTTCAGCAATTGATTTTAACCGTGCATCAAATTTCAATTTCTTACTTTTGAACACTGTAGCAAAATTTTCACATAAGCATCCCAATCTCAATATGTTGTAGCAAAACATATATGAATTCTCAAAATTCTCAAAATACCAAATTCATGATATGCTGTAGCAAAACATATATGAATTCTCAAAATTCTCAAAATACCAAATTCATCGCCTGAAACCAAATTCTCAAAAAACAAACCAAAGCAACACTTAAATACTCAACCAAAGCAACACTTAAATATTCATTCATTGTCGGCAACCTCAAATCAAAACCAGATTCATTGTCTCGTTATGGCTGTAGCAACACCGGCCGGCAAAACAATTCAAAAACCACAAATAAAAAAAAACCCACAGCGAGAATGACGGCTCCAATAAAACCCTCAACGAGAACACCAGCATAACAATTCAAAACCACAAATCAATTCCGGTGAAACTATTTTGTCGACAAACTCCAAACCCAATAACGCTCTGATACCATGTGAAAGATAGAGAACTAGTGTTTGCATATTTTCATTAAAAGATAAAATACACACTAATGAAGTTTTGTATAGGAAGGGTAACAACAAGAATAAATAAAAGACTAATCTACCCTCAATGACAAATAATAATAGTAAAATAATATATGCTAACATCAATAACAATATAACAAACTATTGATCAACAACTACAGTGTTAACCAAATGAAAGCAAACAAAAGAAATGAACACTTTAAACAAATAAACCTCAAACCTTAACCAAATGAAACAAACTTAGCTATATACTCCTCACCCACACCCCTCAACAACTTAACATGAATTTCAACACCAAACAAACTTAGAAACATATATAGAAATCTGAAATGAACAACAATCACCCACCCCTCACACCAATCTTGAACTTTACAAATTTGAAAACTAACTTTACATCAACTAAGTTTTGTTTCAAAAACAATATAACAAACCTTTGATCAACAACTACACGTTAACCAAATGAAACAAACACTTTAAACAAATAAACCCCAAACCTTAACTAAATGAAACAAACTTTGCTATATATCCCTCGCCCACACCCCTCAACAACTTAACATGAATTTCAACACCAAAACAAACTTAGAAACATATATAGAAATGTAACATCTGCATTTTTAGGTAAATCTTAATTTGTCTCATTATTTAGTAATTGGGTTTAATGTTATGGAGTTGGTGGGAATAAGATTTATTTTCATGGGTCATTGATTGTTTTTTTATTATTAAGTGTAGCTGAGTGGCAATCTCGTAAATAATGGGAGGTTGGAGCAAGCCCTAAGCCCTTCCATTGTAAATTTAAGTCGCATGCAGCCCTAGGAGACCCATCTTCTTCATCTAATCTCTTCTCTTCCACGATTTCAGCCACCAAACTCACATCTTCTTCGTTTTTTTCTTCATCTCAAGCCCTCTTCTGCCGTCAACCAGCACCTCCACCTGCAGCCTTCGTCTCTAGCGTTCTCCTCCAACAGTGGCGACACTTCGAGTAGTCTGGTGGTGTTTCTGCAGTGCAGCGGCGGGTTGGGTCTTTTTGGTGAGTTTGGTTTTGTTTTCTCCTCGTTTTTCTCTTAGTTTATCCCTTAACCTTCCCCATTCAATTAATGCTCGGATTTCAGGTGCGTGTGGGGGGTTTTCTAGCGAGTTTCAGGCAGCAGAAGCTGAATTTCGTGTTTCCTTTCGGTGGATACTATTTAGACGCGTGGACAGCAGCTTTTGGGGTCTTTTTCCGGCGTTTCTTTCAGTGGGTAAGTGCATAGGAGTTGTTTCTTGGTTGGTTATTATATTTAATCGAATATCCACTCGTTTTTACTTTTGTTGAGCAAGCTTTTCTCTTCAATTCCAGTGATTCAAGTAGTAGACCTTCACGTTTCAGCATCATTGAGCAAGTTTAGCATAGGGTCAGTGTTTTACAGCAAGGTTTGGAGTTAATTTTAATGTTTATTCGATTACCCATTGGTTTTTGCCTTTGATTCAAAGGTTCCCTTAGCTTTTGGAAGTTTAATTATCGTTTTGGAGTAAAATCGGAACTCGGACAGAAAGCTTAAGTTCCTGTTTTGGTGAGTTTTGGGTGTTAATTCATCCTTAATTTTAAAGGGTTCCTAGCTTGCAGTTGTTTGTGGTCCTATTGGTTCTAAAGGACTTCTTCTTTTCCTTGTGTAGCTTGTTTTAAGGCATTGAAGCTAAGGAATTATATAGTTTTATCAAACTATTTATTTGGCTAAGGTAAGTAGTCGTTTGGTTTTAGTTATATGTTTTGGATCTATGTTTTCATGATGCATGAACTAAGCATGAATGGTTGGCCTTCGAACTTGGAATCATGTTTGGACTACTCTCTTGCAAGCATGAATGTGGCATGGAAAGGTTATAGTTGATTGTGGTATGATGAGTTTGCCTTTAGGTGGTCTTGCATGTTATGCGATTATTGGAGATTGACTGAAGTATTGTTTAGATGTATCATGGTTGTGAATGATTCATTTTTGTTGTTGTTGAATGACTTCGAATGTTTTAGGATGGGGTTGTTGATTTTCTGAAGTTATTCTACGTTATGATTGAGCGTGCCAAGTATGAACTCTGTACTAGAATCTGAATGACTAGAATTACTCTAGTCTAGAGGTGTGATTTTTCTACTTTTCTGGTGTCTACAATTTTTGGGGTAGTTGTAGTTAAATCGTCATGCTATCAAATTTTTTGTAGCATCACAATGGTTATGGAGCTAAGCTTGAGTATCCCTTGGGCATAGTGTGCTACAGTTCCATGTGTATGAATGGGAATGGACCTAGAATAGGGACCTTAGTCTCGTTTAGGGCCTCAGGTAGACTTAAAAATCCTCAAGTCTTACGTTAGCTATAGTGGTTGCCTTCCCCATCTCAGCGCTGATAGTGTAGTGGGGAAATCCCGAGCGCAGCAGAAGATAATCAAAGGACCTTTAACTGTGTTTCAATCTAGATTAAAATACCAATACGACGGTAAAAATACAACAATTATCATGCATAATCTGTTGTAAATTGAAGGTAAAAACATGCTGGATAGTTAAGATAAAATCGTTATTTTATCATACAAATTGTAGAGAAGGATCTACAAGGACTTGCTCTTGTTGAAGTCTTGATGGTTTCACCAAACCTTTGAACCTTCTCTTGAAAATTCAGCAACCACGAACCTTGATCTTCGCTAGAAATTCTTCTCCAAGTCTTGCGAACACCACCACTATGGCTACACCGGTATATCTCTGAGACTTCTTGAGGCAGAAGACTGGTGAGAGTCTAAGAAGCCTTCAGAGGAATTTTCTGAGAGCAGAAGAATGAATGAGATTGAATGTAATGCCTTTCACACCACCCCAAGGGTCCTATTTATAAGAAAAGGTCATGAATAAGATCTAATCAAATCTATTATCTTATTCATATCTAATTTAATAAAGAAATAATTAATTTCATAATTAATTAATTACCCAATTAAATATCATATATTTAATTTTAGGGATTTTATTAAATTATTTATTTTATTAATATGAATCCAATTCATATTAATTATTTTAACTCTTTCAAATATTTATTTCTCTCAAAAATAATTTTGAAATTAATTCAAAATTATATTATAAAGTTTCATAAACTTTATATTATAATGTATCACCTAAATAAATTGAACACTTTCAATTTATAATTAATACTTAATTGTCTCAAGTCTCTTTACGAGCTACCGGTGGGACCTAATGGACCTGCAGATCAGAAGCTCCAACGATATGAGATTAATTGGCTATACTCATTAACCAATTAATCAATTTTCGTTAACTGTGGGTTCACTCCACTATATTTGCACTCTTCTCACTGCAGACATAATTCGGTGTCCATGGATATAGACCAATAACAGCAAGTTAGTCCTTCACGAGTGTTCATCACTCCAGCTGGGTCAAATTACCGTTTTACCCCTGAGTTACCTCTACCTTCTTAAGTACCAGTGCTCCTCTAATGAACAACATGTTTGTGGTCCAACCATCAAATAGAAAACCCCTCTCGGGCCAGTGAGAGGGTAGGGCTCTTTGTTCAAGACCCGGAGACACCACTTAAGGAAACACTCATCTATTTCCTCAAAGTCGGGAAGGAGTGAATTCCATCTTGTGTGATTATGTTCCTAGCTCCCCACTCGGTCTTGTCCCTAAAATGATAGGCTTATTAAGTCGTCGTTTTGGCCACTCTCACCCATACAAATCAAAGGACAATCCCTTGTGAACAGGAGTCCATAATCCACTCAGCATTCAAACTAAGTTGCCTAGGTCATCCTAGTGAAATAGAAACCTAACTAGTTAACGGTGTTACAGCTAGTGGTTACTATTTCGTGGTCTGGTCTTATGCAAACTCATTGAATAGGATACCCCCCCCCTCGCATGTCCCCTACACAAACACATTGGATCATTGTGTTTGTATCAAATACAAAGTGGGTCATATCCATAGTGTCACCAGGAGAAAGTACCCAGCCTTATCCCTATACTATGGACCCTTCAGGCTGTCTCTTGAACAGTGATCCCCGTATGTCTCCACATACAGTTCAAGACTCATCCCACAACCTAGGATGTTTAGTTTATTGGATTAGGGTTATTTAGGCAAGATGTACATAATACAGACAATAACTCTTTATTGAAAAAACATCAAACAATATTTTATTTATGCTCGGTCAATTGTTATAATTACTATCTATGAGTTTTAGGGCATAAAACCCAACAGATAGAACTCAGTTTTAACGCACGTTATTGTGTGTTCCATCAGTTAACTGTGAGAGCTCAGTTTCAGGCATATTGTCGTGCGCTCTCTTAGTTCAGGACGGTGTTGAGGTTACCATTAGACACGTTATTCGTGCACCAGATGGTACCCAGGCATGTTTTCATGCACTAGCTACTCCACCGTATTTCATGTCTATGTTTCAGAGGTATTGTGTTGGGAGAGGTATAGTTTTGCTAGAGGGATGCCAACTAGTCTCTAGATTACTTTGCCTTACTAGATTGACCCACACAATATCATAGTTGGTTCAGGTTGGGGATAGGTAAACACCCTAGATAGAACATTTCATGTACTCAGTTATGGCCCTAGGGTTAGAATCCTGAATGTATGCTCCCACTTAGGTCCCTAAAATATTAAGGCCCAGAAGTTAAGAATCATGTTACTTGATCATATGCTATCACCTTCAGCCCTTAAGTGTGCTACTTACTAAGTATATTCTTATATACTCACTCATGCTACATGACTTTTCTTTTCAGGTGGTACTTGAGGACGTCTGGTGACTGGCGAGGGCTGTGACTTGGTTGGCTATGGGATTGTAGCTGCATTTTACGTCTTTCTCTCTTCGAGCATTTCAGTCTCCTTTGTCTTAGGATAAAACTCTTAGTTTTAGACGTTATGTTTTGGAAACTATGAGTTTTCTGGAGTTTTGTTTCAAAAATTCTAGTTTATGATTTATTAGTTGAACTTATGTTTTGGACCCTTTTAATAAATGAAAGTTATTCTTCTTCCGCTATATGTCAGTTTAAAAAAAATCCTATGTTCTATGCATGTAGTAGCAACCTTCTGTATGTTTTTAGCTCCTTTGATCGGGTCCTTACAAGAAATGAGAAATGAACAATAGCCACCCACCCCTCACACCAATCTTGAACTTTACAAATGTGAAAACTAACTTTACAACAACTAAGTTTTGTTTCAAGAACAATATTAACAAACTTTTTATCAATAACTACACGTTAACCAAATGAAAGAAAACAAATAAAACGAACTCTTTAAACAAATAAACCCCAAACCTTAACAAAATTAAACAAACTTAGGTATATATCCCTCACCCACGCCCCTCAACAACTTAACATGAATTTCAACAACAAAACTGTAACGCCCCGCGTTTCGGAATCAAGCCATTTTGGGGTTTGTTAGGCGCTTATTCTAATTTGAAAAAAAAATTAGAATTTAAGCTTAGCCTTGGGTCGATAAATTAAATTTCTATAATTTAGGAAAAGAATGGATTTTTAATTAAATCTTTAAATTTCCTAAAGTCAAAGGTTTAATATTTGACATTTATTTTGAATATCAAAAGACCCAAAACTCCTCTTAATCAGTTTAAATCCCGAATTCTTTAGGAGCTAAGTTTGGGTATAAAATTCAAATTGTGGATTTAAATTGAAATCCTAATTCCTAATGAAATTGGGATTTTATTCCTAGGGTTTATTTAAAGGAATTAAAGAAAAGAAGAGCAAAAGCCCTAAATCCCTTTCTCTCTCCATCTCTTTCCCTCTTTGCCGTGAAAGCCAGCCGCCCCCCCTTTGTAATTTTCTTCCAGCCGTCGCCCCCTCCGTGTGTCACCGAAATCGCGCTGTCGCCTCCTCCGTCCAGTCGATGCCGCAGCTGCAGTGAAGCCAGATCCGCTGGTGCCGCATCTCCCTCCCTCTCGTTCTTCATCTTCGGTCGTCTCCCCCGTTTTCTTCTTCCTCTCCACCCCGCAATTTCTCTTTCTCCAATGTATCTCTCTCTTGTCGTTTTCCCATCCCAGCACGAGCAGTCGTGCCGCTGTCGTGAAGCCCAGCTGCCGTGAGGGTCGCCGCCAGCCGTGAGTCGGGCGTAAAGCCTTCGCGTTGCTCTGTCTCGCTGTGTCCGCGTCGTCTCCTTGCGTTTTCGGCCAAGGTAGCTTGTGGGTAAGTCTCTTTTCGTTTGTTCTAGTTGGTTTAAGGTCCGCTCTAATCTCCCGTTGCTCTTTTAGGTTGACCCACGCAAGAATCCGGCCGTTTCAGTCAGTGGGTGTGCTGTCCAGCAGCGTTTTCGCTCTGTTCTGGGTCGTTTCAGTGTCACTTAACAATTCCGGTAAGTTTAAATGCTTACCCATGTTCTGTTGGTGCTTAAAATTAGTTACCCAATGGATTAGGTGCTATAAATTCTAAGATAGCATTGAAATTCTATTCTGCAGCGCCGTCTAAGTGTTCGATTGAGTTCGAATCACTTGAGTTCGATCACCCACTGCCCAAAGAGCGTTCTAACACGCTGTTCAGGGTTAGAATAACCTTGCTAGTGTGAAAGCGGGTCCTTTTGGGTAAGTTTCTTCGTTGTCCCTGGTTTGATAGCTTTAAAGTTGAGTTGCCCGTTAGGTGTTAAGCCTTAAAATCATGTTTTAATCGATACCCGTTCGTTATCAACTTCAAAATTGCAGGATTGGGTGTTTTCGGTTGCTGTTCAGTGAACGTTTGATCTCAAAGATCGTGTTCAACGAACACCCACAACTCAGAAGGCCTTGATTTTTGTTACCTATAACCCGGTGACTTTGGATCTTGGTTGTTGGGTCGTTTCGAACACAAATCAGCCTGTATTCGAGGTTGTTTGAGCGTTGAGCGGTAAATTCCAGCACTCATTAATTCCGTTGTTTAGTCTTCTAGGTGCTTTAAATTATTTCCTAACCCTTTAGAAATTGTTGGTTGTAGTTCGGGCTCCTTAGGCTCTTCCGGTTCGTCCTGTTGGTTTCTAGGTTCGCTTAGGAGCGCTTATAGGTAAGTAGTTCTTATCTGATGTAGTCTGTTTGACTGTGTGATGCATGCTGATTGATTTTTCGCTTTATAACTGTTCTCTTGTTCCTTGTTTCTCTGAATAAATATGTATATATATATATATATATATATATATATATATATGAAATCTTTGAATAACATGAACTGTTGTTGCGTGTTTATTGGTTGTAAAGCATGTTGGTTCTGTTTTGTATTCGTGAGATAAGTATGAGTTGAGAGCATGTGAATACATGTATATGCTTGGTGGGCATAGTACGTGAGTCTAGAAGCGTTGCAGGGCATAGACATTCTAGATAGAGGTGAGATAGAGGTCAGGGACCTAAAATGTGAAAAAGGCCAAGGTGGGTGAATGTCAGTACACCTCGGGTACAAATGGTCGAGGGGTGACATGTCACCATGGGTTTAAAGAGGACTAGCATTGTGATTGAGATATCAGGGCCTCGGGTATAAATGGTCGAGGACTGATATTGTTTCGAGGAAAGTAAAGTGATTATCAGGGCCACGAGTATAAATGGTCGAGGACTGATATATCACTATTGGATGTCGATGCCTCGGGTATAAATGGTCGAGGGTCGATATGCCAATGTTAGATAAAGAGGAGCATCGAGGCCTTGGGTGTAAATGGTCAAGGGTCGGTGTGATGAGTCTTGAGGCAAGTATTGATGCCTTGGGTATAAATGGCCAAGGGTCAATACGTTGCTTAGCCGTCGGGCCTTGGGTGTAAATGGTCAAGGGTCGATGCACAGTTCGAAGCCTTGGGTATAAATGGTCAAGGGTCGAATGCCGAGCTCTGTAGAGAAGTGTCGAGGCCCTGGGTATAAATGGTCAGGGGTCAGTGCAACTCGAAGGGTCAGTCTTGGAGAGTTTTGCGGAGCGTGACGCGGAAATCACGTGTGGAGAGCCATGTGAGGGCTAAATATGAGCGTTAAGTGAGTTTGTGGAGCTTGAGTGGTTAGCAAGTTGCATAGAGAGATGAATGAGTTATGGCTTAGGAGAGTCATTTGTTTACTAGCTTTTGAGCATGACATTGTGTTTACCGCTTTTAAAAAAGCATGTTGTTTGCGCATGAGGAGCATGTTGTTTGCTTGTTTGCTGTTTGATGGCTTCTCAGGTAGGGGCTGCTTACCAGTACCTTAGTGTGCTGACCCCCTCCCCTCTCTCTCCCCCCAACTACCAGATTTTGCAGGTTATGAGGACTGCGTGGACCATGGTGATGCGGAGGAGGCATACGAGGAAGGACCTTAGCTAGTTGTGCTGTTTTTTCCTTTTACTTTCATGTCAAATAGCGTGTTGTTCAGCTTGGATAGGACAGTAATGTTTTATTGGTTGGGCAGTTGGATGTCCTTATTGTTTAGTTTCAAACTCATTCTTGTGAGACTCTAGGACTAGTTGTCCTTGTTTAAAAGAACTCCATCTATTCTTTTAGTTGTTAATCATTAAGTTTGTTTTGAATGAATTAACGTTTTAAGATTTTGTTAAAGATGTGTTTTGGTTTAGTTAGTAGTTGCTTATGTGAGGCCTGGCTGGCTGTTAGTTCTGTGGAGTTCTGCTATGTTGTAGTATGGTGGAGTCGTTGAATAATGTTAATTAGAAGTGTTTTATGCCTAGCAGGTTAAAGAGAAATTTTGGGTTAGTCCTATGTATGCCGTTATGCTGCCGAAATTTTCGGTGCACACGGTTAGTTTTGGGTTAAGAGTTAGTAATGTCGCTAGGATAACTATTAAAATCCTGGGGCGTCACAAAAACAAACTTAGAAACATATATAAAAACATAACTAAGCTTGTTTCAAGAACGATATAACAAACTTTTGGCCAACAACTACATGTTACCAAATGAAGCAAACAAATGATCCAAAAAACTTTAAACAAATAAGCCCCAAACCTTAACCAAATGAAAAAAACTTAGCTAAATATCCCTCGCCCACCCCTAAACAACTTAACATGAATTTCATTCCCTACTTCAACTCTCACCTACCTCTCACCACTAATCTCAAACTTAATACAAAAGGTATTGACTTAACATCAAATAATTGAGCAAGAAAACAAATAAACTCAGTTGCTACCATAACTGCAGGATAGCCACATATTACCTAAGAATGATGTAAATACATTTATGTTGCTACCATAATTGCAAGATAGCAACATAATGAAGGAATGGAATTCCTGACAAAAGCGATATTAATCGATTCGCAGTTTAAGTTAGTTTCCAAAATACCAGTACATTGACAATTAATTGATATAAAACACTTCTAATAAATTATCTAAGGTTAAGCATGGTTTTTGATTTGCTGTAAAAGTCTACTGTAAGGGATTGAAATTACTTACTTGTTGTAGACTATAGGTACAACAAATTCGAATTTGACAGGGACCAAAAAACGTTGAACACCACCAACATGAAGACTTCCTATTCTCTGAGTAGTTGAAGTACCTGGATTGTGGGATCCAACTTGCAATCAAGGGAGAATTTCACTAAGAATGATAGTGAAAAACTAGAGAGTTTGAGAGAGAATATTTCTTTTCCTTGGGAGAATTCTGAGAAGAACCAAATGTCAGACCTCTCTCTTCTGCAAAAACCTTCTAGACATGTATACAGGTAAGTGGAGAGAGAGAGTTGCAATCGTGGGATGATCCCACGATTGCCTAATTTCCAGCAACTGCTGGGAATTAATTATTTTTAATTTAATCAAAATTAAATTAAATATAATTTAATTAATTAATTAACGATTAATAATTAAATTAATAAATAATTAATTATATCCAATTTAATTAATCTATTCATTTTTTTTTTTTGAAAAATAATTAATCTATTCATTTAAACCATATTTAAATGAATATCTCGCACATAACCTATAGTATTAATTCAATTAATTTAATCAAATTGAATTAAATTAATTAATCAAATAATTCACCAATTAATTAATTTCTAAATTAAATATCTCATATTTAATTTAATCCCACATTTGAATCATATTCAAATGCACATTTGTCTCATAACCAATAGTCTTAATTTGCATCCAATGCACATTAAATTTAACCTATAGTTTTAATATGAATCCAATTCATATTAAGCTAATATTTGAACTCCTTTAAATATTTAATTCTCTCATAATTCAATTTTGAATCACAACCAAAATTAAATTTGTATTATAAAGTTTAATTAAAATATGAACTTTATATTATAATGTGGGGAAAAATACACTTTTAGTCCCTGAGGTTTGAGTTGGGTTTCATTTTGGTTCCTGAGTTTTCAAACTTGACAATTTAGCCCCTAAGGTTTGGATTTTGTTACACTCTTAGTTCTTCCGTTAATTTTTCTGTTAAACACTAACGGATTGCTAATGTGGCATTAGTTTTTAATAAAAAAAAATATTTTCTTATTAATATCTTAAAATAAAATAAAATTTTAAATACTTTTTTAATTATTCTTTTTGTGTTTCTTTTTTCTTCTCTTTTTTCTTCTTCCTTCTTCTTCAATCCTCTTCTTCTCTAACCTCTTCTTCTTCAAACCATCACACCTCGACGAAGCCGTCGCCGTTGTCATTACCGATCGTCGCTGGTAAAGTCTTTTTTTCCCTTCTCCTTCCTTCTTCCTTATTTACTTTTTGTTATTTATTTTTTTAAAAAAAATTAAGAATTGATCCTTCGACTCTGAAAGTGTCGTACAAATCGAAAGGCAATGTCGTATCGAAACTGATGGAGTCGAACACTCTGAAAGTCCCCTTTTTCTTCTTCTTCTTATTCTTCCCTCTTCCTCCCTTTCTTCTTCCACTGTTTTTTTAACCCAAATCAAAAAGCGACCAGAACCATAAATGAATTACCATCGCCTGACAAGCTTCCCAGTAAATCCCAACAGCTCCACGCAAACAAAGCCCCTCGCACTGGCTTGAATTGCAAGAATGATCCAAAAACTAAGAAATCGAGAGAAACCCAATCTAACAGCATAGATTAGAACCCTTCACTGAACTCCACAACTTCAAATCAAACTTGAAACCAAAACAGAAGCTGTAAACAGAACGTCCAAACCTCGAATCCTTGAAAACATGAAGCAAAACAACGTTAATCGACACCGAAATCGAAGATCGAAGATGAAAAGAGAAACGCGTCGAAAATCTAGAGAAAGGGAGAGAGAGAGAAGAGAGAGAAAGTGTGAAACAAAGTCGTGGGTTCCAGATCTGAAATGCGTCGATTTCTTCACAACGCAGCCGTCGTGGTTTGCAGATCTGTCGTCATGGGTTCTCACCGCTGTGGGTTCCAGATCTACCGCCATGGGTTCTCTCTACTGACGTTTGTCGCTAGAGAAAGAGAACATCGAAAGTGAAGCTGTCGTCGGCTGGTTCGTGGAAAGAAGAAAGAAAAACGCAAGGGAGAGAGGAAGAAAGAAAAACGCAGAGGAGAGAGGAAGAAAGAAGGGGGAGGAGAGAGAAAAAAAAGAAAGAGAAATTAAAAATGGTTTTTTTAATTAGAAATAAGAAATAAGAATAAAAAATAACAAAATATATTATTTCTTTAATTAAAAATAAATGGCACTTCAGCTTTTTGTTATTAGTTAACGGAAAAGCTTATAGAAGGACTAAAATGAATCTAAATGCAAACCTTAGGGTATATTTTTTGAGTTTAAAAACTTAAGGACCAAAATGAAACCTAACTCAAACCTCAGGGGCCAAAAGTGTATTTTTCCCTATATAATGTATCACCATACATTATATTAATTCCCTTAGTGAATTTGGACATTTCAAATTCCATTCAAGAATAAATTACCTCAATACCCTTTACGAGCTAGAAAGGGGACCTAATGGACCTACAGATCAGAACCTCCAACAATACGAGATTTATTGGCTAAACTCATTAACCACATTAATCAACATTTGTTAACTGTGGGTCATTCCACTAAAGATCTACAGTTGCACTCTTCTCACTGTAGATATATTTTTGTGTCCACGAATATAGACCAATAACAGCAAGTTAGTCCTTCACGAGTGTTCATAACACCAGCTGGGTCAAATTATCGTTTTACCCCTGAATTACCTCTATGTCCTTAAGTATCAGTACTCCTCAAATGAACAACCTGTCTAAGGTCAAACCATTAAACAAAAGTCACTCTCGGACCAATGAGAGGGTTAGACTCTTTGTTCAAGTCCCGAAGACACCACTTAAGTGAACACTCGGCTTGTGTACACAATATGCGATGTTTAATAATGCTTTAGGCAAAAGGAGCTACCCCTGTTGTGTTCAGTTAGGCCAACCAAGGGTTAAACTCGGGTTATAGGTCCCTACAATATGTGTGTGAAAGCTAGTGCCACTTTTAATTGTTTAATTCAATTGAAATTTAAAAGCACCTAGGTATGGATAAAAACAAACTAATTTATTCCATTGGCTCATTAGTAAATCCTTAGTGCCAGTGTAGAGGGAAGATGAGTTGAGAGTTTAATAATCCAATCTCGAGCTAGTAGAGTCTAACCTAATCAAGTTAGATCTCTCTTGTGCAAGTTAATTTTGGAAAAATTTTGATTTGTCACCTTCATTGGGCCTTATGTGCATGTCTCTTAATTGCTTAACTTTTTACTTATGAGCCTTGAGGAATGAGTTATGTTTGTACATCTATTTATCAACCTATGCTTAAATTTTTAGTTTGCTCGAGGACTAGCAAAAGCTTAAGTTTGGGGGTGTTTGGTAGTGCACATAGCGAGCTATTTTTCCCTGTTCATTTTAGTTAGTCTTTGAGTATTATTTGACAAATTTAATGCACTTTCATGTTCTTTTTGTATGAATTGATTATTGAATCTAAATCGAGAAATTGGAGTTGATCGGGTGTTCGAGACGTTAAAAGAAGCCAAAGAAACGAAAATGAATCAAGTTGAAGGCTTATCAAAAGTGGAAGACCCAAGAGCTAGCGTTGAGACGCTGCTTTCTTGGCGTCTTGATGCTAGTTAAATTCCATATATGAATTGGGCAGTAATCAACAGAGCGTCGAGACGTTGTGTCCATAGCGTATCGACTCTATCACTAACTTTAGTTGTTTTAGTGGCTTTTTCCTTATACAGAATAGGCGGCAAAGCGTTAAAAGCATCTCGACTCTATCGATTTTTCCTTATATAGAATAGGCGGCAAAGGGACAACGTCACGATGCTGCCCATAGCGTCTCGATGTTGTTGATAGATTCATATAAATAGATGTGCTATGGATTGGGGGAGTCCATTTGATGCAATTTTAGCCCAATCGACTAGAGACCTTCTGTGGGAGGGGAAGCAAAGTGAAGGGGCAGGATTCAAGGCTTAGTTCGTGGAGATCATGACGGGGACATGAGGTTTCGGAGACAATAGTGTTTTATCTTTTTTCTTCCCTTACTTTAGTTGTTTTGATGGCTTTTTCAGATATAGCTTACATCGTAACCCCATGTATGAGTAGCTAGATTTGTTTTCTTAGGGATTGATGTAGCCCTTTGGGGTTGTTGGATTATTTGATGGATGTTTAATGCTTTGAAATTATTTTTGCAATTTATGCTTTTAACGCTTTTAATTCATTGGCCATGAGTTAAATGATATTTTCTCTAATTCTTGCTCGGGAGATGGGACTTAGTTTAGATAAATAAATTGCATAACTATAATAATCCTAAGATCAGGAGATTTAGGATAGTTGTAGAAATCGTTAATATGATTCAATTTAAACCATGCATGTGAATGAATCTAGATAGGGATATCGAGTTGATCATATGTGTGAGAATTATTTATGCTTGGGGGAGATAAATATGAGCATAGAAAATCCTAGATTTATGACTCATTGCATGTCCATACATCCATTAATTAATTCACAACCCCAATAGGTGAAATCAATTCCCTAAGAGTTTTCATCATTTGAATTCCACGCTTTTTAGCTTTTGTGTCTTGATTTCTTTATTATCACTAAGTTTTAAGCCCTAAATAAAATTGGACAAGATTATTCGCGGTAATTTATTTGATTAGAAACCCAATCCAGAGGACGACACTCGCTAACATGAAAATCACTATATTAAAACTTGACCCATGCGCTTGCGGTAGGAAAATTTTCACGTCAGACACCACCAATCACCTACAGATCATGGGCTCCAACAATCCAAGATTAACCAGCCAAACTCATTAACCTAGCTAACCAACATTCGTTAACTATCGGGGCACTTCACTATAGCCCAGTAGTTGCATTCCTTTCACTGTAGATATATTTTTGTCACCCGATATAACCATGATTAGTAAGTCGATCCTTCAAACGTTGTTCGTAACTACAACTGGGTCAAATGTCTGTTTTACCTCTGAAGTTACCTCTTGTTCCTTAAGTCCCACTAATCCTCTAATGAACAAATGGTCTGTGGTCCAACCACCAAACTGAGTCCCTCTCTGGCCAATTAGAGGACGGGATCCTTTTGTTCAAGACCTGGAGTCGGCACTTAAGGGAACAACCTCTCTACTATCCCTAATAACGGGTATGAGTGAATTTCATCTTGCAGGACTATGTCCCTAGCTCTCTACCTAGTCTTATCCCCAAAATGGTGGGCTTATTGAGTCGGTAATGTTGAGCCACTCTCACCCATGCCAATCAAAGGATAATCCTGAATAAACAGGAGTTCATAGTTAGCTTAGGATTAAGATCGAGTTACCTAGGTCATCACATGAAATTAGTCAGTCTGGCTCAAGGCGCATTCACTTCTAATTATGATGATTTATTAAAGAATATGTCGTTGTTGTGCATTAATTCAAGTATAAATTATGCACTGCCAAGTAATACCTGGAGTATTCTAGGGTCAGAACAGATGGAAGGGAAGTGAAGCAAGAAAACACTTTAACTTACTCTATTCAAATGCATGGGGATGGAATTAAATATCAAAAAAAAGGGGATGAACATATAAAACTTAAAATTAAACAGACACTAATGCGTTGAGATAGAAACAGACACTACTTAGCTATTTCCACATGTGTTACCCTCTCGGGATTTATCATGTTGCTACCTCTATCGGCTAGTCAGACAGATGTCAGTAATGAAAGTATTAGCGCATCTAAGCAGAAAGCATCAGTATCATTCATTCAAAGACGACACATACAAAATAGTTTTACCGTTGTATGGGCACTTAAGCTAAGCCTTGATAAAAGGAAATTAGTTCATGCTACAAGGGAAATACATAACGCATGTAAAAGAAATCATAAAAGAGGCCTCTACGTCAGCACCGGATGGATCTCTCTCTGATCTTCCTCTCCCTTGGCTTCTTAGAAATGGCTCATATATATAGGCTTGGGGAGGCTAACTTCACCAAGCAATTGCCTGCGTGTTCCACTAATCTTTACGCCAGCTCATTGGACTGTCATATGTCAGCGTCTGCTTCAAACAACTTGCAATTGTACCTTCTCACGTCATAGCTCTAGCTCCTGCATCAAAGATAACTTGGGCAAGAAAGAAATCTACAAGATATGCGTTAGACAAGGAAAATCACTTGTTGTATCTCATCGCATCAAGGAATTACTCAACTGAAGCACTGCTATCTCATTTCTCTGGTTTAATGCGCTATATTGGTGCAACTCATCTCTTTTCCAATTTCTTTTAATTTAGATTTGGATGAAAAATAACTTGCTTTATGCAAGTTATAAGTTTATCATTAATTCATGTTTTTCCTCTTTAATTGAGATTGTAGTGGTGAAGTTTAAGGGTTAGACTGATTGAATTCATGCTGGTTTTTTTCTTAGAAATTCTCTCTCAAACTGAAAGCTCTTTCACCTTAATTCATGCTCAAACCTTCAAGCATATCTCTTCAATTTCATCACGAATCTGGCTCCCACAAGCCCTTCTAAGGCTAGAGGATAGTGGGGGAGACACTCGTGGTCGTCCACAACCCGTTCGTGTCCAAAGAAACCTCTTGGAGTGCTGTGAATTCGAGCTTCATGAGGTTAATTGGTTTATCTTCCTCGATTTTTTGTTGATAACTAGCATGCTTTTAATTGATAAAATTAATCAAATTTGTGTGTTTTCGATCCAAATCGCTTCTACACGAGTGTTATACACTCCTTCACTTACTTGCCTTTTAATTTTTCGCTTTTATATTTCCTGCATTTATTTTCCTTGCATTTATCCTTCCATATCCAATCCCCCCATTAGTTCGGTCGTCATAATAAAACCCATTGAGGATGTTGTTGGTAGTACAGTTGCATGGCCTTTTGACAATGTTATGATAAGTATGTGCATTTATTTATTATTAATTAAAATATTCTTTGTCAATTAAATTATTTATTTGAATAATTTTATATTCATTAGTTTTTTTGTTGACAACTTTTTGTAGGTTGATAAAAGGATTATTTACACCTGTTAGTTTTAGGGCTTCAATCAAACCAAATATTTTGATGATAATAAACTCAATTTTTTGTACTAATATTTTTAGTGTTTCAAAGTCTCTATCGTGTAGAGCTCGAAAAGACGATTCCAACGCAACTTGAATCGCTCGAATCAGAGTTCGAACGAGAAAGTTACAAGCAAAAGAAGATTGGAAGGGGAAATCCTACGTGGCAGTGACACGTGGCAAGTTGCTGACATGGCACACAAATGGTCAAAATTGATGACGTGACAGATGATGTGGCGACCGTGGACGAATAACAGAAAGACACGTGGTAGCTGATATTAAACAAAATAATAAAAAAAAAATAAATAAAAGGAGGGAATCGTTGATTGACGCATGGCTGAGTAAGATGATGACACGTGGCGCGGTTTAGAAATTTCCAACGTATTATTAAAAAAACAAAAAAAAAAAGAGGAAAAAGACCGGCGACAGCTTCCTCACGCGCCTGCTTTCTCTTCAGCCAAAAGCGCACGTGGCGTGCACTTTCCTCCCTGTGCGCGTGGGCCTCACTTATCCGACTGGTACTTTTATTTTCCCTGATTTTTTTTTTTTAATTTCCTTCATCCAAATTTCTCCCAATTTCACCAATTTTGCCTCATTCAAATTTCAATTCTTTCCAAAATTCACATCCTTTAAATCCTCAATTTATTCTCAATATCTCCAAATTCCAAATCTTTAAAATTCACTCTTAATTTCAAAATCCCTTCCTTTTCTATTAAAATTAAATCTCCACCCTCCATTTTCAATTATATCCAACGGCCAATATTTATCCTCATCGCCTATAAATTCGAGTTGATTTTCACTCTTCATTCACACACACAAAGCTATCAAAGTCTTACGCTCTCAAGTCTCCCTACTCTCAAATTCTTGTCCAAAATCCTCCCTTGCTCCTAAATTGGCCTAGTGTTATTTTTGTGAGGTTTTATTAGAGTGCTCAACCTTGTGTAATTAGCCTTCAATAGGTAACTTTTTGTGAAGTTTTCTTTTATTTTTTTTGGGAATTGTATTAAGGTGTGGGTACACCTTGGGTTGTGAGAAAACGAAATTGGTTTGATCCTGAACCAGTGAAAAGGATCTTGGGTTTCTCTTTAGCCTAGGAAAAAGAGGGTCGTGTGTCGGTTTGGTTCTCACCTGCAAGAGGATCACCTAGTGAAATACCCAAGAAGGAATCTTGGGGAGTAGAGTAGGCAATTTGCCGGACCACTATAATTCCCGATGTTTTCTTTCCTCTCTCTCTTTTTTATTTCTTGCCCTTTATTTTTTGCCTTCTTATCTTTGGTAAATTATTTGTCATTATTGATTGCATGATTTAAAATTTATTTTGTCATTGCTATTTGGTTAAATAATCTTAAATTTGAAGTTATCTTAGTTTGCATGCTTTAGGTTCTATCTTGCTTAAACTTTCTTTAATCAAATTTGTGTGTGATTTTTAATTAAGCATATTTTATAGATAAAATTAATTTTAAAAAATTGGTAGTCAACCCTATTCACCCCCTCTAATGTTGCCTTTAGATCCTACAACACCAAGGAATGCCTTTGCCACAACACAACTAGCTTAAGTTATTTAGATTTTTTGTGACAACACATTTTGTAATTAATGAATGGTATGTTGATAAAGTTTATGTTTTGTATAATCTCTAGATTGATGATATTCATGCTTGTATCTTTTTTTGTGGGTCAATATGAATCTTGTATGAATGTTTATTTAGATAAATATATATTTTAATTGTATCTACTTTTATTAATCATATATTTATTATTTGATTTATTTATTTCTTTTTTTTAATATGATTTTTATTTTCACAACTAGGTATGGAACATAAACAATAACATTATGAACATATTATAAAAGTTTTTTTTTAGAAGAAGAAATTCATTACGCTAAAGATAAACTTTCCATCAGGATATCAATTATAAGACAGGAACCCCTATTAGTTAGATTTCCAAACCCAATGTCTACATTATTTGAATCCAATAACCAACTAGGGAAATTGCTATCCCAATAATCAGAAATGCCATATTGACAAGCTTTAGTAGCCAACTGGTGGGCCATCCCATTGTGAACTCTACTAACATGGTTGATAGATACAATATTCAAACCCTCCATTAGGGCATGAGCCTCCTTGATAAAATTCAATGTCTCTGTGATGTCAATGTCTTGGAACTTCAGGAGATTTACAACTTGAAGTGCATCCGTCTCCACCATAATACAAGTCGTCGGGTTCTGAATGTGTCGAAGACCTTCACAAATTGCAAGCGCCTCCAACCACAGTATCTTCCAAGGCCAATGAATGCACCTGAAACCAGTGCCCACCGAAGATCCGTCTACTCGCCAAAGAATCCAACCAACGCCACCCTGATTCCTCTACCCACACCAAGTCGCATCGCAACTCAGCTTCCAAGTGTTTGTCGGGGGCGGCAACCATGTCGCCGGAGGTTAAATTTCACTGTTCACCTCTACATTCGGATGCCGACTGGAATTCCAATTGGAAGCTCGCCACTGCCACTCATATTTTTGTTGTCACCCTGATAGGTGTAAGGTTAAGCGAGAAAGTCTAAATTTTTTGTCTTGCCTAGGAGAGAAAAAGAAAATGTGCCTAAATTAAAATAAAAAAAAGAGTGGAAAAATAAGTCAGGGGTGGTGAGGCAAAAGAAAAAAATCATATGCTCGCCATCTTTACTTTAAGAAAAAAAAAAGAGCATGCTTGCATTGAGCTTAAACGCTTAGGGTTATGGGTCCCTGCGCTGTAGTGTGAAAGTTAGTGCCCTATCCAAAAGAAAGAAAAAAAAACGAGAGAGAAAGGAAAAAAAAAAAAGGAATTCCTTAATCAGGCACCTAAGCAAGAGGAAGCAACCTAGTTTGTTCCATTTGGGTCTTTTAGCAAGACCTTAGTGCCAGTGTAGGGGGAAGTTATGATGAGAGTTGAGTAAGCCAATCTTGGGCTACTAAAGTCCTCTTTAGGTGGAATGGAGCTCTCTTGTGCAAGATAATCTTTAAAAAATTTTGATTTGTCTCCTCATTTGTCTCTCTTGCGAATGTCTCTTGATTGCTTTAGTTTTTGGAGTATTTGAGTCTTGAGGATTAAATCACTTATCAATTATATGCACAACGTCTTTCTCTTTGTTTTGTGTGTGCCTTGCTCGAGGACTAGCAAGATTTAGGTTGAGGGTATTTGATAGGACCTAAATAGTTCTATTTTATCGTCTCTAATCTAAGCTTGTTAGAGTCATTTTATGCTTTACTTGTCCTATTTATAGGTTAATTGAGCTTATGTCGTGTCGGGAGACGATCACGTTAATTGGTGTTAATTCGGGCCAATTACGAAGTTTTTGGAGTCATCTCGATGTCTTGGACAGAGAGGAGGTGAAGAGACCCAATTGTGCTGAAACGGGCATGAATTGTGACACCAAGAGCCAAAGATTGAAGCCCTGAACCGAGAAGAAGCAAGACCAAGCCGAGAAAGAAAGCAGGAAGTCGAGTCATGAGGCTGGCGTCGAGACGCCGGTCTTGGCGTCTCGACGACGACGCGATTTCGGGCCGAAGAAGAATGTTCGCAGCGTCAAGACGTTGTGCCTTGGCGTCTTGACACCGGCGTGTTTTCTGTATATATGTAGTCTCGGTTTAGTCCGCCGTTAGGTTAGAATTTTGGTCCCTTTTACGATTTCTTTGCCTCTTTTACATTCCAGCACTCTTGTAGACCATTGTTGGTCATTTACTATGGATTCTTTCATGTTATTTATCGTATTACTTCATCTATGCCTAGCTAAATTTTTTTAGATCATTGGATTGGATTTATTTCTTGATTCTAAATGATATTGGCTGAGTTTTCTGGTTTATATTTTTTGTTCTTGCTGTATTTTCATTGAGTTTTGCATGTAATCCCGTTTAAACCAATACATGAGGCTAGTCGATTAGGATTGACGCTCTATGCGATTACCGCTTGTGTATTCTATCAGTTATTTGAGATAGCCACTAGGTTGAGGCAAGCCACTCTCTACGCGAGACGACCCTTGATAGGCCTAGGATGCATGTTAAAGGTTGTAGGAATTAGATTCAAATTTCATTTGAATTTAGTTCTTACGATTCCGGACCCATGATCCCAAAGCGGCTAGTTTTAGTAGGTGGTTGCAAAATTTCTTGTTAATAAACTAGTTAGATATAAGTAGTAACCGTTGCAAAGGTCTCGGATGGTTGCTACATTATGCATAAGGGGTGGCGAGCAATAGAGTCTATATTAATTAATCTTGTTAATTTCCGAATTCACGATTAGCGAGTTAATTAGCACAGGTTAGTGTAGGGGGGTCCTCCGAGTAACCCAGAAGCCGACCGGACTAATGAAATCAGTTTAGAGCAACCATTAGAGAAAACTAGGAAGCCAATGAATTAGAATCAAGCATAATAAATCCTAATCCAACGATCTCCTTTTTATGTTATTGATCCCGTCTAATTTCTCCTTTGCATGTTTAATTTTGTGCCATTTAAAATTAAGAATTCAATTATTTTATTTTATTTTATTTTTCTTGTTTTTCATTCATCATCAAAAATCCCTCATGTTTTCATAAGCATGAAATTCTACACTTACTAGATCCCCCTTCTCTGTGTTCGACCTTGGCCGCTATTGCTACAAAATTAGTAGTAGTGTCGTGGATTATAAATTTTATTTGATGACTTAGGGAGAATTCGACACCCTCCTGGCTGTCCCGTCAAGTTGGCATCGTTGCCAGGGAAGGGCATTTTTCTAGTATTTTTAGGATTTTGTGTTTTTAATTCTCTTTTGCATGGTTCATGATCACACGTTCTTCGCAGAGAAACGATCTTAGATTTGAACCTGAAATTTCTAGAGCGGAGACGAGATTTAGAAGGCAAGCGAGAAGGAGAAGAGTTAATAATCTAAGCGTGGTTGAAGCACCAACCATGGCTGAAAGGACTTTAAGGCAGCTGGCAGCGCCAGATCTGAACCAGCAACCACTCTGTATTACCTACCCCGAGACGGCAGGTACTTTTGAGTTAAAGTCAGGTTTAATACACTTACTTCCTATTTTTCGTGGTAGTGCAGGAAAGGACCCGCACAAACATTTGCAGGAATTTCACATAGTATGTTCTGGTATGAGACCCCATGGAGTGATAGAGGAAGCGCTGAACCTGAAGGCATTCCCCTTTTTGCTAAAGGATTCAGCGAAAGATTGGCTCTATTACCTTCCCTCCAGCTCTATCAGTACATGGAATGAGATGATGAACCAATTCCTGGAGAAATTATTCCCCGCCAGTAGAGCTGCAAACATTAGAAAGGAAATTTATGGAATTTCGCAGATCACTGGGGAGACACTCCACGAATATTGGGAGAGATTCAAGCATCTGTGCACCAGTTTTCCACATCATCAGATCTCAGATCAGTTGTTGATCCAGTATTTTTACAAAGGCCTACTTCCTATGGACCGTAGTATGGTAGATGCTTCTAGTGGAAGAGCACTAGTCAACAAGACCCCTGCCGAGGCTAGACAACTAATTTCAAGTATGGCTGAAAACTCTCAGCAATTCGGGACTAGAGGACCACCTGCAATTGTACAAGCCGCCACAAAAAGTGAGGTAAGCGAAATGTGCTCTGAAATGAGTGAGTTAACTAAACTTGTTCGCTCTTTGTGTTCAGGACAGGTACAGGCGAAAGCCTATGGACTTTGCTCGCCCTGAGATTCAAGACAATGGAGAGGTGAATACCATTGGTGGATCCAATGAAAATCAAAGGCGGTACAACCCATACAGCAACACTTGCAAACTAGGATGGAGAGACCATCCAAATTTTAGCTATGGGAACCAACAGAAGCCACTGATGTTCAAGCAAAACCAGGCTTCCACCTCAACTTCAGGCACATCCTTCGATGAGGCACTTAAGAAACTTACTGACAGCTCTTTACAGTTCCAGCAAGAGATCAGGAACGCCATTCAGAATTTGGGAAACTAAATCACTCAGCTGGCAACCCAAGTCAGTAAGATGAACAATAAAAGCTCTGGTAAACTGTCTGCCCAACCTGAGGTAAATCCTAAGGCAAATGTGAATGCAGTGTGGAGTGAAGTGGCCACACCTGACTGTCCCCCTGGATTCCCCGCTGTCTCTGATAAGTTTTCTATTCCTTCTGGCAAAATTTCTTCTTTAAAGTTAAATGATAAAATAAAATTTCTACTTCACCTTTGAATTTCATTGACCCTGCTACTCCAAGTGTGCAGGATGATTTAGATGTTTTTAGAAAAGTTAAGGTGAATATTCCATTGCTTGAGGCAATCCTGAAAATCCCAGCCTACGCTGAGTTCTTAAAGACTTGGTATGAAGGTAAGGAAAAGTCCTCAGGTAAAGAAGAGGTTAGTGAAAATGTAAGGGTCCGTTTGGAATATATTTTAATTTAAATGTTTTTCAAGAATGCATTTTTTAAAAAACATTTTGTATAAAAATTGTTTAGAATTTAAACACTCATATGTTTGGTTGTATTTCCTCACAAATGTTTTTATACACAAGTTATTGTTTACTTATAAAGTTTTTTTTAAAAAGTTGGTTTCAAGTGTTTCTCTCAAAATTGTTTATTTATCAATCTCATTTTCTAATAAGTCATTTTTAGTGGTTGCCAAACACTAGAAATTTTTTCAAAGTGATTTATTTTCAAAATTAAACACTTAAAAAGTTAAACCAAACACACCCTAAGTGTTTTACTTTCTGAAAACTTACCTGTTAAATGTTCTGATCCTGGCATGTTTACTTTACCGTGTATGATCGGAGATTGCAAGATAAAATATGCCATGTTAGATCTAGGAGCATCGATTAATGTTATGCCTGTGTCTGTTTATAAAAGATTGAATTTAACTGATATTAAAACATCTGGCATAGTCATTCAGCTAGCAGATAAGTCTTGCATTAAACCTCTAGGAATAGTTGAAAACGTTTTAGTTAGGGTGGAGGATTTGGTTTTTCCTGCTAATTTCTATGTTTTAGATACTCCTAACCCTGATTACAATCCATCTTCTGCTACGATACTCCTTGGTCGTCCCTTTATTAAGACTGCCAAGACAGTTATTGATGTAGATGAAGGTGTTGTATCAGTAGGATTTCAGGATAAAACCTTATACTTTAAAATTTTTTATGACATTGAAAATCCCCATGCATCTTCTATTGAATACTATATGCTTGAACCTGACCCAGTGAATGATCGCACTTTAAATTCTAAATCATGCATGGTCACTAATAATGAGATGCATTCTTCTGCTGTTAGATGCCCTGACTTAGATGGAGAATTGATTGATGTAGTTGATGAAAACCAGATAACCCTTACTGATAAATCTGGTGGAGTTATCAAGTGTTCATCTTCTAGGATTAAGGCTGAGCGCATTTTCTGTCAGCCCACCTCTGCTTCCGATATTTTTTCTGCTTCTACTGATTCTTCCCTACAAGCCCCGAAATTACTAAAACAAGAAATTTCTAGAAACAATGTATTCTGGACCTGTGGAGAGAAGCCTCCCTAAGAAGAAATAGAGGAGAGTGTGGTCGAGCAAACGACCTTAAACAATTGCACCCTATAATTTTATTTCTTTTTGTTATTTCAATTCTTAGATATGTTTATTTTTATCAGTTGCTTTTATGTTTGTTTCTTTGTTTTTGTTTGTCCTTTAGGATTGGCGGTACCAAAACTAGGTTTCTACATTTATAGAAAGCGTGATTCACTACCCATAAGCGAAATGTTCAGGGAAGTTCTACTCTTTCCCTATGCATTTTCTTATTCTTCATGATTTATTACATTGAGGGCAATGTAAATTTTAGGTTGGGGGTGGGGAGTTTATTTTACATTCCTGTTGGGCCTTGAGCATCTGAGCGTCAGGCTAGCTTTTGTGCTTAATGAAATGCCTTGCATGTTTGTTGTGTATATGTTTGTTTAAGTGATGATGATTTACTAGGATTGACTCAAATTTTTTCGAAAATTTATTGCTTTCGATGAGTTGTGACCGAGAGTGTTAAAAAAAGGAGTCTTTTCAAAAATTGTCTTGGATATGTCTTGCACTTGTTGGGTATCTATTTTCCTTTAAAGTAGGACCTGAATGCTTAGGAGTGAGCTACTTAGCTCATATTTCTGTTGTCACCCCGATAGGTGTAAGGTTAAGCGAGAAAGTCTAAATTTTTTGCAAAATAGTGTGTGGAGTCTTGCCTAGGAGAGAAAAAGAAAATATGCCTGCAATAAAAAAAAAAAGAGTGGAAAAATAAGTAAGGGGTGGCGAGGCAAAAGAAAAGAAAAAAGAAAAAAATCATATGCTCGCCATCTTTACTTTGAGGAAAAAAAAAAAGCATGCTTGCATTGAGCTTAAACGCTTAGGGGTAAAAAGAGCTACCTGCAGTGTGATCAGTTAGGTCAACCAAGAGTAAAACTCGGTTATGGGTCCCTGCGCTGTAGTGTGAAAGTTAGTGCCCTATCCAAAAGAAAGAAAAAAAAAGAGAGAGGAAGAAAAAAAAAAAAAGGAATTCCTTGATCAGGCACCTAAGCAAGAGGAAGCAACCTAGTTTGTTCCATTTGGGTCTTTTAGCAAGACCTTAGTCCCAGTGTAGGGGGAAGATAGGATGAGAGTTGAGTAAGCCAATCCTGGGCTAGTAAAGTCCTCTTTAGGTGGAATGGAGCTCTCTTGTGCAAGATAATCTTTAAAAAATTTTGATTTGTCTCCTCATTTGTCTCTCTTGCGAATGTTTCTTGATTGCTTTAGTTTTTGGAGTATTTGAGTCTTGAGGATTAAATCACTTATCAATTATATGCACAACGTCTTTCTCTTTGTTTTGTGTGTGCCTTGCTCGAGGACTAGCAAGATTTAGGTTGGGGGTATTTGATAGGACCTAAATAGTTCTATTTTATCGTCTCTAATCTAAGCTTGTTAGAGTCATTTTATGTTTTACTTGTCCTATTTACAGGTTAATTGAGCTTAGGCCGTGTCGGGAGCCGATCACGTTAATTGGTGTTAATTTGGGCTAATTACGAAGTTTTTGGAGTCATCTCGATGTCTTGGACAGAGAGGAGGTGAAGAGACCCAATTGTGCTGAAACGGGCATGAATTGTGACACCAAAAGCCAAAGATTGAAGCCCCAAACCGAGAAGAAGCGAGACCAAGCCGAGAAAGAAAGCAGAAGTCGAGTCATGAGGGTGGCGTCGAGACGCCAAAACCGATTTCTGGCGTCAAGTCTTGGCGTCTCGACGACGACGCGATTTCGGGCCGAAGAAGAATGTTCGCAGCGTCAAGACGTTGTGCCTTGGCGTCTTGACGCCGGTGTGTTTTCTATATATATGTAGTCTCGGTTTAGTACGCCGTTAGGTTAGAATTTTGGTCCCTTTTACGATTTCTTTGCCTCTTTTACATTCCAGCACTCTTGTAAACCATTGTTGGTCATTTACTATGGATTCTTTCATGTTATTTATCGTATTACTTCATCTATGCGTAGCTAAATTCTTTTAGATCGTTGGATTGGATTTATGTCTTGATTCTAAATGATGTTGGCTGAGTTTTCTGGTTTATATTTTCTATTCTTGCTGTATTTTCATTGAGTTTTGCATGTAATCCCGTTTAAACCAATACATGAGGCTAGTTGATTAGGATTGACGCCCTATGCGATTACCGCTTGTGTATTATATCAGTTATTTGAGATAGCCACTAGGTTGAGGCAAGCCACTCTCTACGCGAGACGACTCTTGATAGGCCCAGGATGCATGTTAAAGGTTGTATGAATTAGATTTAAATTACATTTGAATTTAGTTCTTACGATTTCGGACCCACAATCCCAAAGCGGCTAGTTTTAATAAACTAGTTAGATATAAGTAGTAACCGTTGCAGAGGTCTCGGATGGTTGCTACATTATGCATAAGGGGTGGCGAGCGATAGAGTCTATATTAATTAATCTTGTTAATTTCTGAATTCACGATTAGCGAGTTAATTAGCACAGGTTAGTGTAGGGGGGTCCTCCGAGTAACCCAGAAGCCGACAGGAGTAATGAAATCAGTTTAGAGCAACCATTAGAGAAAACTAGGAAGCCAATGAATTAGAATCAAGCATAATAAATCCTAATCCAACAATCTCCTTTTTATGTTATTGATCCCGTCTAATTTCTCCTTTGTATATTTAATTTTGTGCCATTTAAAATTCAGCATTTAGTTATTTTATTTTATTTTTCTTGCTTGTTATTCATCATAAAAAATCCCCCCTGTTTTCATAAGCACGAAATTCTACACTTACTAGATCCCTCTTCCCTGTGTTCGACCCAGGCCGCTATTGCTACAAAATTAGTAGTAGTGTCGTGGAATATAAATTTTATCTGACGACTTAGGGAGAATTTGACACCCTCCTGGCGGTCCCATCAGCTCTTCCTCCATGAAAGCTTCTCAGATCAAAGATTTGTTCCATCTGTTGGGTTTTATGCCCTAAAACTCGTAGATAGTGAATGTAAACAAATTGTATACTTGTTTCAATAAAGTGTTATTGAGTTTCTACAATAAAGTGTTATTGTTAAATATTGCACAATTTGACCAATCCAATAAACTAAGATCCAAGGTTGTTTACATGTGACTTGAACTAGTATGTGGGGACATACGGGGATCGGTGTTCAAGTAACAATCTAAAAGGTCTATAGTACAAGGATAAGGTTGGGTACCTTATCCTGGTAACACTATGTGATACAGCCCGCTTTGTATTTGATACAGACGTATTGATCCAAAGCGTCCATGTAGTAGACATGCGAGCGGGGGTATACTATGCAATGAGTTTGCATAAGACCGGACCATGAAATGGTAAACCACTAGATATAACACCGTTAACTAGTTAGTTTACTGTTTCAATAGGATGACGTAGGTAACTCAGTCTTAATCCTGAGTGTGTCATGAACTCCTTCTCATGAGGGATTGTCCTTTGATTAGCATGGGTGAGAGTGGCCAATACGCCGACTCAATATGCCTTCCTTTTTGGGGACAAGACCGAGTGGGAGGCTGGGGACATGACAACACAAGAAGGAATTCACTCCTTCCCACTTATAGGAGAAGTAGATGAGTGTTCCCTTAAGTGGTGACTCCAGGACTTGAACAAAGGGATCCCGCCCTCTCACTGGCCCAAAAGGGACTTTCTGTTTATTGGTTGGACCATAAACAGGTTGTTCATTAGAGGAGCACTGGTACTTAAGGAGACAGATGTAACACAGGGGTAAAGCGGTAATTTGACCCAGCTGTAGTTACGGACACTCGTGAAGGATTGACTTACCGGTATAGGTCTATATCCATGGACACAGAAATGTTCTACAGTGAGAAGAGTTCAGCTGTGGGTCTTTAGTGGAATGACCCACAGTTAATGAATATTGGTTAACCTGATTAATGAGTTTAATCTATTAACCTCATATCATTGGAGCTTCTGATCTGTAGGTCCATTAGGTCCCCCTGCTAGCTCGTAAAGAGTAATTAGGAACAATTATATCTTGAGAGAATTTGGATAGTTCAAATTCATATTGGGAATTAAGTTAATTGTATGAGATACAAATTAATATAATGTATAATGATACATTAAAATGTAAAGTCTAATTTGGAATTAAACTTTATTATTATGAGAGAAATAAATATTTGAAGAAGTTCAAATATTAATATGAATTTGATTCATATTAAATTTATAGGATATAAGAGAATTGGAAGGAGTTCCAATTTTAATATGAATTTGATTCATATTATAGAATTAATTAATTAAAGGCCTGAAATTAAATCTATGATATTTAATTGGGTAATTAATTAATTAACTAATAGAAGGTCTGAAATTAAATATATGATATTTAATTGGTGATTAATTAATTTAAAGAATTAATTAATTGGAAATTAATCAATTATGAAAATGATTAATCACTTATGGAAGTAATTAATCATTTATGGAAATGATTTAATCACTTATGGAAGTGATCAATCATTTATAGAAAAGATTAATCAATTATGGAATTGATTGGTTATGGAATTGATTGATTATGGAAAAGATTAAATCAGTTATGGAAATAATTGATTTTAAATGAATATTTTATTCATGGCCTTTCTCCTATAAATAGAACACTAACCCTAGGGTTTAGGTGCTACAATATATGGCCACCATAAGGCCTTCTCATATTCTCTCAACTCAAGAACTCTAGGGAGAATTTTCTCTCCAGAGTTTTTCCCATTTATTCAAGATTAGGTAGTCCCACAACTACGTTCCTAATCTTAGAGTTATAGCGGGGAAGATCAAATGGTGGTGTTCTTCGTTGTTGCAGAGCAATCAAGAATCATCCGTAGAAGTATTCAGAGTCGTCAACGGAGTTATGTTTTTCACCGCTTAACCTGTTGCCAATGTATTGGTATTTTGTAGAACAAAATTAATTTACGAACGGTCCAATTGCTTCCGCTGTAACGGAATTGGGAATTCCAATCCTTCACCATCTACCATAGTTATCCAAAAGTTGGGCTACTGAGTAGTGATGGATGCTTGGATGAGTCATGATTGGTTTGCATGATCCTTCCTTAGGGATCCAAGGATCATTTGCGGCTTCAATAGATATTTCATTTCCCACACGCCACCGATATCCTTTCGCAAAATCGTCTCGCCCCCAAAGGATACTTCTCCATGTGTATGGATTGCTTCCTAACTGAGCTTTAAGAAAGTTCCCAGTTTTATAATATCTCCCCCGGAGCACCTTGGCTAAAAGACTTTGAGGATAGCAAATTAATCTCCAACTCTGCTTGACAAGCATTGCTTGATTAAAAATGCTAATATCCCTAAAGCCAAGTCCACCATGATTTTTATTTGCACATAGCTTTTTCCAACTTCTCGAATGTGTTTTGTTTCCGTTCTCCGACTGCCCCCACTAGAACCTGGCACACAAAGAACTTAAATCAGAGAACAAAGGTTAGAAGGGAATTTAAAACAACTCATTGCATAGTTAGGAATGGCTTGAACCACGGATTTAATAAGAACTTCTCTTCCAGCATACGAAAAGAACTTCCCTTTCCATCCTTGAAGGGCTCGCCACAGTCGATCTTTGATACTGTTGAAAATTTCCTTCTTGTTTCGTGCATTCTGAAAAGGAAGTCCTAGATATTGCCCTAGGCTATCCTTGATAGGAACCCACAAAACATCCTTGATGGTTTCCTTGAGCTCATGACTAGTATTGGGACTAACCATAAACATGGATTTCTCAAAGTTTATCATTTGTCCCGATGCCACCTCATAAACACCTAGAATCTTCTTAATGTTCCTGCATTCTTTTTTAGACGATTTAAAGAACAGAAGGCTATCATCAGAGTAAAATAAGTGAGAAATAGTTGGACAGTATTTGTTAATCCTCAAACCTGAGACCTCTTTCCTAGCTTCAGCTTTATGGAGAAGACCTGATAAACCTTCAGCACAAATTAAAAACAAATATGGGGAAAGAGGATCCCCTTGGCATAATCCTCGAGAAGGTTTGAACTCCGCTCGGGGGATCCCATTTAGAAGCACCGGAAACTCACAGACTTTACACACCGCATGATTAAATTAATCCAGCTTGTACTGAATCCCATCTTTTCCATAATTCGTCTAAGATAGCTACATTCCACCCGATTGTAAGCCTTGCTCATATCTAGCTTGAGCCCCACTATACCATCCTTCCCTGATCGTTTGCTTTTAATTGCATGAATACATTTGAATCCCAGGATAGCATTGTCAGTAATAAGCCGCCCAGGAACAAAGGCTGATTGACTCGGAGATATGATACTATCAAGCACAGATTTTAACCTGTTCGCAAGAGCTTTAGCCAAAATCTTATATAGAACTATACACAAACTGATTGGTCTGAAATCTTTCATATTTTGGGAAACCTTCACTTTAGGAATTAAAACTATAAAAGTTTTATTGACATTTTCCAAAGAAGACCCTTGGTTAAGAACCTTTAAGCAGAAATCACAGATCTCCCTTCCCACAATATCCCAATACTTCTGAAAGAAAATCGCCTTGACTCCGTTTGGCCCAAGGGCTTTCGTGGGATGCATGCTTTTAATAACTCCCTCAATCTCTTCCCTAGAGAAAGGACGAATGAGACACTCATTCTATCAGTCAAGCACTCTCCTGGGGATAGCCTCCAAAATCCTGTCCATCGCTTCCTGGTCTGGGTTAGAAGAAGAAAAAATTGTACGAAAGTACTCATTAGCCACTTTCTCCATTTCTGCTTCTACACTAGTCCACAACCCGGTATTAGGTGTTCATCGATCGATCGGTGTCGGTTTTGGGGGAAAACTGACACCGACCGATCGGTCGGTTTTCCAGAAATCTGGAAACCGACGACTTCCGATGGGTGCTGCTAGCCGACCGACCGAACGGTCGGTCGGTTCAGTCGGTTTTTTTTTAAGGTCACGAAAACTGAGATGAAGAACAACGGTCGGTCGGTTAGGTGTAAAATCGGTCGGTCGGTCGGTTAGTTATGTGTTTTTTTATAAAAAAAATGGTTTTTTATATATAAATATATTGGGTGGTCGGTCGGTTATGTGTAAAATCGGTCAGTTGGTCGGTTATGTGTTTTTTTTTAAAAAATGGTTTTTTTATATATAAATATATTAGGTAGTCGGTCGATTATGTGTAAAATCGGTCGGTCGGTTGGTTATGTGTTAAATTGTTTGGCCGACCAACCGATTGACCAGTCTCCCCAATGTAAGAACCGACGCCGACCGACCACCGTCGGTTCGGTCAGTTGCGGTCGGTCGTGTCGGTTTTCGATCTGAAGATGAACACCCCTACCTGGCATCATCATACATTCCTGTAATTCTATTGATTTTCCACCTCTGATTAGCTTTCATTTGGAACCATTTGGTGTTGTGATCCCCCCATTTAAGCCACTCCTCTCGGGATCTCTGCTTCCAATAAATTTCGTTCTCCTCCAGAAGCTGATTGAGTTCCCTTTCTTTTTCTTTCAATACTTCTCACTTTGAGTATCCAACCTACCCTTCCATCCTTGCAATTCTTTCTCAACTCTCCTAATCGCCCCTTTTAGAGAGCCTCTAATTCTAGCAAACTTCCATTGCCGCATATCTAGTAAACACCTCTTGATCTTATCTTGAACAGTAGAGTCCCCACGGATTTCCTGATCTTGCCAAACCTGGATATTTCTTTACAAGCCTCGTGTTTGGTCCACACCTCCTCAAATCTGATGATGCGTTTCAACCCCTGATTAACCTCTCTTGTTTGATCCTCTTCCCATACAGAAGTAATAGGCCTATGATCCGAGACATTAAAAGCTAGATGATGAACTATAATGGAGCTACATTTTCCTTGCATTGCAATGTTGATTAAGAATCGATTCAACCTCTCCCAAATCATCTCACTATTAACATGATTATTACACCAAGTAAACTCTAGGCCACTGAAACCTGGATCTATTAGCTCACACACATCCAACGCTTCGTGGAAATCATCCAGATCACTGTCCATCCTCTGCACACCTCCCTGCTTTTCCATCGAGCTCATAATTGCATTGAAGTCGCCACCCAAAATCCACGGGGTGTTAGAGTTTTCATTAAGCCTCTTCATGAGCGTCCAAGTTTCGTGATGAAGTTCCCTATTAGGATTCCCATATATTCCTGTGAATTTCCACATCCAACCTTTCTCCTTTACCATGATATCTATGTGCCCTTTAGAAAAGGATCGAAGAGTAACATCGATGTCATTTTGCAAAAGAAGAAGTAAGCCACCACTTAAACCCACGTTGGAACTACAAAACCACAATCAAAATTCAAAGATCTTCGCATACAATCTCCTTTATTACCTCGACACTTAGTTTCCATTAAGAAAACCAATTGGGGATGTTAACTGCAGATAAGCTAACACAATCTTCTTAATGTCCTGGGGTTCCCCAGCCCCTGGACATTCCATCTTAGAATTTTCATTGTGTTCGACGGGGCTGTCCCGCAGCCTCCACCGATCGCGCAACTATAATGTCACTAGTAACTGATTGCCTCGTTCTTTTTTGTCCTTCATTTTCATCATCAAATCCTATCCTATGTTTTGATCTCGCTATACCTTTACTTCTTTGATTTGAGTATTGTTTTTCCTTAGCCTCCTCCTTATTTTGGGCAACTCTTTTCCAAGTTTTATGTTTAGCATTATCCATGCTAGTCTCTACCACAACTCCTTTACCTTTATTCACAGCAACAAAATCTGGGCTAATAAAATCTAGATCTATCTCTAAGCTAGGCCCATCCTTATTTTGAATAAAGGCCACTTCATTTTCAGCCCAAGGCAAATCCATATCCATTAAATTTTCCTTCAAATCAGCATTGCACCGACCTGCCTTATTTAACATTTTCTCCATTAAATCATTCTCGCACCGACTCTCCCCATTAATTAGCATATTTTCCTTATTCAATGTGCTAGTCGTTGCCGATTTATTTCCATCATTAACGGTGGCCTTCAATTTCATAACTGATCTACTTTCCTTTCTGATCACATGGTCCGTTGCACCGCCTGCTGAAGATGATCCTACCGCCACCTTCGACTGGTCCGGTTGACTTTCGTCTACAGTTCCACCCATGGTAGTCTTTTCCGACGCTCCACATTCAATTGTTGTTTGGTTACCCTCATCGTCCTCATACATTTATTTGTATCTTCATCTTCCTCAACTGCCACTCCCATCACGTCCTATTCCACGCCCCGTCTGCTGCATGATTGATGTAGGATTTTTATTCCACTGCTTAACTCTAAAAGGTTCCCGAAGCCACGATTTGTAGGGGAGGTCCACAGCATCTACCTCTTTACATTGATCGCATTCTTTGATAGTATGGCCCAGATGACCACACCCATAACAAAAATCGAGAAGTTTTTCATATGTGATTGCAATCCATTTATCTATTCCTTCCTTTCCAGATTTCAAAAAAATCTCACGTTTCAAAGGGGATGCAACATCTATCTGCACTTTAATTCTTAAAGAACAACCCCACATTTGATCCTCTTCCTCATCAAGATCCACTTGTTCCACCACACCAAGAAGGCTGCCAATTGTTGTGGCTGATTTCCTAGAAAAACAAGCATAAGGAAGCTTATGAAAATGTATCCAAAATGACACATACCTGAACTTCATTTCCTCGCTACTTATGTCGACACTTGGCTCCTTCATTAGAATTAGAGCTTTATCAAAAAACCATGGACCCGCTTCTTTTACCCATCTTTTGATATGCGCATTCTTGAACTTGCATAGAAATAGATTAAAACTCACTTGTCCAATAATGGTTTGCTCCTGGTTCCAGATTTTCGGAATTTTTGATATAAACATCTCCGGGGGAATTTTCTTTTTTGTAAACACCTTGCATAGAAGAGCATTAATCAGCTTTTGCTTTGATTTATCCAGATCCTCTTCCGGCAAAAGATAGGTGCTAGCCCTCTCCTCCGCTGTAACTTTTAAATCTTCCAATTTTCTGAGGACAAACTCTTCCTCTTTGCTTGCCTCCACTGCTGCTATATGAAAAAAAAAAAAGAGACCTGCCTCCCTACCAGAACAAACTCTCGCAGAAAACCTCTGCCCTCGTCAGCACCAATGGCCGCCACTTTCCACCGTTTTCTAGGGAGAAAACGAGGAACCTCAATATTAATAAATATTTTGATCCACTAATATGACAACATATTATAAAAGTTATGAAGGATGCAATAACAACATTCATCAAACACTATAAAAAGTTTATAAATGCTATAAATAGAAAAAGAAATTAAGCATTTCATCGGCGTATTATAGCTTTTATTAAAAGGTATAGATAAATATTTATAGCAGCAAATAAATGCTATCATTAACAAATAATAACTTTTTATATTCGCTATTGAAAGCTTTTTATAGCTTTTATAAAACACTAACATAAATTTTATGAAAAGAAAAATAAAATTATGGTATTATAAGAATATTTCTATGACCTTTATGGAACGTTATAAAAAGTCAAACTTTTTATAGCTTTTATAAAACGCTGTAAAAAGTTACAGACTTTTTATAGCGTGGGTTGTCATGACTTTTTGTAAAACGCTATAAAAAGTCTATAATAGCGTTTTTCTGAAGCTATGGTAGATCTTTTTTCCTGTAGTGCCAAACGGTCGTGCTCCCTGTGTTCGACTCCGACCACTACTGCTACAAGTTAGCTTTAGGGTTGGTGATTATAAATTAAATTTGATTGATTCGACGAGCGATCACTCATAACTACTTAAAGCATACATCATCACCTAAAGATCAAAAGTTTGAATTTCGCTTTCCAAATCATATTGTCGAACTTAGGACACATATAAAGAAGAGAAAACTTGGAGAAGAAAAATGGGAGAGCACTTCATGGACATGTGAGAGAGAGCACTAAAACAAAGGGGAAGAGATTATAGTGAGAAATGGGAGAGTGGAGAAAGAGTGAAAAACTAAAAATGCAAGAGAGAAATAGAGTCAATCGGATGAAATTGAAAAATTTATTGAATGTGGCCACCACATTGTGCTATCCTCTCTAAATCCTGAGATGAATAGTGAAATTATGCTTATCTAGTTTGATTTTGACCATCATCGTCTTTCTTTTGTTTTGGAGGGTATTATTTTGATCTTTTTTTTCTTTTTTTATTAGCAAATGATTTAGGGTTCATTTGGAATACATTTTAATTTAAATGTTTTTCAAGAATGCATTTCTTAAAAAACATTTTGTATAGAAATTGTTTAGAATTTAAACACTCATATGTTTGGTTACATTTTCTCACAAGTGTGTTTGTACACAAGTTATTGTATATTTAAAAACTCTTTTTAGAAAAATTGGTTTCAAGTGTTTCTCTCAAAATGATTTATTTCTCAATCTCATTTTCTAATAAGTCTTTTTTAGTGGTTGCCAAACATTAGAAATTTTTTCAAATTGACTTTTTTGCAAAATTAAACACTTGAAAAGTTAAACCAAACACACCCTTAGTAACTACTAAAAGAATAATGAGAGGGACAAAAGTAAAATAATATAAAGAAATAAAATAAGTGTGATAAAATAGGGTATTAGTAATAAATATAATTTATAAATAATTTTATATGTTATCTCACTTTATTAGGTATAATTATTATTTTGTAGGCTTTTATATATATATATATATATATATATATTGACAACGTATAGGGTGAGGGACTTGAACCAAGGACCTCTTGGTCATTAATACAAGTTTTATGTCAACTGAGCTATACTCATGTTCGCTCGTATATTTAGATTTAGATTTTTTTTTTTTTTTTGTAAAACAGCGTATATTTAGAATCTATTCCATTTTAAAATATTAAATTTGATGTTCTTTAACCAATTTTTTGCACCTTCCTCCCCATTTTTGACATTTATACAATTATTTGTAGCATATGACATATTTATGTAAAGGCCCATTTTAGAAAAGAAGCCCAATATCTAGTCAGGCCCAAACCTATTAAAGGAATATTAATTAATAAGTTTTGCCTGGAGTATTCCTTCTAAATGGGAAAAAAAGGAAAAAAAAAAACAATTTAGAAAGATATGCAAAAAAATCAGGGAAAAGATAGTCATTCATGCCCCTCACGTGACTGTAATTGCGCACCAAAGTTCCAATTTTACCCTCACCTAGAATTTCAATTCATTGTATCGGACGTTGTATCTAAATCATCTCTCTCTAAATCTAATCTTAATAATTAATTCAAATGGAAGATCTTTTAACGGATTACTTATTTAAAAAAAATAAATAAATGGTATTGTATTTTGAATTTATTGAAATAAAATGAACAATATTTAATTTTTAAATTAGTTATAGTAAAGAAGGTGTTTAATTTTTAAATTACCTACAAAATCGATATATATGTATATATATATATCGAACTAATCTTTTCTATACTCTACATTATTCCAATTTGAATTTGGTTAGGGCAATTCTATAATACAAAATAGGACAAGATTCAGAAATCCGACTAACCTCAACCCCTTGTCTCAAACACAAGATTAGAAACCCAGCTCAATCCAACACCACACTTCAAACACAAGCTTCAAGAACCCTAAGTTTCACAAACCCAGCCAAGTAACCCATAGGGTTCAAAAACCCAAGGTTCATGATTTCGAACTAGTGGATTTATCGCTTATAGATTTGTTGTCCTATAGTTGTAGGGTTGCTTGCACAAATAGCAAACCCAACTAAAATAATAGCAAAATACACGTGCAATGCACGTGGAATCGTATAGTCTTAAATTAGAATAAGAGAAAATAACATCTTTTTTAGTATATGTAATGTAATAAACAAATACCATATAATTTTTAGTTTAAGTACCATAAACATTTGAAAGTTAGTGATAAAAATAAAGGATTTCTTATTATATAGTATGTATATAGACATAAATATTAGCACACACGTACATTGCACATATTTTTTTTTATTTAAACTTTGGCAATAAATTTAATAATTATCATATCAAGAATAGAAATAAAACAATATGAAGTTCTACTAATAATTAATTTTTAAAAAGTCAAGTAACTTTTAAAATCAAGTAAGTTACTATATGATAAATGGTCTTTTCTAAGATAAAAAAAAAAACTTATAATATAAGGTATAAGCAAAACAATAAAGATTACAGATCTATTCTAAATTATAGTATTAAAAACTTTCCACTAAAACCAATGGCATAAATTTAAATATAAATATTGAAACTTCTTGTATTTATGATTAATGAAAAAGAAATTAAACTATTTAATTAGAAAAACTTAAGGTGTGTTCAATTATTTTGGTATTTGAAAATTTAACATTTATATTTAAAATTATGCATGCATTTATTAATTAATAAGTTTTTTTTAAGAATAACTTAATAATTTTTAGGCTATTGTGGTTATTATTATTATTATTATTATTATTATTATTACTATTTTCAGACTTCTAAGTTTCTTTACCTAAAATGTATTAATTTGTATATAATTGACATTTTCTCAATTATATATTTTCTTTTTATACATGGATCGCACCTATACACGAATGAATGTACCAATTCAATGTGTAACCATCTCCATATGAACAGTTACATCCTATCGACATCAATTGCACCTATGGGACAAATTTTTATATAGTTTGACATTTTGACAATTGTATATTATATTTTTTTTCTTATACATGGATCACACCTGTACACGAATGGATGCACCAATTCAATGTGTAACCATCTTTACATGAACAGTCGCATCTCCTCGACATCAATTGCATCTATTGGACTCAATGGAAACTTACTCTCGAAGAGTCGTGTCCCATCAGCAAAGGGCAAAAGAGAAAACAAAAGATTCTCCCCTCTTAGCCCCAAACCTGATCGACGAATCTCATTCGATCAGAGATCGCTTCACAAACCAAAACATATCGTCCATTATCGAGATCTAGTGGAAGTAGTTTCTAATAAAATATAAATATAATTTATCAGGATAGAAGGACAAAATAGTCATTATCAAAAATTTTAAGGGCAATAAGGGAATATAAAAATTCTCCACTCTTAGCCCATTTTAATATAGTAGAGATTTGCAAAAGTAGCAAAATTTAACATCTAGCCCATCTAAATTACTAAAAAGCCCATCTGACATGATTACCCAACCCATCCAACCCGTTTTTTTTCTTCTTCCTGTTTCTATCAAGTCTATCATTGATAGATTCTATCAGTGATAGAATTCTATCAGTTATTTCTACGTTTTGTTTGGAATTTGCTAATATTTTCTGTCACTGATAGATTTAGTAAGGTGATTGGTTGTAGTTGTTCAAATTAGGTGATAGAAGATTTCTATCAGTGATATAAAACCTTCTATCACTGATAGAAATCTATCTTTCTATCACTGATAAAAAGATTGATTTCTATCAGTGATAGAACTATCTTTCTATCACTATCAGAGATATAAATCTTCTATCACTGATAGAAAACTATCACTTTTATTCTAAAACTTATATCACTGATTTTGTTTTGATTTTGTTTTTATAGATGTCGAAGCAAAACAACATGGAAATTGAACTGTAAGAAAAGAAAAAAATAAAGCGGAAGTTGAAATTTAAAGAAGGGGAGACCTCAACAAAACAAAAGATATGTACAAAATTACCACATAATCAAATACACCATTAGTTTTTATTAGCGATAAATTTCTATTAGTGATAGAAATCTATCACTAGATTTCTATCCGTGATAGATACTATCCGTGATTCTATCAGCGATAGATTTTTATCAGTGATAGAAATCAAAACATGAGCAAAACGGGAATTTAGAAAAAAACAATTTAAAATTTTTTCTATATTTACATTTTTTTTATAAAACTTGCTATATCTGTAGTTTACCAAGAATTTAACCACCCATTACAATTTTCCATAGTTGTATCTACTTTCTTGCACATAATGGTAAAATGGGCCTAGATTTTTCTTAAAAGACATATTGTATTATCCTTTAGTTATTTGTGTCGGTGACATAGAATATAAGAAATATAATTCAAAACTCGACGACAAAATTATCATTTTGGGAACTTTTTTAATTTATGAGAACAAATATTTAATTTTTACCCTTAATTTTGGATGATTAATCATTTCTTACTCTGAACTTTCAATTTAATCAAATTTAAACTTATACTTGTATAAATGTTATAATGTTTACTTTATGTTCATTACATTCACCCTAATTTCAACAAAATCTGCCAACAAGAGCATAGTATTAATGACCATGAGATTTATGGTTCGAGCTCCTCCACCCCACATATTGTCAAAAAAAAAAAAAAAATTCAACAAAATCCATTAGTTTTTTTTTTATTAAATTAAGCTAGCTATAAATCAAGGGAAATTGCATGGGGTGGCAATTAGGGTTTTTCTAATTGTAAATATAGCATAATGTAAAAATAGTAGCAAATATGACAATTTATTAGAATAAAATTTCATAATTCTCATTTTACCCCTATTTTATTTTGAGTTGTGTGTGAATTCTACCAATTTTCATACATTCATTTCTATCGATGTCTATCACTCATCAAAGTCTATCATCAAAGTCTATCAGTGTTTATCACCGTTAGACTCCGATTGTCGAAATCTATCAGTGACTATAGGTGATAGCCATTGATCGACTATCATGTTGATAGTCTCGATCTGTATAATTCTTTCTATCAGTGTCTATCACTTATAGATTCTGATAATCAGAATCTATCAATGCCTATCACTACTAGACTCTGATTAATGTGACTATCAGTGATAGACACATATAAACTATGGGATTTTTGTTCGGGTGACTCTCTAAAATAGGCGGAAATGATAAATTTCCTACCTTTTCAAAACAAGGATATATGGCATTTTGCTTGCGTCAGCATCCTAGTAAAATTACCATTTTACTCTCTACTCTAACCTCGCTCTCTCTCGCTACTCTCGCTCTAGCTTCTCGCCTCTCTCCAATCTCCTACTCTCCCTCCAATCTCGCTCTTGCTCTCTCTCTCCAATTTCTCCCTCCAATCTCTTACTCTCTCTCTAATTTCTCTCTCCAATTTCTCACTCTTAAATGCCTTAAATGCGTGTTTTCATATAGAGAGTAAAATGGTAATTTTGCTAGGATGATGACGTAAGCAAAATGTCATATATCCTTATCCTGAAAAGGTGGGGCATTTTTCATTTTGGCCTCTCAAAATGGGTCATCCACGCAATTGTTTCTATAAACTATCAATAGACTATGCATAATCCTTTCTATATGTGTCTATCATTGATAGACTCCGATTAATTCAGTGTGTTAGTGACTATCAACGATAGACACTGATAGACTATCATACTGATAAACTTCGTATAATCTTTTCTATCAGTGTCTATCACTGATAGACTCTGATTAATTGAAGTCTATCAGTGATAGACACTGATGATTCTTTCTATCAGATAGTTGCTAATAAAAAGGACATTTTTGTAATTTAATGTTACTTTGTACTATTTTTATAAATAGTTTTACTTTTTGCTATTTTTGCAATATGTGTTTTTTTGCTATGTATGCAAGTGAATCTAATCCTAATAGATAGATCAAAATATTTTATTAATAGCACACATGTAAATATTTTATTAACCATTCTTCCATAGAAAGTTTACTAGAAACAAAAAGTAAAATTGCAATATTTACTATTAAAAAATAAAAATAAAAATCTAACATTAATTAAAAGTTTAGAAATTAAATAAGTACAATAAATAACTAAATTATTAATTTAACTAAAAATGGTATAAAGTCTTTGACCTTGTTGGGGATGAAATTGTTTGAACCAAACTCTTGACCTTCAATGTTAATGCCAGAGTCACCATGATTCTTCTAGAAACATGGCCTGCTAACCCAATCTGCATTTTCCATCCCTTTTTTTCTTTTTGTAATTTTCAATAAATTAAATAATTTAATTATATGTTTCCTTTTTATTATTTTTCTATCAGATTCTTTTTTTTTTTTTTTTTTTGGACTTTTCAAATTTTGTCTAAGATTACCTTTTTTTTTATACGCAAGGATCATGTCCCTACAAAAAAAAAAATAATAAAAAAATAGTTTGGTTTTTTGTTTTTTTTTTTTTTTTTTTTGTCTTGAAAATTAAGTTTATAAACACTATTGTTACCTATAAAATTTTTTGTTTTGTTATTATCTTATTCCCATGTTTTCAAAAAAATTATTTTAGTTTTTGAAATTTGGTTAGGAATCTGAATGTATCCTTAACAAAGAAAAAACAATAGTAAGAAAATTGGAAGAAAACAAGCATAATTTTTAAAAACAAAATAATTATCAAACGGAGTCTAAGTACTTCTACCCCAATATTTTAGAATGCTTTTAAAATTGACGTGGAAAAGACTTAAGAATAATAAACTGACGCAAAGTGTTATTGTTTATAGTTTAAGAAATCAATTTTTTTTTTTTTTTTTTGAGTACATCAACATTAGGGGATGAGGGGATTCGAACCTCTGACTTCATGGTCGAAGGTACATGCCAATTACCGTTAAACTAAGCTCGCTTTGGCTAGTTTAAGAAGTCAATACTTGCTAATAAAGCTTCAAGCATATGTTCGGAGTGAGGGAATTATAATAGAAATGAAGATGAGAATAAAAAAGTACATTTAATTTTTTCATAAAAAAAAAAGAACATTTAATTTCTAGTTTATTACAAGTTCTGAAATTTTTCGGCATGCATGAAAATAAGCTTTTTCCACGCTTTTTTTTTATTTATTATTATTATTTTGAAAAAATTTCCACGCTTTATTTTATATATATGAGTATGAATATCTGATACCATTGCAAAACACGCCAATAAGAGCATAGCTCAACTGGCATAAAGTTGTACCCCAAGGATTTTCTTCGATGTCCCTCCCCTTCTCTCTCCCGTCTCTTTTATGTTTTTTTTTCGTTTGAATATATTTCTATGGTTTATTTTACTAAGATTAATTAATTTAAATTATTTTTAATGTTAGAATTAATTTTATATTCAACCATATTAAATAAAAATTAATTTAATAATTTGTTAAATTAACCTAAATAATTATTCTATTGTAATAAATTGATAGTAATTAATGGATTGGTTAAAAGATATACTTCGCATTTTCATTTATAAAAATATACTTGCACTAAAATATTTACCGGAAATAATTTTTCAAAAAAAAAATATTTACCGGAAATATTGATTAATTAATAATTTGTTAAATAAACTAACTAAATTAATTTAGTATTAGGATTTATTTTTAATAATTATAATTAATTATTCCATTGTTTTTTTTTTTTTTTTGAGTACATCAATATTTGGGGTGGGGGATTCGAACCTCTAACCTCAAGGTCGAGGGTACATGCCAATTACCGCTGAGCTAAGCTCATTTTGGCAATTATTCCATTGTTATACCTATATTATTTATATTCATTCTTTAGATGTTAATCTCATCCCGGAATGTTGTTGAACTCAACAAAAAAAAAAAAAATCCAAGAGTTTGATTTTCAAATTTGAAAAAAATGTAAGATATCTCAAATATAGCTAACTGAATACAAAATCTTTATGTTTTTTCCTATTTTGTCCTCGTTTCTTTTCCGAACAATTTGTTAAGTATTTTATCTTTCCACAAAACATTCTCAAATGGGAAAGAGATCATAGTTTTGATTTCAGTTTTACTCATTTTTTGAATTTATATTTGATTTTGAAAACAAATCTTAGATTTCCTTTCCAGATTCTTTTATTTAAATTTGGATTGAATTTTTTAAATTTGTTATTATTGATTTTTGTTTTTTTTTTTTTTTTTTGTTTTTAGAGTTCAACAATATAGATTCTTCCGTGGAGAATGTATACTTCAACCAACCCACATTTTAGGTTCCGTTTGATAACTATTTGGGCCCCGTTTGATAACCATTTGGTTTTTTGTTTTTGGTTTATGGTTTTTAAGCTTATAAACACCATTTCCAACTCTAAATTTCTTTGTTTTTTCACCTATCTTCTTTTATGTTTTTAAAAACCAAGTCAATTTTTAAAAACTAAAAAAAGTAGTTTTCAAAAACTTGTTTTTGTTTTTAAAATTTTGTTAGGAATTCAAGTGTGTCTTTAACAAAAATGAAAACCATGGTGAGTAAATTTAAAGAAAACAAGCTTAATTTTCAAAAACCAAAAACCAAATGGTTATCAAACGGGACCTTGTTTTTTTGTTTTTGGTTTTTGGTTTTTAAGTTTATAAACACCACTTCCAACCCTAAGTTTCTTTGGCTTTTCACCTACCTTCTTCCCATGTTTTAAAAAACCAAGCCAATTTTTTAAAACTAAAAAAAATAGTTTTCAAAACCTTGTTTTTGTTTTTAGAACTTGGTTAGGAATTCAAGTATATCTTTGACAAAAATGAAAACCATGGTGAGGAAATTTAAAGAAAACAAGCCTAATTTTCAAAAACCAAAAACCAAAAATCAAATGGTTATCAAACGGGACCTTGGTTTTTGGTTTTTTGTTTTTGAAAATTAAGCTTATACACACATACTTCCTATAAGTTTCTTGGTTTTAGTATCAATCTTCTACCTTATTTTCAAAAACCAAATCCAATTTTGGGGGAAAAAAATAGTTTTCAAAAGCTTGTTTTTGTTTTTAAAATTTGACTAAGAATTCAAATGCAACTTTAACTATGATGAAAGCTCATGGTAGGAAATTTAGGAGAAGACAAGCATAATTTTCAAAAATCAACAACCAAATGATTATCGGTCTTAACTTTTTGGTTTGTTTAATAATTTCCACCAAGGCATCCTTTCGTTTTTTAAGTTCTCTCCAGTAACTTTTTTGCACGATAGTATATCTTTTTTTATATATATCATGTTTATTTTTTTTATGCAATGATTTTATTTATTTTATAAACTCAAATCAATTCTTAACAACATCCATTGTTGCCCAACTTGTATTTGTTTACTAGTTTTTTTTTTTTTTTATCCCAAAACAATTTACTCAACAGTTGGAAACATGCAAGTAAACATGTATTGTGTAGTATTTACTCTTTGAATTATGATATATGAAACAAATATTTGGGAGATTGACGAAATGAGATTTGGTCATATGGAAAGAAACATATATCATTAAATATGCGGTAACGTGAAAAACTTATTATAGTTCAACTAGCATACATTGTTTTTTTTTTTTCTTTTTTGTTAAAATTAATGGATGAATTAAGAAAAATTGAATAGAGGGTAGAAATTGCAACATTTAAACTAAGTCTAAAGTCCAATTTGATAAAATTGAAAATTTAGGGTGAAAATTGATACAATGTAACAAACTTAGGTGTAAAAACTATTTTGTAATAGTTTCCTATTCCATTGACATTTGTCCCTGTTGAAAGAGAAATTTTGACAAATCACAAATTGCCACGTCATTACATGAAATTAATGACAAAATTATAATCAATTAAATTTTGGACCAATTATAAATTGACGTGTGTCCCAAATTTAATTTGAAGACAAAGTTGGCCAATTATAAATTCATAGAGCCAAATTTCTATTTGATCAATTAATTAAAATTAAATTGTTTTGATCAAATTAATTAATTTGACCCATTAATTAAAAAATAATTATTTGGATCAAATTTGGGTCTTTTAAATATTTGGGTCACATGGTTTTGGGTCAAATATGAACCAGACCCAAGACTAAATAGTTGAACTCAAGACCAATAAAGCCCAAGCCCAAGTTGTTGGCCCAAAAGTCACCAGGACCCATCCAGCGAGAACTCTATCAATAGAGGGGTTGTCTTCCATTTTATGGGGGAGAATTTTGAAGCTCCAAGCCAGAGTCAGAGAATTCAGAGAAACTCCATCAAGATTGAAGACTGAAGACTGAAGACTCCTTGAAATCCATAAGTTTCAAAGTGTTGAACACTTCTTGAAGATTAAAGACTCCTTCAAGATTAGAAGACTTCAAGCTCCAAGAATCCATTGAAGCTTCAGACTCGAGATCAAGCGTTCCAGCCCTCGAGTGAAACACATCCACACACAAGAGAGAGAATCAGAGGATTAACATTAGAGATTGTACACACGCATACAAATATTAATACAAATATATTGTTTATTCCACGTGTCTCCATCTTCGAAGTTACGTGTGAACAAATTGGCACGCCCAGTGGGACCTCTCTACCTCTCATCTCTTTCTCTTGTTAAAAGATCCAACCAACGTGATGGCATCAAAGAAAGCTCCCGCGAAGGTTACAACATCAAGCGACTCTTACACTGGTCCTATCACTCGTAGTCGTTCCCAAGGAATTGAGATCAGGGAGGATCATACTCCTCTTGCTGTTGCAAGCAGGATCTCAAAGCTGATTGAAGAATCCTCTAAGGATAAAGTTGTAGTCAAAGACAACCCGCTGTTCGAATCTGTTGTTCCAACATCTAAGCAGCCAAAGGATGCACTAAACCCTGATGTGATGTCTGTCATGATGGCTGATGTAGACCAGGATGAAAGAATGGTAGAGATGGAAAGAAAACTCAATCTCTTGATGAAGGCAGTTGATGAAAGAGATCTGGAGATGGCCTATTTGAAGAACCAGCTGCAAAACCGAGAAACGGCTGAGTCTAGTCAGACCCCTACTGCAGGAAAGAACGATAAGACCCCTACTGCAAGAAAAAATGATAAGGGGAAGGCTATCGTGCATGAGGACCAACCGCAACACTCTGCGTCAGTTGCCTCTTTGTCTGTCCAACAGCTGCAAGACATGATCATGAATTCCATCAGGGCTCAATATGGTGGACCCACTCAAAGTTCCCTCTTGTATTCTAAACCTTATACAAAGAGGATTGACAATCTGAGACTGCCCTCTGGCTATCAGCCTCCCAAGTTCCAACAGTTTGACGGAAAGGACAACCCAAAGCAGCACATCGCCCACTTTGTTGAGACCTGTGAGAACGCTGGTACTCAGGGAGATTTGCTTGTTAAGCAATTTGTCAGAACACTGAAAGGAAACGCGTTCGATTGGTACACTGACCTGGAGCCTGAGACAATTGACAGTTGGGAACAGATTGAGAGAGAGTTTCTGAATCGCTTCAACAGTACGAGGCGAACAGTTAGTATGACGAAACTCACGAGCACAAAGCAACGGAAGGGTGAGCTAGTCATCGACTACATCAACCGTTGGAGAGCCTTGAGTCTCGACTGTAAAGATAGACTCTCCGAGGTATCCTCTGTTGAAATGTGCACCCAAGGCATGCACTGGGGACTTCTTTACATCTTGCAAGGGGATAAAACCCCGGACCTTTGAAGAATTGGCGACTCGCGCTCATGATATGGAGTTGAACATCGCTAGTAGGGGGAACAAAGATCCCATAGTCCCAGACATGAGGAAAGAAAAGAAGGAAGTCAAAGGCACTGAGAAAGTTACGAAGAGTGCCACAAAAGAATCCATGGTCGTCAACACGACCCCGTTGAAATTTTCCTCCAAAGGAAAAGAAAGTAAATCCGATAAGCGAATGGAGACAGGCGAGAGACGTCGCCTAACTTTAAAAGAAAGACAAGAAAAAGTGTATCCGTTTCCAGATTCCGACGTCCTAGATATGTTGGAACAATTGTTGGAGAAGCAGTTAATTGAACTCCTCGAATGAAAACGACCGGAAGAGTTAGGGAAAGTCAATGATCCTAACTACTGCAAGTATCACCGAGTCGTTAGCCATCCAGTGGAGAAATAATTTGTTTTAAAAGAGCTAATCCTTAAGTTGGCTCGTGAAAAGAAAATTGAGCTGGACCTTGATGAGGTGGCTCAAGCGAATCATGCAACAATAATGGCGAATGTGGGGGATCAAATTCCTTTAATTTCCTCATGTGATTATGAAGAGAGGCTGATTCAATTTGGGACCCTTGATCCCGTAGTGGTTCGATTCCGAAAAGAAGCCACAATGAAGGGGTCCCAAGAACAATATAATTCCATTGAAGATGAGAATGAAGGCTGGACCCTTGTCGTTCGTCGCAAGAAGCAAAAACAAAGTTACGCACGGTAAGAGTCCCACTTATTTCGAGACAGTAAAAGAAAGGTTAAATCTCAAAGGAAGAAGGGAAAAAAGAAATCAAGGAGGTCAAAGCATGTTGTGGAGGAAAGTGAAGATTTCTTTTGCCCTCCACAACCCATAACTTTGGCAGAATACTTCCCAAGGCGCTTTCTCGATGATGGTCAAGGAGAAGCACTTGAAATCGTCACTTGTCACATTGTGGACGTGGTGGAAGATGATGATGTCCCTGCTAGTTCCTCGGGAACGGTGGCAGGTCCAGGAGACTTATCCTCCTTCAGCATAAAGGATTTATTGTCACTTCCTCAGGAAGCTAAAAGTGTCCTTATTAATGCATTGATAGAATCCGATGGTACAAACATCCCAACCTCCGAGGCACGCACATGTGCTTCGTGTTGCATGACTATAGGATTTTCCGATGAAGATTTGCTGCTAGGGTCAAAGCCTCACAATAGACCTTTATTCGTCTCGGGATACATCCGAGAACAGAGGGTAGGTCGGATCCTCATCGACGATGGATCAGCTGTCAATATAATGTCTAAGTCAACCATGAAGCAATTAGGCATCTCGATGGAAGAATTATCAAACAGTAAATTGGTGATTCAAGGTTTCAATCAAGGCGGACAACGAGCGATTGGCATGATACGTCTCGAGCTCATCATTGGGGATTTGAAGGCCGATACTTTGTTTCATGTGATAGATTCCAAGACCACTTATAAGCTGCTATTAGGTCGTCCTTGGATCCATGGCAATGGAGTGATAACCTCTACATTGCACCAGTGCTTCAAGTTCTATCAAAATGGCATTAAGAAAGTTGAAGCTGACACTAACCCATTTTCAGAAGCTGAATCCCATTTCGCTGATGCAAAATTTTATATGAAGAGCGACAACACAGGGGAAACTATACCTACAGAAATCCCCTTGATAAAAAAGAATGATAAACTCGACTTAGAGCCACAAGCAGATGCAAGAAAGGAAGTTGTTGAGGATGTGAAGGCATGTGACCTGAAAAAGTGTGAAACATCTACAAGCCTTGTGAAACCTAAAGTTGTAGAGGATGAGAAATGTTCACCTGTCCTACGATACGCCCCTTTATCTCGGCGTAAAAAGGGTGAATCACCTTTCACTCAATGTCCGAAAAGCATAAAGGTCGGTGACGTTGAAATTCTGAAGGAAAGTTTCACTATGCCTCTTACAAAGATCACAAAGCAGGAGGTTAAGAAACCTGAGGATGACCAGAAAAAAACGATTTTGCCTGACAAACAGACTAAAGACGGGTTCGACCCCAAGGCATACAAACTTCTAGCGAAAGCGGGTTATGACTTCACAACTCACACTGAGTTTAAAAGTCTAAGGGTTTTTTATGACAGATCTGAGCTCTCTGCAACACAGAAGAAGCTTCTAAAGGAAGGCTATAGTCTGCCTACGACGAGAAAAGGACTTGGATATAAATTGCCCGAACCGGTTCGCATAACAAGAAAAGGGAAGGCGAAAGTGGCAGACATAAATCATATAACAGTAGAGGAGGTTGATGACTCAAAAGAAGAAGAGAGCGTCGACCAACGAGCTTCTGTTTTTAGGCACATCAGGCCACCAGTTGCTCGTGCTTCTGTCTTTCAGAGGATAATTGTGAATGAAACAAAAGAAGAAAGTGCACAACTTACCAATAGCTCCACTCGATCTTCAGTTTTTCGAAGGTTAAGTATGCATGTTGGTGAAGAAGAGAGTACACTTTCAACTCCGGATGTCACGCGACCTTCAGCTTTTCGAAGGTTAAATATGCCCGTTGGGGAAGAAGAAGGTACATTTTCAACTTCAGATGTGACTCGACCATCACCGACTTCAATATGAAGATGCGATGAAAACTGAAAAGATCACGAAGGCCGATGGAGAAATTCGCAGTGCAGTTCCTTCACGAATGAAAAGAAAAACCCTTGTTACTGTCGATACAGATGGTTCTTTGAAGGTAAAGAGACGTGATGTTGTCATTACCAATCCTTCAAAAGAAGATAGTGACCAGGAAGAAGAACAAGCCTCTTGCCTTCATATCACTGTTGAAGAAGAAACAGAGGTCGAAATGTCTGAAGTAGATGAGGATGAAGCACCTTTATCACTTGAAGACGGCAGCGAATCTACAGTGGATGAGCTTAAAGAAGTAAACCTGGGTACGCCAGAAGAGCCACGCCCAACTTTTATAAGCACGTCACTTACTCTCGAAGAAGAATGTGAATATATGAGTTTACTCGCTTCATATAAAGATATCTTCGCCTGGTCATATAAAGAGATGCCTGGACTTGATCCAAAAGTAGCTGTCCATCATCTCGCAATTAAAGAGGGGTATTGGCCAGTCAAGCAGGCTCAACGACGCTTTCGCCCGGAATTTATCCCTCAAATTGAAATAGAGGTCAATAAGTTGATAGAAGCAGGATTCATCCGTGAGGTGAAATACCCCACGTGGATAGCCAACATTGTTCCTGTTAGAAAGAAGAATGGACAGCTTCGCGTTTGCGTCGACTTTCGTGATTTGAATAACGCATGTCCGAAAGATGATTTTCCACTGCCAATCACAGAAATCATGGTGGATGCCACCACAGGACATGAAGCTTTGTCTTTTATGGATGGATCATCGGGTTATAACCAGATTCGAATGGCTCTTGCAGATGAAGAAATGACAGCCTTTCGAACTCCAAAAGGGATATAATGTTACAAAGTGATGCCCTTTGGATTAAAGAATGCTGGTGTTACTTATCAACGTGCTATGCAAAAGGTCTTCGACGATTTGCTGCATAAACATGTCGAGTGTTATGTCGATGATCTTGTTGTTAAGTCAAAGAGACGACAAGATCACTTGAAAGATCTAAAAGTGGTCTTTGATCGTTTGAGAAAGTATCAATTGAGGATGAACCCTCTCAAATGTGCATTCGGTGTTACTTCTGGAAAATTCCTTGGATTCGTTGTTAGACACCGAGGAATCGAAATAGACCAGTCAAAGATTGACGCCATTCAAAAGATGCCAAGGCCTAAAAACTTACATGAGTTGAGAAGTATGCAAGGTCGTCTGGCCTACATTCGAAGATTCATCTCTAACTTAGCCGGTCGATGCCAACCTTTTCAAAGGCTAATGAGGAAAGGAGAAAAATTCGAATGGGATGAGGCATGCCAAAATGCTTTCGAAAGCATTAAGAAATATTTGCTTAATCCTCCTGTCTTAGGAGCCCCCATAGCTGGAAAGCCATTGATACTATACATCGCTGCTCAAGAACGATCACTTGGAGCGTTATTGGCACAGGAAAGTGAGAAAGGAAAAGAACGAGCCCTTTATTACTTAAGCAGGACTCTGAATGGTGCTGAGATAAATTACTCACCCATTGAGAAAATGTGTCTTGCTCTTTTCTTCGCTATTGACAAGTTAAGGCATTACATGCAAGCTTTCACAGTGCACTTGGTCACGAAAGCTGATCCTGTTAAGTACGTTCTATCGAGGCCGGTTATTTCTGGACGCCTAGCTAAGTGGGCCATCTTACTCTAGCAATATGACATCGTTTATGTACCTCAGAAGGCAGTTAAGGGGCAGGCATTAGCCGACTTCTTGGCGGATCATCCAATCCCGTCGGATTGGAAGTTATGTGAAGACCTACCTGATGAAGAAGTCTTCTATGTTGAAATCACCGAACCTTGGACCATGTACTTTGATGGCGCAGCACGAAGAAGTGGAGCAGGGGCAGGAATCGTTTTTGTTTCGCCTGAGAAACACATGCTCCCTTACAGTTTCATGCTTGGTGAATTGTGCTCAAACAATGTTGCTGAATATCTAGCGCTGATAATTGGCCTCCAAATGGCCTTGGAGATTGGCATAACATATATAGAGGTCTATGGTGATTCAAAGTTGATCGTTAGTCAACTCTTACTCCAGTATGAAGTAAAACATAAAGACTTGAAGCCTTATTTTATCTATGCAAGACAACTGATAGAAAGGTTTGATAGTATAGTACTAGAGCATGTTCCGAGATCAGAAAATAAAAAGGCAGATGCTCTAGCAAATTTGGCGACTGCCCTAACAATCCCGGAAGATATGTCGATGAACATCTCACTTTGTCAGAGGTGGATTGTGCCGCCAGTAGAAGATGAATGCCAAGAAGCAAATATGATTTATGTTTTTGCAATTGAAGAAGAGGACTGACAACAACCTATTATAGATTATCTTCAACATGGAAGACTTCCCACAGATCTCAGACGTAGGGCCGATATACGAAGTGTTGGGTTTTATGCCCTAAAACTCGTAGATAGTGAATGTAACCGTTGACCGGATATTAATGAAATAATATTGATATATTTTTTCATTAATTGTTATTAGTTATTTTATATTTGTCTTTGCCTAATAATAACCCTAATCCAATAAACTAGACATCCAAGGCTGTAATATGAGTCTTGAACTATATGTAGCGACATATGGGATCATTGTTCAAGAAACAACCTAAAGGGTCTATAGTATAGGGATAAGACTGGGTGCCTTATCCTGGTGACACTATGGATACGACCCACTTTGTATTTGATACAAACGCTGCGATCCAACGCGTTCGTGTAGGAGACATGCGAGTGGGGGTATCCTATGCAATGAGTTTGCATAAGACCGGACCGCGAAATAGTAACCACTGGTTATAACACCGTTAACTAGTTGGTTTTCTATTTCACTAGGACGACCTAGACAACTTAATCTTAATCCTGAGTTGATTATGGACTCCTGCTCATGAGAGATTGTCCTTTGATTTGTATGGGTGAGAGTGGCCAATACGCCGACTCAATAAGCCTACCACTTTGGGGACAAGACCGAATGGGGAGCTGGGAACATAATCGTACAAGATGGAATTCACTCCTTCCCGACTTTAGGGAAGCAGATGAGTGTTCCCTTAAGTGGTTACTCCGAGTCTTGAACAAAGGGCCCTACCCTCTCAATGGCACGAGAGGGTTTTCTGTTTGATGGTTGGACCACAAACAGGTTGTTCATTAGAGGAGAATTGGTACTTAAGGAAATAGAGGTAACCCAGGGGTAAAACGGTAATTTGACCCAGCTGGTGTTACGGACACTCGTGAAGGACTAACTAGTCGATATTGGTCTATATCCGTGGACACAGAAAATATGTCTGCAGTGAGAAGAGTGCAACTGTGAGTCTATAGTGAAATGAACACACAGTTAACGAATATTGATTAATGTGGTTAATGAGTTTGACCAATTAATCTCACATCGTTGGAGCTTCTGATCTGCAGGTCCATTAGGTCCCACTGGTAGCTCATAAAGTAATTTGAGGCAACTAAGTAATAAATGTAAATTGAAAATGTTCAATTTACTAAGGGAAACAAATATAATATATATTGATATATTATTATGAGAGAAATTAATATTTGAAGAAATTCAAATATAAATTTATGGAAGTTTGAAAGAGTTCAAATAATTAATTAATTAATTCAAGGCCTAAAATGTGTTTGGGCAAATTAATTAATTCTAGGCCGGAAATTAAATATGTGATATTTAATTGGTGGTTAATTAATTAAAGAATTCATTAACCGGGAATTAATCAATTATGGAAATAATTAATCACTTAAGGAAGTGATTAATCATTTATGGAAATGATCTAATCACTTATGGAAGTAATTAGTCATAGATTAATCAATTATGGAATTGATTGATCATGATTGATTAATTAAGGAATAAGATTGAATCAATTTTGGAAAAGATTGATTTAATTGAATATTTTATTCATGGCCTCTCTTCTATAAATAGAACACTAGACCTAATTGGTCCAAGAGACTTGACACTTTGCTCTTGCTCTTAGACTCTCAAGACAAGACCTAGAATTCTCTCTAGCCTCCCTCTTAGAGAAAGACTCCCACAAGTCTTTTGCCTCCTAGACCTAGAGTCATACCGGTGTAACCTCTGTGGTTATTGTGTCATTCAAGAAGAATTTTCCAGCGATCACAAGACAAAGGAGGCTGCTGCGTTTTGTTCGTTGGAGAATCGTTGGCGACGAACGGTCAAGTCTACAACGGAGGTTTGTAACGGTTCTTCCCCTTTTCTTTAGAAAAGCATGAAAATAAATTTAGATTTATTTTTAAGCATGTTTAAACTGATTTTCCAGCAACTTTAAAGAGTGTTTAAAGTTTGTTTGAGTTTTCGTAACGGTATTTTAATGTTAATTAATATACGGCGTAAGGTCCAATCGATGCGCTTCCGCTGCGTGGGGACTTTTATTCCCTTCACGAAGAAGGGGCGCCTGATTTATTTACTACAAGGAGACCCTTTATCGTCGTTTGTATGAGGGACTCTTCCTTCGATGCCTTGGAAAGGAAGAAGCAATGAAGGCATTAGAAGAGGCACATTCAGGTGTTTGTGGCACCCACCAGTCGGGTCCAAAACTCCAGTTCCAGTTAAAAAGAATGGGGTATTATTGGCCTACGATGATTCAAGATTCAATGCAGTACGCCAAAAAATGCGAAGCTTGCCAGTTTCATGCCAATTTCATACATCAGCCACCAGAGCCTCTTCATTCGACTATAGCTTCATGGCCTTTTGAAGCTTGGGGACTTGACCTTGTTGGCCCTATAACACCAAAGTCCTCGGCAGGACATTCTTACATCCTTGCAGGGACAGATTACTTCTCAAGATGGGCTGAAGCCGTCGCATTGAAAGAAGCCAAGAAAGAAAATGTTGTGGATTTCGTCTGAACTCATATAATCTATCGGTACGGTATCCCCCATCGTATTGTGACAGATAATGGAAGGCAATTCTCCAACGGCCTAATGGACAAGTTGTGTGAGAAGTTTAACTTCAAACAATACAAGTCCTCTATGTACAATGCTGCGGCAAATGGGTTGGCAGAAGCATTCAATAAGACGCTGTGTAACTTATTGAAGAAAGTAGTCTCCAAGACAAAGAGAGATTGGCAAGAAAAGATCGGTGAAGTGTTGTGGGCTTACCGGACTACTCATCGCACTCCTACAGGGGTCACACCTTATTCTCTCGTCTATGGGGTAGAAGTTGTGCTCCCGTTAGAAAGAGAGATTCCCTCATTAAGGATGGCTGTCTAAGAAGGGTTGACAACGGAAGATAATGCTAGGTTGTGCCTTCAAGAGTTAGAAGCACTTGATGAAAGAAGGTTAGAGGCTCAGCAAGCGTTGGAATGCTACCAAGCACGGATGTCTAAAGCCTTTGACAAGAATATGAAGCTTCAATCATTTCAAGTTGGTGATCTTGTGCTTGCTGTTCGAAGACCCATCATCACGACACGACACACAGGGAACAAGTTCACACCTAAATGGGATGGACCCTACGTCGTCAAAGAAGTCTACACAAATGGAGCGTACAAGATCGTGGATAAAGACGGATTAAGAATAGGCCCGATAAATGGAAAATTTCTTAAAAAGTTTTATGCGTGAAATGTAATGCTCCATATCGCAAGAGCCTAAACTGCATGATACTCCTGGCCCGCATGAGTTAAAAAGGTGAACGGCCCAAAAAAAATCAAATCTGTACCCTGAACTACGTTATGACTTGATCCCGTTTATTAATGGGTACGTAGGCAACTTAAAGGAAACTTTAAGCTCAGTCCATAAAATAAATAAAAAAATCATTATTCCATTATGCGAAACAAGTATGATGTTTTTAAAAAAATCTTGCCTATTACAAAAAATGGAGATATCTTCGATAAAAAATATAATTAAAAAAAGTCCTACAATGATAAAAAAAAATGAAGTCTGATCATGGTATCCACTTGTAGTTCTTCAGCTCTTCTTGTGCATCTTCCAACATTGCACGAAGTATCGTCAGAGTTTTAGCATCAGCATCAGTAAGAACAGGGGCATCTTCAATACTACTTATAGTTCCTCGCAGCTTGGAAGCCTCGAGTTGATGTTGTTTTAAAAGATCCTCTTTCTCAATAATCGACTTAGAAATCTCACCTCGCTTAGCTTTCACAGCTTCAAGCCTAGCTTCCAATTCTTCTTCTTCTCGCAATGCTTGCAGATGTTGTTGCTGAAGTGAACCTTTCGCTGTGAGTAGTTCACTTTCACTGTATAGTATCTTCTCCAAGCTAAACTTAGTCTCTTCCAGTTGGCGATTCTTACTCTCCAAAGTTAATTGAGAAGAAAATGACGACTGCAGCTGGTTATACTTCTCTACCTTCTTGAAATACGCACTTACAATTTCTTTAAGAGAATCCAAGCCGGGTACACGAATCTCAGAAATTGTATGAATTATTTTGACTGCCTCTTGTTTAAGACGAGGTATTTTGTCGAACGGAGTGCGTATGATCTTTTGGTGTATGCTCTCCCACAGGGCAAGGGCAGACTGTTTCCTATAGTTGAAAATAACATTGTTAGCACAGTAATCAGAGATCTCAGACGCAGCTGCATGGGTCGTTGTCTTCTTTTGTTCAGGAATTTCATCAATTACAGGATGATAAGATTGAATCACGACTCTATCAGTTGGCGCTTTGGAATTGCCCACACGCGCAGCTACAGAGTCAAAAACGTCTGGACTCACAAAAGAAGGAGGACTATGATGCCCCTCGACTTCTATAAGGGGATCATTTAAAGGTGACTGCAAAAAAAAAGGGTAAGCAATGATGATAATAATAATAGTAAAATATTATAATGAAGAGGGAATGAAAAAAAACACTTACCAGTGGTGCAAGGAGTTCAGGAAATTGTGATGAGCTAGGAACTCCATCAAAATATTCATCTTCACATAGTGATGGTTGTTTGGACTTTTTAGACCTTTTCCAATGATCATCGCCGCTACTGCTCTGACTACCATCATTATCCTTAGAGCGAAATTCACCGGTTCAAACATGCGAATCCTTTTGCCTCCGTTGTCATTACCAACCTTTTTGGGAAATTTCGGCTTGGGAGGAAGAGGAATAGCACTAGCCACCAATTTATCTCTGCCTTCTTCAAGGTAATTTCCGTTTTTTGCCAACCACCAACTCTTGTAGCATTGGGTGATTTGGATGTGTGGCTTCATCGCGTGCGCAGGGAGATAAACTTGAGACAATGTTTTTGCTCGAACGCATATCATCCAAAGGCGCAATACATTATCTAAGTTGACCTCAGGAACTTCTTCACTTAGATCGTTTGGCACATCTTGGTAAAATCCGAATTGTCGGCTAAATCGACAAGGATTATAAGATTCAATGACAATCGAAAACCCACATCGGGAAGATAAGAAGCGTGATCGAATACTTATAAAGAATGAGGAATGCCAAAATGATAGCTGGTCATCATCTGTCAGAACCATGCCTTTGTTGCGGGGAGGGAGATTCGCATACCACGATACATATTTACCTTTATGAATATGTACACGAGCTTCAAAATCGTCGAAGTATTTAGCTCCACCCTCTCCGGAAAACTCAACCATCATTGGGCCCCTAACTTTCTCTAGAACTGCATAATGCGTGTTAAAATAATAAGCAAGCCAAGCATAAACATAATACACTGGAAAACAGGCCTCTGAACGTCCTGCTGAAGGAGACGCTTTATAAATCTGGCCCAAGCCATGATAAATATTGGCCAAAACTGGGACATCAAGACTAAAAGCATAACCTTCTGCCATAAGGCTTGCAACTTTGAAGACCTCTGGACGAAGAGAAACCTGCTTGTTGGGAAACACAAATACACATAACCAACAAGAAAGAAAAGCAGCCAAGTAAGTCTTTTCTATCAAATCGTCTTCTACACCCAGCTCATGAAAGAACTCGAGTTCTGTCTCAGACCAGTCAGAACATTTGATAGGAACTCCATTTGGATTATGAGTTGAACGAGGACGACTAGCTTTCTTCGCTTTTCGAGAAGGAGGCTTCTCATACTTCAAATCTCTCTTAAACCAAAAAGAAATCCATGAACTAATGGAAATCTGGAAATGATCACGGTTCTGAGAGGTTATATGATAATAAGCAGCAAAAAGATACTCACAACTTTTCGGGAGGCCTTCGTTGTTTTGGTCAGATGACGCTAACAATTCCTTGCAGCAAGGAATAACTTCATCATAAAACTTTCCTTTAATGGAGAGGCCCCCTAATCTCCACATGTCCCATAAGGAGATAGACAATTCTCCAGACGATGTATGAAGAGTATTTGTTGAAGGACACCATGCCTCACAAAAGGCTCGAATTATATCGGTGTTGCGATCATAGGTGTATAAGGAAGCCATCACGGCATCAAACAGACGAGCCTTCTTAAGTGTCGGCTCATTGCGAGCAGCCACAATTTCCAACCATTCCCAATAATGGCGAGTGTAACTGAATTCTCCATGGATTTTAAACGATGAACTCCAGCGAGCTTTACCCTCAATAATTTGACGACCTAGTGTTGACTCTGGATTCTGACTTGGTGCTTTATTATGTATTGGAGATTCTAGGAACCACATTTTTAGGGATGATTCTTGATTCAAGGGCCTTCCCTCAGACCATCTAGATAGGACTCTAGAACTATCTAAGGAAGGCTGCAATGTCCTAAAGTTTCCATGCACCGCCTCTCCTACATGAAGAATGACTCCATTTTCAACAGGTTGATCTCTATCCTTCAAGATGACTAAGCAGTTCTTCTCAGGATCAGGATGCTCAGTGAAATACACCATGATGGAGATAAGTTTTTCTACACAAGAAAAAAATTTGATGTCAATCTTTTCCAATAAGCTATGAAAGCAAGAAAATGATGCATAAATAATCAACCATAAAAAAAAGGTGGTGAAATGACTGCAAGTGAAGTAGATGACGACCTTGGTGACCACCCCTGCAGGAAACTATAGTCATCAAAGTGACTGGTCTAGACAGGTGGTGAAATCACTGCAAGTGAAGCTGATGACGACCGTGGTGACCACCCCTGCAGGAAACTACAGTCATCAAAGTGACTGGTCTAGACAGGTGGTGAAATCACTGCAAGTGAAGCTGATGACGACTGTGGTGACCACCCCTGCAGGAAACTACAGTCATCAAAGTGACTGGTCTAGACAGGTGGTGAAATCACTGCAAGTGAAGCTGATGACGACCGTGGTGACCACCCCTGCAGGAAACTACAGTCATCAAAGTGACTGGTCTAGACAGGTGGTGTAATCACTGCAAGTGAATTTGGTGACAACTGTTGCATGAAGCTTACACATTCAAGTAAGAAAGAAAATATATGTATTCATGTGTGTGTTTTGGGTGCAAAACATGAAGTGGCGAAATAAAAAAATGTTCACTTGTATATTTTCATGGCGGCAGCGACAAGAACCTTATAAAAAAAATGGAAGCTTACGGCAGTAGCTAAAAAAGGAGTTTCAAGAGATTTTTTTTTTTTTTACTTACCGACGGCGCGACAAGGAAGCACAAAGGGAGATTATTGCTCGAAATCAAGGCCTACACAAAGAAGAAAATACATGAGCATTCGAAGTCAAATGAAAGAAAGAAAAGGGAAATTGAAGAGAAGAGTTTTTCTCAATACCTAGACTCCTTGCTTGGACGGCTTTGTGTCTTGACCTATGCAACCTCTTCTATTTATAAAGAAAGGGATTAGGTCAAACCCATAAGGAAAAGGTATTATGAGATTTGATTTTAAAATTGAATTTTATCTCTAATTAGATCCTTATCAAACTAGGAGTGCCAATTCAAATCGTAATCCAAGTGGGAAATTTGATTTAAATCAATTTTGAATAAAAATTCGAATTGGTCTAATTTTAAAAGTTGGATAAATTTTGAATTTGATTCGATTTAAATTAAATTAAATTGGTATAGCTAAATTTTTAGCTAAACCTAAATCAAAGGGGCATATTTTAGAATTCTATTCCTCAAACCAAATTTTGGATGGAATTTAACATTACTCCAACTAATTTTTTTTCAAGCCTTATTTGAAATTCAAGGTATTTGAGGTTGAGTTTATCTTGAGATAATTTGGACCTAATTATAATTCGGTCCCAAATTAAACTCGAGTCAAATTCAAAATAGAGTGAAATTACTCCAAATTCAAAGTTACATAGAATTTGGACACGATTGAAATTCAATATGGAATTAAAATCCAATTGAGATTCAAATTGCAATTTGTTGCCAAGCCAAGTGGATCAAAATTTCGAAAAAAAAAAAAGAAGGAAGAAGAAAATTTAGAGTTTTGATTAAATTGGCATAACAGATGTGTAAAAATTGATTCCAAAGAATTTCTTTTCGAGATTCATCCACACATAATTTGTGCCTAAATCTCGAAAATGGGGCATTTGTTGAAAGAGAAATTTTGACCAATCACAAATTGCCACGTCATTACATGAAATTAATGACAAAATTATAATCAATTAAATTTTGGACCAATTATAAATTGACATGTGTCCCAAATTTAATTTGAAGACAAAGTTGGCCAATTATAAATTCATATAGCCAAATTTCTATTTGATCAATTAATTAAAATTAATTTTTTTTGATCAAATTAATTAATTTGACCCATTAATTAAAAAATAATTATTTGGATCAAATTTGAGTCTTTTAAATATTTGGGTCACATGGTTTTGGGTCAAATATGAACCAGACCCAAGACTAAATAGTTGAACCCAAGACCAATAAAGCTCAAGCCCAAGTTGTTGGCCCAAAAGTCACCAGGACCCATCCAGCGAGAACTCTATAAACAGAGGGGTTCTCTTCCATTTTATGGGGGAGAATTTTGAAGCTCCAAGCCAGAGTCAGAGAATTCAGAGAAAATCCATCAAGATTGAAGACTGAAGACTGAAGACTCCTTGAAATCCATAAGTTTCAAAGTGCTGAACACTTCTTCAAGATTGAAGACTCCTTCAAGATTAGAAGACTTCAAGCTCCAAGAATCCATTGAAGCTTCAGACTCGAGATCAAGCGTTCCAGCCCTCGCGTGAAACACATCCACACACAAGAGAGAGAATCAGAGGATTAACATTAGAGATTGTACATCCACATGCATACAAATATTAATACAAATATATTGTTTATTCCACGTGTCTCCATCTTCGAAGTTACGTGTGAACAGTCTCACTTTCCTTCGGAAAAATAAATAAATCCTTCAAACGTCTATGGTTGGATGTCAGTTGTCTTGGTATGTTTAGAAATATAGTCGTTGATAGTAATCAATCCAAGTATAAATTGACAAAATCAAGTAGTACCTGGTAAGTCCAGGGTCGATTCCACAAAGAAGGGATATTCACAAGGCCTTTTAACAATATTTACTGAGCTAAACTAAAAAACGTATGATATTATTTAAAAGAATAAACAAAAGATTTGGCATATTTGGAAAGTAAATAAAAACAACACATGCGACGAGAGTTAAAGGAAAAGTTCAAGGAGAATGGTATCAAGGCTTTTGCGGTTGCAACCTCATGTGTTTATAAGAACCTTGTAACGCATACTTTGATTAATTGATCCATTAATGCCTAAGTGAGAAAAAATCATAAGTTTCCCTTCCGGTACTCCTTTGTATTTGGCATAAAACTATCAAGTGGTCATTTGGCTAGTTCATGCGTTAAGTGCAGTTCTCTAAAACTTACAAGGGATTGCGTTAGTCACAACGCAGTGTAAGCTCATGCATACACTATCTTTTAGCAGTAGTGTTTTAACGCTACCAAGACTACATGATATGCGCTGACTTGCTCTACTCAGAGATTTCTACATGCGTTACCTGTCAGGGATTTAGCATGCTACTACCGCATCCGGCTGGCCAAGCGGGAGTTAGTAATGAAAATAGTATCGCAACTGAATAGAAAGCAATTAATGGCTCATTTAACTCAAAATATGCATTACAAGATATACTTATCACCACATGAGGTGCTTGCGCTAAGCCTTGAAGAAGGATTTAGCTCATGCGAGCAAAACAAGACATCATGAAATAGAACATGACAAGCTCAAGTTTGTTCCTCATCACAACTCTCTGTGATTCTTCTGATGATCTTCCTTCTTTTTCTCTTGATCTTCCCCTTTAATCTTCCATTCCCCCTTGATGCCTGAGAGTGTGGCTTCTATTTATAGGCGAGGGAAGATGACTTCTCTAAGTAATCATCAACTTGCGATAATCATCATTTTAGTCAACTTGCTCATCTTTTCAGCCCTTTTTCCGCCCACTTGCGTTAGCTATTTCCGTTGTGTCAGCGCTGTCTTTTCATCATCTTATCTGTCTCTTGATCATCTTGGAATGTGTGCCTGCACTGAGAAGGAACTAAAACAAACAACTGAATTAGCTTGCGTTAGCGCCCTATATTTTATAATTTTTCACCGCATTCATGAATATAGCTCGCCGCATTAAATTATCACGTTTTTCTCTCTTTATGCGCTGAAGCAACGCATCTTTGGTTCTTTTAGCCCTGTTTTAGCTTAAGTTTAGAGGATAAATAACTTGCTTTTTGCAAGTTATCAGTCTAATCACTTTTTTTTTTTAAATATTGAATTAAAATGAGTAATTAAATATCAAATTTGAAATTATATAAAGTCTGACTCCGAGACCTAAGAACTTATTTTCTAAAAGTTGTTCCTCATATAAAATTATTGACTCTAGAGATATAGTAATATGGAGAAGACTAAATTGTTTCAAGCACCGACAGAACCAGAAGCGTCCCCTGTTTCAAAGAGAGGAGGACGGGTTATTCA